>BLSH010342423.1:146978-168312 GCA_018402905.1 Glandirana rugosa
CCTGCTGCCACCATCATCACCCCCTGCCACCATCACCCCCTGCTGCCACCATCACCCCTTGCCACCATCACCCCCTGCTGCCACCATCATCCCTTGCCACCATCATCACCCACTGCCACCATCACCCCTGCTGCAACCACCATCACCCCTTGCCAACATCTTCACACCCTCCCACCATCATCACCTCCTGCCACCATCACCCCCTGCTGCCACCATCACAACTTGCCACCATTATCACCCCCTGCTGCCACCACCATCACTCCTTGCCACCATCATCACCCCCTGCAACCATCACCCCCTGCTGCCACCATCATCCCTTGCCACCATCATTTCCCTCTGCCACCATCACCCCCTACTGACACCACCATCACTCCTTGCCACCACCCCCCCTGCTGCCTCCACCTGCTGCCATCAACTGCCACTATCACCTGCTGTCATCCTCACCTGCTGCCACCAAACAGTGTCCAGGGACCAGGGCAGCGGGCCACTCCACAAGGCAGGCAGTACGCATAGGCTGGCTGCAGTGCGCGCGCTGCTTTCCACAGAGAGAAACAGACTCCACCCACCGGAGTCCGGGACTCGAGTCGGAGGTGCAGACAGAGCAGAGCGGGAGGAGAGGGGGAAGCTAGGCTAGCTAGCTTGTACAAACAGTGTGACTGTCTGACTGCACACACAACCGCCGCCAGCCCATCGCAGAGTGTGGACTACAATTCCCATAAACAATAGCGGTGGCCGGCAGCCGACACATGACGTAAGTCAGTCAGTTGTACTTGGAGGCTCAGCGCTGGCGCAGCACCCGCCGTTGTAAGAACGAGATCAGTTGGGGGGGCACACAACAAAATTGGGGGGGTCAGAGCCCTAGGAGGCCCCACCTGTTGTAGAAATTTAGGATGTTTATTATGTATTGTCACAGTGTCTCCCAGTGTCGGTTTAACGATATTCTCTGTGTACAGCGAATATGGCTTTAACCGATATTGAGGAAAGGCCATTTACAATGGAAACCTTCCATTATTTGATGATTACACACTACCCGCCCGATCATCCCGGCCGGCAGGCGCCCTGAGTAGTTATTGCTGGAGCAAACGCCGGTCCGGATCTTTGAGGTGCAATGCACGTTCTGTGGCGCGGGTGTATTACCGTCAATCGGGGGGCCCCTGTATTAAGTACAGATCGATCTGCTTGGCGGCAGTTTACTTGCATTATGGAATCAGTATTGCCTTTTATGTAAGGATAATGATCTGTAAGCTTTCTGTGGCATCTGATCAATGTGACAGAAATCTACAGCTATATTCCTTTGTGCATATTTTACCCTTTAATGGAACAGTAGTATAATCGCTATGAAGTATAGTTCATAGAGCTGTATTTGATAGTGGTTCGTTGTAAATGGCAGGTTTTGCATGTATGGTGATTTGGGTTTCAGTCCACATGGCTTTCATTGTCTCACACAGGCCAGCCAACCCCCCATGCATGCATGCCTCTCCTATTGTATAGTTTGAATATAAACAAGTGTGTCATTGGTTGGTGGTTTTGTATTTGAGCTCATGTCATGTGACTGTGCCTTGGAGGCTGATTGTGAAGCCATCAAGTCCCTTTTGTTATCCCTGTTTGACCAGTATAAATAAAGGCTGAAAGCTGAGTTCAGCAGGACAATCCCTGCGAGCTGTGAGAAAAGCAATCTGCGTCTGTGTCTGCTTCAACACAAGTGCACTCAAATGCATTATGCAAAAGAGCTGAAAAGTGCGCTTATTAGCGCAGGCAAAATATAATGCATACAAGGTATTATAATTGCCCTTACAGATGGCGGGCCAGTTTTTTAGGAGCTTACAGAAATTTTCATCACAACGGACGGAAGGGAGGAAGCGGTCCGGACATCAAAACAGCCGCCTGGTAAAACCAATTTTATTTCAATTTTTGAAATCTTTTGCTGTCCTGAGTCCAGGATGTTTCTCTCTCTGTCCACTGTGTCAGGTAAATTCAGCTTTGTTAAAGAACCTGTTTTTCCTCTTTTTTTGCATAATGGCAGGGGTCTAGGGGTTAGTTCTATTGTTTAGGAAGAAAACCTATACTTTGTCCTCTATAGGTCCTAAGCAATACACCTAAAGCGTGTGTTATGAGTAACTGTATGTTTTGAATGTGTGATTGGTATGTATAATTATGAATATGCTTTGCTATGAGTATAATTATGAATATGCTTTGAATGCGTGATCGGAATCAGCATTGTGTGTGTTATGTTGTAATTTTGGCGGTAATTCATTTGGAGTCTCAGATTGTATTGTCAGTCTGTAAGGGGAGAGTTTTCAGTTTGGGCCGCTTTTGGCGGGAAAAGCATAACGTTACCACCATTTTGTTGTAAAATTGTTACAATTTCAATTTTGTTTCTGCTGAACTTGCTTTCAAACCGAATTTCAGCATTTTGTGGAATTAAGTAATTGTCTGCAGGAATTTCAGTTTCTGGTTTTAATTGCTTTGATTTTGTGCAATATTTCAGTCTCAAGTGAAAATAGTTTGATTTTGTACTGAATTCCATTTCCAGTAGAATCATTTTTGTTGTTATGTTGTTTTGCGTAGTCCCAGCTGTAATTCAGTTTTTGGTAGAGACATCTGTTGTTAGATGGCTATTCAGGTTTAAGTATGAAACCGAGTTAACATTACAGTGTATAGAGGTCTTTTTGTGACGAATTGCGCCTTTTTGATTTTTTGGCGGCAAATTTAGTTTAGACACAGTATTGTAATCGTAAAGAGGTTTTTACATTTTACATTGTAATTCAGCTCTGGTTCTGTGTGTTTAGAGTACAACTCGTTTGTTAATGAAACCGTTGGTTATTTTAGACGCTGAAGTTTGAGTAGCACATGGCTGTCCCGGTTTTGGCAAATCTGGTTGATAAATTCTGTGTTATGCGTTTTTATTGGTTGTTCTCAGTGCGATCGTTTTGTTTCCATCATGTGTTTGGCGTCATTTTGTTCGGGTAAAGAGGGCCATGGGGTTGTAATGTTGTTTCACTTACTGCCATTTTGTGTTGTGGGCCACATGGTGTGGCAGCCATCTTGGAGTAGTGACAAAGGAGCCACATGGCTGAGATGCCATATTGAATTCATTACGTGATGTTTTTACAGGATTTTTGCATCGGTTTTTAGCCAGTTTTGACTTGTTCAAATTTAGCGTCTATACAATTCATCTGTTTTCGTGTTTTATCTTTGGTTTCGCATATAGCTGTTATGTTTTTATAACTTTTTCAGTTTTATGTAGGCATTTATGTTTAAGCAGCTTTTTCATGGGGTTTTGTTGTATGACCATTGATTTTCAATGATAGACTACAGTGTGGAGTATAACTGATCCATTCTTGTATTGGATTCAGTTTTGTTTAAAATCAGGTTTGTTTTGGACTAATTAGTGTTATAGGCATAGTGTTTTCTATGGTAGTTTGTGTTCCAGGTAGAAACATTATACCTTTCAGTGTGTAATCAGTAACCGGCATCTCCATTTCTTTAGTCTAACATCATGAAATATTCTGAAGCCAAGGTTTGTATAGTGAGGATTTAATTGTACTTCCGTGGCTGTTTGGCTGCACGGGTTAGGTCGGAACGAATGTGTACTTCAGGCCGGTCTACGTGAAACGGGGGAAAGCGACACGTTTGTTCCAGCCTTCAACGTGTGAGGAGCAGATTCTGAAACCCGCCCCACGTGTAACCATGTCAGTACCGGGGGTGGGGTGGTTGCTGAGCTGTATAGCCGTACAAATCCACTGGGTGGGAGGCTTCTAGCTGACCGGCGGGGAAGCCGTGTATACTAATCGGAGTCGGAACCAGCTAACACTGCGAAAGAAGGCACCCGGCAGTGTTGCTCCTAAAACTTGGTGCAAAAGTCGGTTCGAATCGACATGGGCAATGGGCCGTCCATGTATGAGGGGGGAAGCGAGACCCCTCAATCTAGCCAAACAGCTTCGCGGTACATAAAGTCTGTGTTTGGGGCTCGGGCCATGTGACCCCTCAAAAAGTGGATGTTCCTTTGATGTCTGGAGGTGGGAGAAGTTCATTACTGAATTAGGACCAGACTCCGGACAACAAAGATGCTGGATATAGTGATATTGGGGCTTCAGAAATCTATTATGGTGTATTAACAGGATATGCAGAGTGCGTTTTCAGTCCGGGTGATGCACATTTTGTATACCTGGCCAGAGGGGATAGCCGTAGTTATGTGATCCACTAAGGGCAGCCGGGGAAGGATTGGATGTGTATTACATGATTCTCTGGTCACTGTGGAATGTATCGTGATAACCCTTGGAAAGAACGTTGTTGGCTAAAGCCCAACCTAACCAATTGTGTGTTCACCCTATCTGCTTTTCATTTTTTTGTCTTGCTTAAGTTTTTTTAAGTAGCATGGTAACTATGAAATCTCTCCCTTTGTACTTGTATCTAAATGTTTGTCTTATGTCTTATTCTCATTGTTTGTATGTAATAATATGTTATTTTTGTAGGAACGTGAAAGTAAGAGTTACAGAGGTTTGTAATTGGTTGTAGGAAATGTACAAATTGTGATATTCTTATTTTGGTCAAAGTGGAATTTTAACTTGTAAACAGCCCACAAGAGATGTGTTAAAGTAGACCCCCCCACGGGTCATTCAATTCAATACACGCCCAGCCATTCCTTTCTTTTCAAATCTAGCTCATCGCCCCAGGCTAAGGTATGTTAATGTACTTGGCAGACTATCTGTGTGTCCCCAAGTGTATTTCACACATGCTTCCTGCCGTGTCACCGTGCATCCTATTTACTCCCAGAGATTTTGTGTCCCTGAGTAAATTAATTTTCGAGGGTCACTTAATGGTGAAAAGGGTAAGGCCTGACTAGACCTGATGGTGAACCTGAGGAGACAAGGGGGCTGGAAATTCGGAAAAATTGCATTTTTTGTTTCATTAGATCAAAGTCTCTCAGTGGCCATTATTTTGTTTTGTTTTTTTGCGTCATTAAAAACAGTGCATCTTTTCTTCCTCTTTGTAATGAGAAAGAAAAGGGGGGAGATAATGGTGGTGAGAATGACAATTTTCAAACGTACAATACTAACCTCTCTAATTCTAACCAAGTTTGTGACCTAGTAGGGTGACATGGACCATACCAGGTTCAGCTGACAACACCGACCTCCCTAAAGCTTGAGGGACAAGAAAACTGTATCCATGCCAGCCACTGCAAGAAGCTGCTCAACCACATCAACGACTGAGGAGTATCTTTTTATTTATTTTATTTAGCTTAATGTATTATAGCAGGGGTAACGATAAAACATCCCAACTTGTTTTTTTTAAATGCACCTCCAACGAGCTAAAAACAGTGAACGGGACCACTGCTGGGTACCCTCTAGGCCTCCACCGAGCCTTAATACCCCGGCAGTGGCAGCAGTACATGACATGGATGTGTATGTACATTTATATATATATGTGTGTGTATATGTATGTATATATGTGTATATATATGATGTTCATATTAGTAAAAGCAAACAGAAGGAAAAAAACTAGCAAAGATCTCAAAAAGACACAAACTAACTTAACGATAGAAGATAAAATTAGTTACAGTTACAGCTTTAGCTCTGATTCTTGCCCCTCCCCCACAAAACCAGTATGGGTATCCAGACAACTAAGTGGCCCACAAGGGTGCTTTAACTTTAAGTTTGGTAAGAGGAGTAGTTTTGTAGGATCCACGGTTTGTGAGAAAGGTATAACAGTCAATCTTATGAATTAGACCCCCAGCCTTCTCTAGTAGCACCAATAGACTAGATGACATCTGTTGGTAGGAAGAGTGTGACATACAGACTGAGGGAGGAATCCCCCAGACTTTCCTGTTATTGCGCAATGCAGGGGATCATCAGAGTCCCCCTGTGTGGCTCTAACAGCCCCCTATTACTTCTTATGCCGTTCCACAGCTTATAAGTTAATACCCCCTAATGCAAGCATGGGGAAACTCGTCCCAGCATCTTACGCCGTGGCCGATCGTTAGGATTTGATGGCGCGAGAGAAGGTAAGAATGGCAGGGACAGCTCAAAGGTTTCCTGCTTGGACAGGGTGAGGGTTGAACTTAGGAAACGATTGAACAATTTCTCATCCATTGTGGATGGGGTGTTCAATGAAACCGTTGAAGCTGTGAGGGAGATCACACAGGAACAGCGACAGAGTCTATTACAGGAAAAGATGACACTTCATTATCTTTTAGCGCAAATGGGGGGTTTCTGTGAGTTCATAGCAGAAGACTGTTGTACCTGGATGACAGGCACTAGTGAGAAGGTCCAAGTCCATATGGATAAAGTTAGGTCCCTGCTAGGGAGAGCCAGATCTATGGCCAGTGAAGGTTGGAATCCTTTCTAAAGGGTTTGGGAGATTTTGGAGAGTTCTTGTTTTTTCCATCGGATCCTGGTTGAAGGAAGTAGGGGTATATATACTAATGTTGTTTTGTTTCTATTCCTTCTATATGCCATGATGAGATGTTCCTGCTGCCTGATGGATCAAGTCACCAAAGCCCGAGCAGATGACCACATCTTCCTAGCCAAGACAAGAGGTCACCTGAAGTCCAGCCCATGTACCAGATGCTGAGGATTCCAGCGATCGCTATAACCCCCACATCATGCTTTCCCTCTGAGTCATCCCTCCCGAAGAATACGTGTCAACCATGCTTTTCTTTTGTTCAATGGATGGACTGAATGTTTCATTTTTTTCTTTTTTGATTGGACTGGTGTTCGTGTTTAGAAGGTGACAAGATTCATCGAGGGACACATGGGAGCATATGACAGGAGGAACTGTTGTAGAAATTTAGGATGTTTATTATGTATTGTCACAGTGTCTCCCAGTGTCGGTTTAACGATATTCTCTGTGTACAGCGAATATGGCTTTAACCGATATTGAGGAAAGGCCATTTACAATGGAAACCTTCCATTATTTGATGATTACACGCTACCCGCCCGATCATCCCGGCCGGCAGGCGCCCTGAGTGGTTATTGCTGGAGCAAACGCCGGTCCGGATCTTTGAGGTGCAATGCACATTCTGTGGCGCAGGTGTATTACCGTCAATCGGGGGGCCCCTGTATTAAGTACAGATCGATCTGCTTGGCGGCAGTTTACTTGCATTATGGAATCAGTATTGCCTTTTATGTAAGGATAATGATCTGTAAGCTTTCTGTGGCATCTGATCAATGTGACAGAAATCTACAGCTATATTCCTTTGTGCATATTTTACCCTTTAATGGAACAGTAGTATAATCGCTATGGAGTATAGTTCATAGAGCTGTATTTGATAGTGGTTCATTGTAAATGGCAGGTTTTGCATGTATGGTGATTTGGGTTTCAGTCCACATGGCTTTCATTGTCTCACACAGGCCAGCCAACCCCCCATGCATGCATGCCTCTCTTATTGTATAGTTTGAATATAAACAAGTGTGTCATTGGTTGGTGGTTTTGTATTTGAGCTCATGTCATGTGACTGTGCCTTGGAGGCTGATTGTGAAGCCATCAAGTCCCTTTTGTTATCCCTGTTTGACCAGTATAAATAAAGGCTGAAAGCAGAGTTCAGCAGGACAATCCCTGCGAGCTGCGATGTGAGAAAAGCAATCTGCGTCTGTGTCTGCTTCAACACAAGTGCACTCAAATGCATTATGCAAAAGAGCTGAAAAGTGCACTTATTAGCGCAGGCAAAATAGAATGCATACAAGGTATTATAATTGCCCTTACACACCCTACCGACGCCACTGGGGACTGTGTCATGTCCCCCGTGCTACTAGCAGTGAGTTCTGGGATCAAAGCCCTCAAGAGTTGGGTTTGAGGGTCAGGAAGGTTAGGGTTGGTTTGGGACTGTTGACTGGTAACTTTTGCTTTCCAGTTATGAACTCTATGGCACTTAGGTTCGGGAACTACAGCACCTATTTATGCGCTTTATGTACTGTTATGTGGGTGGTGAGGCGTCCCCCTTCGATGCTCCTACTGTATGGACTATGGTTTGACAGGTTTTTTCTGTGCTCCTACTTACAACCCTTATTACTTCGCTGGTGTTGCTATCCTGTTAACAAATTATTCACCCTGGAGATATGTCTAAGTTACGGCTGATTTCCTGGAATGTCAGGGGGCTTAACTCCAGGGTGAAACATTCTTTAATGTTTGAATACCTAGCCCGACATAATCCGCATGTCATCCTCCTCCAGGAGACACACTTGCAGGGCTCTAGGGTGATGGCGCTAAAGAGAGCCAAGATAGCGTACGCCCTTTACTCCACCTATTCCACATATGCTAGAGGCACTTCTATCCTGATAGCCAAATCTGCTCCGATTACTGTCAAACATATTAAAACGGATCCTAAGGGGTGCTACGTAATAGTGGTACTAGAATTGCAGGGCAAACCATACACCATTGCCAGTATATCTTTCCCACCACCATTTACCAAGCAACATTTTGAGGAGCTGATGGTGATGGTGCTGAGTGTTGCGGAGGGCCCACTGATCCTGGCTGGGGATTACAACACAGTATTAGATAATACTTTAGATAGGCTGGGGTGCTCCACAGTGCCTCCCACCCCCCTACAGACTTACTTGACACAGTATGACTTGGTGGACGCCTGGAGGTGGAGACATGCGGATGTGAAGGAGTATTCCTGCTATTCAGATACATATGGTACACTGTCACAGATAGATCTCTGTCTGTTGTCTCATGCTATGCTTAATATGATAAGAAGTATTTGCCCAGGGCGGTGTCGGACCACTCGCCTTTGGTGGACTTCGCTCTGGGCGTCTCTGCTTCCTATAAGATATGGAAACTGAGCTCCCTGTGGCTGGCTGATCCATCGGTCACGGACTGGGGACGGAAAGACATGTCCTCGTTTTGGGTAAATAACCAGAAAAGTGCCTCCGTAGATGTGGTGTTGGATGCCTTTAAGGCCATGATGCAAGGCTCCTTTGCCGCTGCCATCGGGCAGACCCGCAAGGCATCCCAGTCCAGGATGATAGATGCGGAAAATCCCTTAGGGAGGCGGAGGCTACATACTCCGCCTCCCCTACTGGGGAAAATAAGGTAGCTTGGTGTAGCAAGGCCCGAGAGTTAGAGAGAAAAAATTACTATATCAAAATCAAAGACTTTTTGAATTTGGTGATAAAAATAGCCGCTTGTTAGCTTACTTATCTAAGCCTGACTTTCAGCCATGTTGCATCTCCAGTATTAAGAATGAGCACAGAGTGTTGGTAGAGCAAAACAAGGACATAGTTGACACGTTTGTAGCTTTTTATACCTCTCTATATATGACTAAGGCCCACTACACTGTCCTAGAACTAGATGACTACTTAGTCGAGATCACCTTACCCAAGTTAGCAGAGGATCAAATAGCAACCCTTGAAGCCCCTCTTAAAGAGGAGGAGGTGGAGAAGGCCATCCAGTCGTTTGCCAGGAACAAAATGCCCGGCCTGGATGGCTTTCCTATTGAGTGGTACATTACATTCAAAGACATGCTAATCCCACATTTGCTCAGGCTGTTTAACTATGCGTTGCAGACAGGCCGTCTCCCACCCTCTATGTCTGAAGCGCTAATAGCGCTTATTCCTAAACCACACAAGGATCATACACAAATTTTATTTATGTTGGGCCAGGCGACCACAATTGACTTCCCCCCCGACTGCCCCCTGCAGGTTGTCCCCACGTTTAGATATCTCAGGCTTGTCCAGCAGCCGATATCCCATTATATTAAAAATAATCTGGACCCCCTAATTCGTAGGCTTAAGACTACTTTAAAAATGTGGACCACTCTTCCCTTAACACTTCTGGGCAGAATCAACATTTTCAAGATGATATTTCTGCCCTGCTTCCTGTATGTACTAGGTAACTTTCTAATTTATATCTCCAAGCGGAAATTTTGCAACATAGAATCTATTCTTACTACTTTTTTGTGGGGAGGAAGAGCGGTTCGCATAGCAAAAGACACATTACAATTACCTATACAGGAAGGGGGACTAGCGCTCCCCAACCTACAGACTTATTATATTGCCTCCCAGTTGGCACATGCACACTGGTGGTTCCATCCAGAAGCTAACAACGCAGCTACAGTGTTAGAAGCGGCCATCCTATCATCATATGAGTCACTGCAGAACTTACTGTATAGACTGACCACTAGGGGGCGGGCGGGAACAGGTATTCTTAATATGACTATACGGATATTTAAGATTTCAAAATTACTACCACCTGGTGACCCTCCCCAATATTCCCCCAATATTCCTATCTGGGGTAATCCCCAGCTGAAGGAGTTTTTTCACAGGAAAGATGGTAAATATTGGTTCAGGCATGGGGTTCGGCTAATTTCTCACTTATTTGTAGAAAATTCGTTCTGATCCTTTGCTGAATTTTCTAGAGACTACGGTTTGCCACAAACAGCATATTTTAGCTACCTTCAGATTCGATACACAGCCACAACACAATTTGGTCTGCGTAATACGAATATGCAGCCCTCAAGACTCGAGTTACTGATAACTGACCCATCCCATGAGAAACTAGTATCCAACTATTATAAAACTCTCCTCCACTCCACCACGGCTAGACTTCTACAAACAGAGCTCAAATGGCGCTCTGACATCCCGGAGATGTCGGAAGATATTTGAAAGGAAATTCTACCGGTCCAGGTCCCTGCTGTCATCTCATCTAGAGATAAAGTTATCCAAACCAAACTATTATATAGATCGTACTATATGCCAAGCTTGCTACATAAACTAGGAAGGATCCCCTCTGCTCTGTGCTCTAGATGCAATTTGGCTGACGGTACCTTCTTCCACATGATGTGGACTTGTCCTTGGATTAGGCAGTTCTGGTCCGAGGTCACAGCATTTCTCAGTTCCCTCACGCAACTTCCTAACATATGCAATCCTCTGCGCTGCCTGCTGGGCCATATAGAGGATGAGGAAAATATCCCCAAACCTAAGCAAACCTTTTTGCGTATCGCATTTTTTTACGCTAAAAAAACCATCACTATGAACTGAAAGCCTGGATCCTCACCCACAATGCATAGTTGGATTAGACTGATATATAATGTGCTTCCTCTGTATAAGCTGACTTACGAGGCAAGGGGTTTTCCCCATAAGTTCCACAAAATATGGGGTACCTGGATGGAATCTAATGACACTGTGCCTGAGGACTAATGATTTCCTCAACTCCGGGGAGGGATGGTACTCTCCATAAATTGACAATAAATGTATAATGGAAGTAATGCTTCGAAACCCTCTATGTATCTTTGAATATGATGCTAATGGGAGCTGTAGGAATGCAGGGAAGAGAGTAAGACCCTGTGGATCCAGACGCTATGCTATAGATGTAGATATAGACGCTGTTAATGTTTTGTTTGTATGGAAAAATGTTTCTTTTCTCATACTATTCTTCTCTTGAAATGATATCTTTTACAATGCAGTTGTATGTGCTGTACATGTAGATTGTTTAATAAATTACCCTTTAAAAAAAAAAAAGGATGGACACAAAATCCATCACTTATTCCCTGTCAGAATGGAGCTCTGCCTTGTTTACATTGGCTGAGCTCTATTCTGTGTCTCTGCCTGAGGATCGGTAGGTGCTGGCGAACATCCATTGCCAGGCACCCACTGATCGGATTCTGCTGTGAATAATCAGTTGTTCACAGAGTTGAAGCACAGAACAAAGAACCCAAACTACAAAGCAGTTCCTCTGGGGGTACCGCTACACTGTATATCAATATGCCAGACTCTGAATATTTAGCCATGATCATAAATAATATCATTAATATGATGGCGAGTAAAGCCTCGTACACACGGTTCGACGGTTGTATACAACAGGTCGTACGTACGACCGTCGTATATGTAATCGATCGTTCGTATGCGCGAATTGAACAGCCGAACATACGACCGTCGTACAAGGGGAGTTGTATGAGCAGACTAGAAAACTTGGTCGTACCAACAAGCTCTCATACGACCTTTGTATCGTGTGTACAGAGCAGTTGGTACAACGAGTTGTATTGTGCAAAATACGCATGCTCCAAGTCAGGTACGGCCGGAAGTGTCCGTTCGTGTAAAACTAGGTTTCTGTTTCACAATGCATATTCTTTTGTCTATTGGCAATTCAATTCAAATAGCGAAATGCAGCGCACATTACCATCTTTTTCAATGGGATAATAATGAAGATGCACATTGCTAGTGATACACATGATAGTAATGTAATAAAAGACAGCTGTTCTGTAGTGATATTAATAGAATTTGCATTATTTTTCATCTCTTTTCTTCTATTTACCATTTCCCCAATATTATAATCTCTGAAATATGAGAATTCCTTGAATTGAACGTGTTTGGGGTCCATTGCTATTTGTTCTAACTTTTATTTTTAATGTAACTGCCTACTTCAAACCTGTCATTTTCTTTAATAAACTTAGGCAAGTATTGTTATTTTAAATATTCTTTATTTTTCAGTCATAAAGAATAAAAATTAAATAATGACAGTAATTTTTCATCAAAGAAAATATAACAGAAAACAAATGTGTAAGCATAACAAAATATGTTAAAAATTAAAACAACAAAAAAAACAACTACAAAAAAACAGAAAAAAAAATAAAGCCCTCAATGGGGGTACTGCCCATAATCCCCAGACCAGGGTTGTTGGGGGCCATGGGGATAATACTGCCACTGGGCAGCATGCTGCTGTGGTAGTTGAGATGGGGCAGGTGGTGGAGGTGGAGGAACATCTTCCACGATTTTGGTGTGGTGGGTAAGGAGCCTCTGCGTCCCCTTAAAGAGCACTAGGCACATGAGCTCCTCTGCTTTGTTTTGTTGGAATTCATCCATTTTTTTTGAGTTTTGCTGCTGCATACGTAGCAAAGGACTCCTCCTGGTCCGGTTCTTTTTGGAGGACCTTTGTGGCCTGCATGAAGAAGGCAGCAGCAGCATCATCGGCATTCTGGGCCTTCCTCTTCCTTCTCCTCCCAACATCCAGTGGAGGAATCCGGGACTGGCATGCCTGTGATGTGCCAGCTGCCTCCTCCTCAGTCACCGTGTCGGTGACACTTTCCTGTGTCTAAAAAAGTGACATTATTAGAATATGTTTGTTTGTGTGGGTGATGAATCCAAACAAATTTACATTTCATTACTGTTGCTTATTGAATGATTTGAAATAACAAACACTAGCATTGTGGCACCAGCATTTTGATTTATACTTAAAATGACTTTAGGCCACAACTGGGTTTGGATCTAGAAACAAATGTGTTAAGACTCAAATGTTTGGACAATAATGTTTAGTTCTTATCATTGTATTTTATCTTTATAATATATTCACCAACACTATACCTGGGTCAAGACGGCCTCCTCCTCCTCATGTCTAGGAGACATGACCTCACCTGATGTTGAGGGAAGGGTGGAGATGGAGGGGCAAGCCTCAGATACATTCTGTAGGAACTGCAGGCTGTGAAAGTACCACAGTTTAGGTACATACACCTCAGATGCTGCAGCTCCAGACCTCTTGGATTTCTCTACCTTCTTCACCTCCCTGCCAAAGGTTGTGCGAAGGTTTGCAATTTTTGCCGCACATATTTAGTGGTTGCCTCGGGGTTGATTTCTTTACAGAGGTCAACCAGCTGGCTTATAGCTGCCTCCTTGCGGGTCCTGTTAAAATAGTCTTTCATCTGCACATTCCATAGGCAGGGTAGCTGGTGGTATAGCTTGATAAATTTGGGCAGGAAGTCCTGTGAAAAAAACTGTCGCTCATTATGCCTGCAAGAAAGAAGACAAAGCATCATGCAACTTCACCCAGCATATCGCTATAAAAGCCCCACCAAATCTAGGCCCCAAGCCAAGCAGTATTAGTCTTGCTGCATCATCCATTTAATCCAGGACATATATGGATTACACAGGTTCAGAGGCTAATTTAATGCAGACGAGTCACCAAGTGAGTTTAATTACCACCTTAATCAGCCACAGAACATGAGTAATTAATATCTGTCCTGAATTAAAGGGATGATGTAGTAACCCTAAGCAGTATAAGCCATTCTTCCCAACAGGGCGGTCTTAATACCACCATGGGCCCCTGGGCAAAGTAAGGCACTAGGGCCCCTACCAGTCTGCCCCGTTTTATGCACCTGCTCTCAAGAATTTAAGTATAAATTGTTGATGGAATTAAACATATATTCATCACTACTTTCAATCAAATCGATTTAAAAACATGCCATAAATCAAAGACTAATCAACACAAAGGGGGGAGCAGAAGGGCACAGTACAGGGGGGGTTTAGGAGGGCACAATACAGGCGCCGGGATGCTGCCCAGGACACGGATATCCTGGGACAGCTTAGTAAAAAGCATGACTTTCCTGGTCAATCCGGGACAATTGTCAAGTATGAGAGATTATTATGGGCCCCCATGTACCTGCAATCCAAGCATAACAGTATAGGCCTCTACCCACCTATATCTGAAAATCCAGGCGAACCTTCGGTCGTTCCCACAGAGTTCCTCCACAGCGGTCGTTCCCACAGAGCGTTCCTACCTACGGCAGTTTTCGTGATCGTTCGTTCATCTTTTATACCTTGCTTTACTTTGCGCATGCGTACCGCTCTCAGGTGCATCGTGACGCTGGGGCGTGACACGTACCAACGCCTCCATGGAACGAACAAACGATCGCAGCAATTGAGCAATAAAGTATGGCGGATTCCCGCAGGAGGCACCGAAAGATTAAGGCCACCCCCCATGACCAGGCCAGAAATGGCAGATATGGTGGTAATCCTGGAGGCCAAGGACTATGACTGTAGGAGGGGGGAGAATGAGAGGCCCAACAGTCATAAGGACTATATACTGGACAGGGTTATAGAGCGCCTGTCAGCAAAATATGGGGTCCAGCGGAGCAAGGATCAGCTGCACAAGTGCTGGTCCGATCTGAAGCACAGGGATTTTTTGGTAACCAGTATGTAGATGTGTAAATTCGGTGTGTGGATCTGTTCTTGGTCAAAGTAGCTAGAGAGAATTATCTGTGAATTTTTGAAATCTTTGTATGCCTTGGGGTTCCCACAAGCATACTGTATATGAAGAATACCATTTTAGACTGTTTTCAGACATTCCTTTAGCTTTTGCACTTATGTTCTTTTTGTATTTTGCAACAGGAAAACAGAAAAAACAAAGTCTCCACCCCCCTCAGGGACCAACAGATGATCCCACCCCTGGCCCATCAGCAGAGGTGGCGGTAAGTCCACCTTCATGCCCAGAAGGTAAGTGCTAAATGACAATTAGACAAATTGTGCCACAGATAGGGGTGCTGCTAGCTGGCCAAAAGGGGGGGGTGGGGGTGTCAGGCCTAAATTAAAGGATAAGTATCACTTTACTGGCTGCTGACTGATTCATCAGTGCCCATTAATCCAGCCTTGCTAGTGCAGATAGGGTGAGAGGATAGCCCCCAGTGCTGGAAGGCACACAAATGCATATGATGGATAGCAGACAGTCCACATCCCATAGGAGCGAGGGGGGGGCAGCTGTAGGAGTTGACGAATGTTGCCACTTGTCAAGTATTTTGGGCCTGGCAAATGGCATCATTGTCCATTTGTTGTTGTTTTGTTTCAGAAAATACTCCAGAGGCCCCCCAAGCCGGTGATGCAAGTCCACCAGATGTGGGCAGCCCAGCCCAATTGCAAGATTGGTACACTTGAAACATATGCCACAATGTATGTGTTGAACCTGTAGTGACTTTGGGATGCTCAATGAATGCATTTTTTGGTTTTTTTTTTAGAGGAACCGGATTGCCAGGAGCTGCCCGAACATCCCCAGTCCCCGAGGGAACCTGTTGTTTGCCCTTGTAAGTACTGTTCTATTATTGTTTCTTGTGTATTGACATGCCTATTAGTACATGGGACAGCAGACAGCAGTTAATAACCAACACACCTTTTTTACTTTTTTCTACAGTATGGCCATAGCCTTTATTATTGTTGCCTTTAACCACTTACCAACCGGAAGGTTTTCCAGCTTTAGGACCAGAGCACTTTTTGCGATTTGGCACTGCGTCGCTTTAACTGACAATTTTGGCGCTTTTTTGTGACCAATGACTTTGCCTGTGGCGGCTCATCACGGCTCGCTGGCGGACATCGGAGTGTGGTGGGCGCGCGCCCCCTAGCGGCCGTTCGCAGATTGCCCTCTTTTTACAGCGATTCGCGCACAGCAACCCGACAGCCGCTGTGAAAACACGGCAGGCGGTCAGGAAGTGGTTAAAGTGTTTTGAAAGTGCACCCCCTCCCCCTCAAACAATTCCCAAAAAATAGGCACATCCAAGGCATAATCAGCTATTATGCTGCACATCATTGCCCTTATGCATTTTCCTCTACTTAACAGGTCATGAGCTTCCACATTGCACAATTGGCCGACTCAGCAGGGACATCCAATGGTGCCGTGTGGAGCTCGAGAAGATCCAGAGGGCAGCACAGGAACACCAGAGGGGCGCGCTGGAACTGCAGAGGGTCGCGCAGGAACAGGAGAGGGCAGCGCAGAACCTCCAGCAGGGACTGAGGGATGTTGGGGACATGCTTGCCAAATTTTAAGGCAATTCTTCTTGCAATTGGGCTGGTTTGGTGGACCCCATTTTAGGGCATGTTGCCCAGTTTAAAGGGGCTCCGGAAAAAGCGTGTAAACATGTACTCCATCTCATCAGGGGTTGTCAAGTGTCATCTTTCTGTGTGGGCAAACCCCCCTTCCTCCAAACTGGAGTTTCTTGGAGAAAGGGGTGTTGCATCTGAGAAATGTGTGAGTGCACCACATCAGTGATTCCAAGCTGATGGGATTCAGAGTTGCCCCCCTTTATCCAAGATAGTGGAGTTTGTTTAAAGGTGCCCATCCCCAAAACATGTCAGCTCAGAACCCATGATGGAATCAACTCACACATTTCTCAGATGCAACACCCCTTTCTCCCAGAAACTCCAGTTTGGAGGAAGGGGGGTTTGCCCACACAGAAAGATGACACTTGACAATCCCTGATGAGATGGAGTACATGTTTACACGCTTTTGTTTGTGGCCTAACATTTTTTATATGTTTTAGATCTGTTTTTAAAATGTTGCAAAGCACCTCAGAATGTGCAAACAATATAAATATACATTTGATACGAACAGTGTGTGGCTTCTTCTTTACTTTATGTATGCCTGTGAGTTCCATAAAGTTTAGGTCTTTACACAGCAAATGTGCTCTTCTATGTGGTCAACACAGATGTAGTTCATCGCTTAACATTTAAAACAGTTGTTAATGCATCATGTTTTTGGTCTTCATGCATGTAATGCATGAACACCAAAAACATTTTGTGTTTGTATATATGTAGCACAACCCCTGCACACCAAAATACATTTTAGAAGGTGAAATTTGGATCTCATGGAGAAATGAAGGTTAGATTTCTCTCTTGGAGCAAGAGCAAAAATAAAGCACACATAGAACATCTCTTTTCCACATGAAAAAAACCACAGACAAGAGTAGTTAACTGAAGGATTCATTTATAAGGGTAAGATTAAAGATCTGTAATCATGTTTTGCCAGGACACAGCCCCTCTCCCCACAAAATACTCCATGTATCTGTTCCGCAAATCTCTTGCGTTCTGGGTGGCCAAGGTAGCACATCTACTTTGAAGGTCTGCCATTGCATCCAACGACGGACAGCCTTCAGTGGATGTACTTGGGCCTGGCAGGGCTGCATCAGGGTGCGCAAAAAATTATGCAGAATGCAGCAGCACAGTACCACATGGTTTATTTTATATAAGGCCAAGTTTATGGGTGTTAAAAACAGACGGAACCTGTTGGCCAAAATGCCAAACGCATTTTCCACCACTCTTCGAGCACGTGATAGTCTGTAATTAAAAATCCACTGGTCAGGGGTCAGGTTTCGTTGCGGAAACGGCTTCATGACATGTTCACCAAGCCCAAACGCCTCATCTGCAAAGAATACAAAGTTCAGACCCTCCACATTTTGGTCTGCAGGTGGCAGGTTGAGGGTGCCATTCTGAAGCCGCCTATAAAACTCAGTCTGCATGATGACGCCTCCATTAGGAGTTGCGGCCATTCTTCCTCACATCCAGGTACAGAAATTCGTAGTTTGCAGACACTATGGCCAGCATCACAATGCTGCAAAACCCCTTATAGTTGAAGTAATAAGAGCCTGAGTTGGGTGGTGGTACAATCCTCACATGATTGCCATCAATGGCAACCCCGCAGTTAGGAAAATCCCATTGCTGCATAAACTGGGCAGCAACTTCCTGCCACTGCTGGGGATTTGAAGGAAACTGTAGATAAAAAAAAAAATTAGACTTTGCCAAACAAAAATGTTATTAAACATACAAATGCAAGGGCAACATAAGGCTACACTTCCATTCCCAGCTATATATATATATATATATAAACATTTTTTTTTTTGTTTTTTTTGTTTTTTTTGTTTTTTTTTTTTGGTTGAACTGAAGACTTGTGTCTTTTTTCAACCTGACTAACTATGTAACTACAGTATGTAGCTCAGTCAAGATGTAAAGATATGGGAGAAGCACAACCTACAGAAAATAGACTTGGCTAATTCCACTTTTCCAAACCTATTCAAACAAAAGAGATCACATGAGGTAAAATAAGTAGAAAATCAAGCAGGCCCTTGTACTACATCTTTTGGGGAAATAGTAGGGAAATGTCACCAGCAAAAGATGGAGAGTGTGTATAGGAGATTACATTTCTGGAGATACAGCAGTTTTAAATGATGTAACTTTTTGAGAGCATGGGGCTTAGGTTTCACATAATAAGAACACCTCAAGCACTCTGCCTGGTTGGAAAGCCAAAAATAATGTGGCAAAAGTGTGCGGTTTGGGAGGGGGGGGGGACGCCTAAACTGCATCTGACATAAATAATTGTGGCATTACCAGGCTGAGTGGGCAGTGCAGCCATCATAAATTTGGGAGCGCCTTACACAGCTTTAAACCTGCCCCCCCTTCTGACCACCAACCTTACCCAGGACCTTCACACTGGGCCATTCCACCACATCTGCCCACTGGCCAGGGGTGTACACATGTTGCAGCCCCAGTAGGAACAATACACCCTGTCACACCTTGAGAGATGTAGCCTGCCAAGCATGACCCAGCGAAGTGTGAAATCCAAGGGCTTCAAAAAGCAGTGCACAGGCAACACAGCCTCACTCAATGCTCGCAATAAGACCTTGTGCCAAAGCATAGGTGCTGCAGGTCCCAAACTTGAACCAGTTGGGGTCCAGGGGGTCCTCTCCTTGTGGTCAAAGTTTTTATTTTTGTCGCCTAGGGTTCAGGAGAATGGTCTCCCCAAACTGGATGCCCCCTCCCATAGATTCCAATGTTAAAGACTGCTAAAGTCTTTGTTGTAAGGGCCCCATGAGACACTGGGGCCCCTTACAACAGTACTGCCTGTACCCCCTGATGGCGGCCCTCTGATAGGGTGGCCACATCATCCCTTTAATTCAGGACACATACTAATTACACAGGTTCTGTGGCTGATTAAGGTGGTAATTAAACTCAATTGGTGCCTTATCTGCATTAAATCAGCCTCAGAACCTGTGTAATTCATATGTGTCCTGGATTAAAGGGATGATGTGGCAACCCTACCCTCTGAGTGTGTATGGACACTGGACAACATGCTGGGGAGGCATGTAGAGGAAAAAAAGTAGGTGAAAAAAGCTTAGAGCATGCATGAGGCCAAAGAAGACATTCACAGCATATTGTAATGTTACTAATTAGGTATTGGCAAAAAGGGCAAATACTATATTATCAAACAGAAACACATAAAATGTGGTATTAACATGAAACATACCTTAATATAGTCCTTCTGCAGCACCTGAATGATGGCTGAGCATGTCTCAGGAATAATCACTCCAAGAGCCTAGGGGGAGATGCCTGTGGTGAACTTCAGGTCCTGGAGGCTTCTTCCTGTCGCCAGGTAGCGCAAGGTAGCAATGAGGCGTTGCTCAGGGGTGATAGCAAGGCGCATGCATGTGTCCTCCTTCTGGATATAGAGGGACACCAATGCCAAGAGGTGGCTAAAGCAGGGGTCCATCATCCGGAGATAATTCCTGAAATCATCAGGATTATTTTCCTGGAGCTCCCTGACCAAAGCCATATGACCAAATTGATCACGGTTAAGTAACCAATTTTTGGTCCAACAAGTCCTCTCCCTCCTTCCTACGTTGGTTTCGGGTCCAAGCCAGAACTCCTAGGCCAACAGTAGCGAGATTTATCTCTCGAGAAGGCAACATCGTTGACGAACGAGCATCCAGAAACGAGCCAAAGAACGATCTGAAGAACGATCTGAAAGTCGCGAATCAACACACACCAAACTTCAACTAACACGAAATTAGATGAAGGAGCCCAAAGGGTGGCGCCACGATAACAGCACTTCCTCTTTATACGCTCGATCACTTCATTACGTTCGGCCGGCCGCACGTTGTTTGTACGACCGTCGGGTGCACGTCAGTATGCTACATACAACAGCCAACATACGATTTGACACAGTCGTACTTGCGATCGTCGTCCCGTGTGTACGAGGCTTTAGTCTTTATATTATCCAGAATGGGTAATATACAAGTGTACTAAAATATCTAATATTTCCACAGCCTAATACCCATTCCACCAAGATTGGGTGAGTAGAATTAATATACTTTAAATTTAAAATGTTAAAGTTCCTTAATCGTATTGAATACAGACTCTGATTTCCTAAACATTCTATAGTTGAATTTGATACTATAAATAAGAAATCAAAAAGTGTCATTGGGATAGGATAGGTTACAAGGATATGAAAGTCTGCAAATAGCAAGAGAAGTCAATAGAGGCAGTAGAGGTTGTGGTAGACTCAAAGGTGTCCTCACCTGAAAAGGAAGACACAACAAATGAATATGGGACAAGAGATAGGTATGTCACCAAGACAAAATCACTATATGAGGTCAGATTTTTTTCAGGAGGGAATTCCAGGATTTTTTTGAGAGACCCTATACAGAAAAGTATGGAAATATACAAATACCCGCAACAAAAAAAGGATAGGAAGAATTGAAGAAAAAATTACTGGTATTTCTATGAGGGACAAGGAAGACCATGGAGAGGAGAAGAGGCAGAAAGTGAGTTTGTAGGGGAGGTTAGGACCTTAAGGGAGGACTTTTTTTAGACTGGAGTATATCACTAAAACAGAACCACTGTATGGATAGAGAACAGGGTATAAGTAAACAACACAGAAGGAAAAGTCCACTCCTGTGGAAACTCAGATGGTGTTGGAGATGACGGAGATAACTGAAGAGAACGATAAACGTCTGAAAGTATAGGAACATTGGATAGGATAGGGTTACTGTGAAAAACTAAAGAATAAATATCATAGTTTAAGTTGATAT
>BLSH010342424.1:6969-44616 GCA_018402905.1 Glandirana rugosa
GCACAGACAGCAGTAGTAAAGTAATCTATCTCAGGATGCAGGATCAGGTCTTAAAATGGCTGAATTCTGTCCCTCACGCCGTCAGCTACCTTTCCCTACACTAACCCAAGGAGCATGTGACTGCAGCACTGTGACTCCAGCTTATAAAGAGGCTGGGTCACATGATGCACTGGCCAATCACAGCCATGCCATTAGTAGGCATGGCTGTGATGGCTTCTAAGGGCAAACCAGTGAAACGCTTGTTGATTGGCTGCCCTGCAGCTTCTCAACACGTGGAGTAAAATAGCAGAACCCCGGACCGAACCCGAACGATTTTTGAAATGTCCGGGTCCGGGTCCGTGCCACGGACACCCGAAAGTTCGGTACGGACCCGAACGTTACAGTCCGGGTTCGCTCAACACTAGTTAAGAATAAAAAGTCTACTGAAAAAGTCTGAAAATGTATGTTATTCTTAGCAAATTACTCATTAGAAAAACTTTTTCTGCTTCCCTACTGCTGAGAAATGATCTTTATATGTCCTATATCCCAAGTGATTTGCTTTAAAAAAAAGCAATTAAGTTAGAAACTATATAGTTATAATAGTAATATTAGTAATATATGTTGCTTTTATAATTTCATTTCCGTACTTCTGTAATATTGCCTTGCAATTATATTTTAAAGAGGCTTTTACATTAATTTTAAATAGGCTGATGCAATTTCAATCAAATTTATACACTGAATATTTTGGATAAAACCATTTATGTTTCACTTCCCATTCAAGCTACCAGCACCTGCTAAACCTCCATTCTGTTTAAACTAGGCAAGCATACATTTTGTCTACCAAACAGCCCCTGGAATTATTTTTATAAACTCTACTAAACATAACGTATATGAATAAACATAAATCTATTTTAAAATCTCTGTCAAATATACAGTATTAGTGAATAATAATTTTCTTCTCTCATACCTTTGTATTTTATCATCCGACATGTTTTATTTTATTTTTCCACAGCAATAAATGCTGACTGCTGGCTTCTTTGATCTTATTGTTTTTATCCTCAACCTCATGAGAGGGAGCATACAATATGCCACCTGTCTCATCTCCCATAGAAGACAATAGGACATTGACATGATATTCCTGGTGCTCATCTTCTAAATATGATGAAAATCAAAAGTGCCCAAGGTATCTGATGTGTTTTGGTATATTATCCAGTTAATGAAATCAGATTACACAATGGCTTTGGGCTGGAATTGAAACACACTGGGTAGCGTCTAGCATGGCATTTTCTCCTTTCCTTTGCGAGTATACTAAATCTTACTGTTCCCCTGATAAAATCCATCTGTACAAGCATCAGTGCTTAAAAACCATTTGTTTGGATTGTTTAACTCAAATTTAGCAAAACTTATTTCAAAGCTGGTAGAACATGCACTGTACAGAAATACTACTTAGATGTTATCTCACGCTGCAACAGTAAAAGGAGAGATGTTGTAAATGGAAAGAAATATTTCTCTGCAAAGTGTTAGATTTGGTATTTTCGACAATATCCCTAATCTCTAGATGTTATATATCAACAGCTTCAATGAATTAAGTGTTGTGTGTTACAGAACAGTTTCACTCAAATTGATAACACGTAGATTGATATGTATAAGAAAGCCAATAAAACTCCTCAGTAGGAGTGCAGAGAACAGTTAGCATTAAGTGCATTGTGGTAAAATAAAATGGAATAAGTGAATACTTTAAAAGTGATAAAAGATTGTGTGACATGTGGTTGAATTATGATTAGTTTTCAACTGTATTGATGATAGGGTTACTGTTAATACAGGAAATAGGTCACAATTCCAGAAAAAAGCAAGCTCACTTCCAACAACCTCTATTTTATGATAGTGCTTTGCATTTCAATTAACTTATTTTAAAGTCTAATTATCTATTGTATCTCCCACTGACTTCTTAATTGGCTGTAAAGTGAACTTATAATAATGATGAAGTGATTGTTGTTCAATAAATCTGGCTAAAACCTCTGGGTTGTATAACTCTTTTAGTAGCAAAAATGGGCTTTAGTTTAGAGCAGGTTCACTGAGCCATCACATCTATTATCTGTAGTCCAAAATTAAATAATAACTTCAGGCAATACAAATACCCTTTAAATTATTTGTACATTTCTTTAAAGGTCAAAAATCCTTGTTTTAGTTTAGACGGCATAAATAACTAGATATCTACTTTCACATGCCAGCTGAACATTAAAATTGGGCTTTCAGGGACCGTTCCTACTCTTTAAGCTTATTTAAATATATTGATCATATGCCTTTTGCTGGTAATTTTAAAGTTGTGCATGCTCGCTTATTCAGACAAGTGTGAATTTTAGATACAGTTGGTAGACATACACCTAAGCCACTCTGAGTCAGAAAATATTTATCAATTTAGTACTCAATTTAGTGTTATTATAAATGTATATATGTATCATGCTTGCAAAAAAGCAAACTTTAATCTTAAAGTTTTTTAGCACCTACTTTAATGCAATATGTATATGAACAGGCATAGGCCACATTTACCACAGACATACCAGCCAGTGGCGGCTGGTGCTCAATTTTTTTTGTGGGGGGTGGCAAACAAACCTGGCCCCCTCACCCCCCCCCCCACATTTACCCCATCCAGTTATTCCCCCCTGCATATCCTCCCGAGTCCCGGTGGTCGCTTCTCCTCCCGGCAAATCAGGTCTCAGGATCAGTTTCCTGATTGGCCGGAAGGAGAAGCAGGAAGACATTAGCGAATATTAATTCACCAATGTCACACAAGTGAGTGGGCTCTGCGCCCCTAGCCCACCATTTTGAAGCCAATTAGAGCCTCAGGCTCTAATCACGTGCTTCAAAACAAAAACATTGAAATCTATGCATCCAGCACCCTGCATGGAGATTAGGGGCTAGGCGCATAGATTAGGAAGGTGGCACCCCTGCAACCCTTATGAGCGGCCACCACTGATACCTGCCCAATACACCATGAAGCATGACCTCAGTCGTGTTTAGATCCTAGTCCAAACCAACCTGAGCTTTTCACCTTCAGAAAGCTGTCACTGCATGCCACCAGTCATAAGCAGCTGAGGAATTCTTTACCTTACAACTGCATGCATACGCGTCCATTGTATACATGTGGGGTGGGGAATGCCTTGGCTGCTTATACACTATGACAGCTTTCTGGCAAAATAGCTGAGGTGGGTTCAGACTAGGAGCCAAACACACCTGAGCTCATCCCTATACACCATGCTTTCAGCTGGTATCCTCCAACAAGATGACTGTGAGGGCACATGATTCCCACCATGTGGATACCATCCCATATGTGCTGCACAGCCTGGAAATGTCAAGAGTGGGAACCTTAAAGAGTGACTGTGATTAAAAAACATGGAAGTTGGTATTGCTGTCTTCTTTATCAAAAAATATCAGATGATCCTATCACCAAGCTCTCTTACCCCAATGAGTTTTAAAGGATAAACAATATTCTCCATGCTCAATCAATAATTCGTTACTTATGTTGATCCCAGAATTCTGACATTATTTCACTTTGCTAACTGCATGCTTATTTTTGGCCAGCGGTCCAAAAGTGCTGGAGCCAGACATTATTATACAGGAATTATATAGCGCCCACAGTTTGTGCAGCGCTTTACAATATTAGGGCAGACAGTACAATTACAATACAATTCAATGCAGGAGGAATCAGAGGGCCCTGCTCGTTAGAGCTTACAATCTAGGAGGGAGGGTTAAATGATACGAAAGGGCAATAACTGCGGGGGATGAGCTAATTGAGAAAATAAGGAGTGTAGTTGTTAGGTGGTGGCAGGATAGGCTTCCCTGAAGAGAAAAGTTTCAGGGATCGCCTGAAGGTGGATATATTTGGGTACAGTATGACAGATTGGGGTAGGGAGTTCCAGAGGATGGGAGAGGCTCGGGAGAAGTCTTGGAGGCGAGTATGAGAGGAGGTGATGAGGGAGCTGGAGAGCAGGAGGTCTTGGGAGGAGCAAAGAGGACGGTTAGGTTGGTATTTTGAGACTAGGCTGGTGATGTAGCTGGGATAAGAGTTGTGGATGTCTTTGTAGCTGATTGTTAGTATTTTAAATTCAATTAGTTGGGCGAGTGGCAGCCAATGGAGGGAATGGCAGAGAGGGGTGGCAGACACTGAACGGTTTGTAAGGTGGAAGAGCCTGGCAGTGGCATTCATGATGGACTGGAGGGGGGATAGTCTATTTAAAGGTAGGCCAGTGAGGAGGGAGTTTCAGTAGTCGAGGCGAGAGATAACCAGGGAGTGAATTAGGAGCTTTGTGGTTTCATTGGTTAGGAAGGGACGTATTTTAGAGATGTTGCGGAGATTGAGGCGACAAGCCTTAGAAAGTGATTGAATGTGGGGCCAAAAGGAGAGTTCAGAATCCAGGATAACACCAAGCACCCTAACATGTGGGGATGGGTGGATGGTTGTGCCATTGCTCTTGACAGAGAAGTCGGGGGAAATGGCACATGGGGGAGGAAATATTTTGAGTTCAGTTTTAGACAAGTTGAGTTTGAGGAAGTGGTGTGACATCCAGGCAGATATGTCTGTTAATAAGTTAGTGATACGTGAGGAGACTGATGGAGTGAATTGGGGGTGGAGAGGTAGATTTGGGTATCATCAGCGTAGAAATGATATTCAAAGCCGTGGGAGGCTATCAGCCAGCCCAGGGAAGAGGTGTATATTGAAAATAAGAGATGTCCGAGAACAGAACCTTGGGGGACTCCAACAGAGAAAGAAAGAGGAGAGTAGAAGGGAGAATTGTATGTTACACAGAAGGTGCGATGGGACAGGTAGGACGAGAGCCACTGAAGAGCACAGTCACGGAGGCCGAGGGAGTAGAGTTTTTCGAGGAGGAGGGGGTGGTCAACAGTATCAAAGGCAGCCAAAAGGTCCAGGAGCAGGAGTACAGAGTAGTGCCCATTGGTTTTTGCAGTTAGTAGGTCATTTGTGAGTTTATGAAGGGCAGTTTCTGTGGAGTGTTGGGGGTGAAATCCCAATTGAAGGGGGTCCAGAAGGTTGTTCTTAACAAGGTGGTGACTCAGTTGGTTGTAGACTAAGCGCTCAAGGAGTTTGGAGGAAAAGGGAAGCAAGGAGATAGGGTGCAGATTGTTAAGATCAGTAGGGTCCAGGGATGGCTTTTTGAGTATGGGGGTGACCAATGCATGTTTTAGAGCATTGGGGAAGATGTCAGAAGAGAGGGAGAGATTGAAGATGTGAGTTAGAGAGTGTAGGATAGAGTCAGAGGGTGAGCGTAGTATTTGAGAGGGAATAAGGTCCAGTGGACAAGTGGTTAGGTGGGCGTTAGAAAGGAGTTTATCAACCTTGTTTATAGTAGCAGGTTTGAATAAGAATAGTTTTGATTGTGCTTGTTGACATGGGGTGTTAACTGGGGAAGATGCCTGCAGAGTGAAGATTTCATCAGGAATTGTGTCAATCTTGCTTTTGAAGTGATTAACAATCTCCTGGGCAGTGAGTGTGTTAGTGGGTGGAAGTGGAGGAGGACGAAGTAGGGAGTTGAAGGTACAGAAGAGTTGACGGGGACTAGATGAGCAGGTGTCAATAAGAGTGGTAAAATAGGTCTGTTTGGCAGTGTGGAGGCGACAATTGTATTTATGCAGGGCAGATTTGTATAGATTGTAGTCTTTGAGAGACTTGATCTTGTGCCACAGACGCTCAAGGGCGCGGCTACGCATTTTGAGGTTTCTGGTATCATCTGTTTGCCAGGGTTGTAGGGGTTGAGGCCTGATTTTGTGTGTGGTGAGGGGAGCTAGCTCGTCCAGGGTGGAGGACAGGGATTTATTGTAGATGGCAGTGGCTTGGTTGGGGCAGGACAGGGGTGAGATAATTTCATAGAGGTGGTCAGTAGCAGAATAGAGGAGAGAAGTGTTGAAGGTTTCTACGGGTGATGGTTAGGTGATTGGAGGGAAGGGTGGTGCAAGACAGGGAGAGAGAGAAACTAATAAGGTGGTGGTCAGAAAGGGGAAAAGGATTGTTGGAGAAGTTGCATGGAGTGCATAGATAGGAGAAGACAAGGTTGAGGGTGTTTCCATCAGTGTGAGTAGGAGCCTGTACCCATTGCTTCAGGTCAAATGAGGAGGTTAGACTAAGAAATTTAGAAGTAGCAGTAGTGTTAGTGTTAACTCTGATGTTGAAGTCACCAAGAAGGATTGTGGGAATTTCAGAGGATAGAAAGTAGGGTAGCCAGGCAGAAAATTAATCAAGGAAAGCTGACAGTGGTCCAGGAGGCCGGTAGATTACAGCAATTCTTAGGGAGGTTGGAGAGAATAGACGTATAGAATGGGCTTCAAATGATGAGAGGGAAAGAGAGGGAGGAGAGTGAAGAACCTGAAAAGTGCTCACTGGGGATAGGAGGAATCCCACTCCACCTCCCTTGCATCCATTAGGCCTAGGGGAGTGAGTCCAGACAAGGCCATCGTGGGAGAGGGAAGCAGGAGAAGGAGAATCGCATTCGTAGAGCCAGGTTTCGGTGATAGCAAGTAGATGAAAGGAATTAGTGACAAATAGGTCATGAACAGCAGTGAGCTTGTTGCAGACAGAGCGGGCGTTCCAGAGGGCATAGGAGAAGGGGAGGCTGGTTTTGGTAAGAAGGGGGATGGAGATTAAATTGTGTAGATCGCAACTACTGTTACAGGGTGTGGGGTGGTGGTAATGGGTGTGGGTAAATGAGAGAGGCCCAGGGTTTGGGGAAATATCTCCAGAGGCTAGGAGAAGCAGAAGAGAGAGGGAGGCAACATGGGAATATGATTTATATGAGGGGACATGCTTGAGCATCCTGGTTTTGCTAACATGTGGGCTTAGAGTTAGAAAGAGGTGGTGAGTGCAGTAATAGGGAGAGGGGAGAAGTGAAGATGATATGTACAGATTGTGGGGTGGGCAAGAGGGGTGAAGAAAAGATAGTTTGAGGAGAGAGGCTGCTATTGTGAAAAGGAGAGGTAAGGTATGCATGTTTCAGAGAGGAAAGTGTGATGTTTTGGAAATGAGGTTACCTGTAGTCTGTTGTTAGAGTAATTTCTTGTTAGCGTGCGCTTTGTGCAAATCGCTGAAGTGCAAGAGCAGAAGTACCCACTTATTTAAAGAACCCCACTTTTTTGGAAGAACCCCCTGCAATGCTATCCCCCGTAAGCAAAGCTTGGTTTTATACTGTAATGAGTGGGGGTGGAGGTGGACAATTAATCAATTAGGAGATGATATTAGGCACACAGCTATCACATCAAACTTCTAACACTGCAATCAAAATGCAACAAAGGCCAAGATTGTAAAGATAAGAGAAACCATACATTTAGGTAAGGCTATAGGCTAAACAAACATCATAATGTTAGGAACATGCCTACAGATGTATTTTAAACAGCAGTGACAAAAGCAGATTGCCAAAGACACATTTAGGCAGTCGTTCAGTGTTCAGTTTAAGGATGACGAAGCTAGTATAAACAGACATACCAATGTTAAAAGGCATAAGCAAAGGCAGATAGCAATGTTTCAATTTTTGGGTGGAGTGACCATCAGTGCAGACATACCAATGTTAAAAGGCATAAACAAAGGCAGATAGCAAGGTTTCAGTTTTTTGGTGAAGTGACCATCAGTGCAGACATACCAATGTTAAAAGGCATAAACAAAGGCAGATAGCAATGCTTCAGTTTTTGGGTGGAGTGACCATCAGTGCAGACATACCAATGTTAAAAGGCATAAACAAAGGCAGATAGCACTGTTTCAGTTTTTGGGTGGAGTGACCATCAGTGCAGACATACCAATGTTAAAAGGCATAAACAAAGGCAGATAGCAGGGTTTTAGCTTTTGGGTGGAGTGACCATCAGTGCAGACAAACCAATGTTAAAAGGCATAAATAAAAGCAGATAGCAATGTTCCAGTTTTTGGGTGGAGTGACCATCAGTGCAGACATACCTGTGAAGAGAGAGAAGAAGCATTCAGATGGATGGATAGATGGCTGCAAGAGCAGAAGTGCCCACTTATTTACAAAACCCCACTTTTATGGAAGAACCCCCTGCAATGCTGACATAACTAAGGAACTAAGCTATATGCCATGTGCCTTATGCCTGAAGTTAGTAATAGAGGAAAGAACCACTTACTGTACCGTTTCATCAAATGCAAAGCACACTGCAAGCCTCTCCACTTTCTAAGATGAAGGCCACGCTCAAAAAGATCACAGGTTTCATTCCCAGGTGACCTCTGTTCACCTAGTGAATTCCAATGGGGATAGCGCAACATTTCAAAAGGTTATTAGGTAAGGATAAAAAACAGCAGTTCAGCGCTATAAAAATCACATAATACTCCTTACAGGTGATTACAATGTGCATAATATAAAAAACATAACCATAAATTAAACAACAATTAAATGCATATAGGTGCATAAAATCATGAGCCAAAAAAAGTCACAATGAAAAGTCCAGAAGTGAGTTGAGCAGTCTACTCAATGTGTGGCAGAAGAAAAAATATAATGTGCATCCCAATAGCCTCAAAGCCTTTCACCAACCATGCAAACCACCATGGTGTATAAAAAGGTAGGGGCTTACCAGACTAAAATGACCTTCACTGAGGAGAGGTCAAGTAGTGCTTGTTTTTATATTCCACGGAACCTCCAACCTCCTTCAGGGGTCTTGCCAGACAATTACACCTCAATGTATGCTTCAGATCAATATGCAGTAAAGCTCCATGCAGAAATTATGTCATGAAAAAGGAAGAAACATTTTCCATAGTGTAAATCAGTTGGGTTAAGCATTAGTTAATAGGGGTAAATACACTTTCACAGGAATGTTGTACAAAAGATTCACATCACATGAATCGTCTAATCGCCCAAAACCAAGATGGCTACGGGTAGTGGTGTGTCTTATCCAGCTCCACCCATCGCATTTCGTCATACGCAACGACATCAGGAGCACGGGAATCACGCCACCACTAGTCTCCATTTATACTTGTACTTGTCTCCATTTATATTTATACTTGTCAAAAAAGTGAGTAAGTAAACGCTAATCAAAAAATGATATACGTATAGAAAAAAGCTGCAAGCGCAAAAAGAGTGACCGTACAACTCATAAACAACCAGCAAAACTAAAAATGTGCAGTGCTACACATGAAGATATAAACATAACGCCGTGAACCGCAATATTTTAATAAATACTGCACAATATAAGCACTCTTGTGGGCTCATGGTAGTGAGCTTTTCTATGCAGCTTATGGTTTCCCTGAATGATTCCCTCATTTAAGCAACAAGAAGAACCCGGAGGGACCCCATTTTAAAGAAGACTATTAAGGCTCATATTCATGTAATTTCTGGTGAGTGCATATGTTGGTGGAGGCTCAGGAGTGCAGATTTGTTTGTATTACACCTGGTGTAATATACTTGTTGGCAAAGCTGTTGTTGCACAAGCTTCTGGTGAGGGCATAAGTGAACTGCTCACTTATCATTAACTTATGTGCACAGTGGAGATCCATCGTATGTTCAGGACTGTTGCTTTACCTAAAGATTGGGATTTACATTTCACTTTGAAGTTGCAGTTCACGCCATCACATTTATACCTTCGTATGTAGCACTGCACTGTTTCAGTTTTGCTGGATATTTATACTTGTGGCTTAATTTTTTGAAAAAAGTTGCAGTGATTTGGAGATCTTTTTTTCTGGATGTTTATTTTACATTTTTTTGGTAAAACAATGTAAGATTTTTTATATGTAGAATTTGTGAGCGAGTGAACATATGTTTACATGATTTTACTCTCATATTCATTTTCGAAAATAATAAATATCACATACAGTATGTTCCTGCAAATTTATGGGATATTTGTATTGCAATATATATATAAAACTCTATGAAGTTATATTGTTTTAATTTTTAATTTATATTTTATTAAATAAATTATAGTTTGTTGGTTTTTGTAAAACATAGGGATGATTGCATAAGTATAAGTATAAAATTGTGGGAGCGCTGCTAAAAATAGACAAATAGAATAACAGTGAATAAGAAAATATAAGAAAATATAAACAAAATCATGAGGTACACAATACTAAAAAACACACAGGTAACTATAAATTGTCCGTTCTACAGTGCTAGTCTCAAACAGTCCCAGTGAATATATGGTTTACAAAGTGAAGAATAGGAAGTAAAAAGAAGGCAAATCGTCTCAGATGTTAAAGAATGGACAGTCCCCACTTCCTTAGAGTAAATTAATGTGCTCCCTCCACCAGGTGCAATGAAGGCTCACCTGAAGGTTTGGCCACACCAGGCCAGATCACACATGTGTAAGCAAAATATCATGCAAACCAATTGACTTCTCCTTTACAGTGGGTATAGGAACTCCAGTAACATACACTAAGAACACTCCCTCCACCAGGTGAAATGAAGGTTCACCTCAATTATTGACCCCACTGGGCCAATTAACACATTGTAGGACAGAGTCATTTAGTAGTGAAATCCGGGTTCCTTCCCCTTTAAAACAGAGCATTTGGGAATCCAATGGTACGCTGATTACATATAAAGATAAGAAACAACTCCACTAGTGCAATACGTCCGGCAATAGCTTAGATAGACAAACCGAGAAGGCCTCTCCTTAAAATGCACTCACATTTTATTAAAATGAAAACAGCATGGAATCCAGCATGAATCCATAAACACAAGCACTATTTGCATTATCTCACGTGTAGTTGAGTCGTACTACCACCAGGCTGGACTTGTACATGTTACGCTACCTCACGTAGCTTCATCTGGAGGAGTAAACATGATGATTGCATGAGTGCTTTTTATACCTATATTTATTTTATTTGTTTTTTTTTTTACTTTTTAATGGTTGCAGTGCACTATTTTCCACATGATGGAGCTTTATATACACAATATCTCACAAAAGTGAGTACACCCTTCATATTTTTGTAAATATTTTATTATATTTTTTCATGTGACAACACTAAAGAAATGACACATTGCTACAATGTAAAGTAGTGAGTGTTGTCCATAATAGCATGATATCTAAAGTATATGCAATATTATTATCTACTCTGCAGGATCATGCTACCCTAGAATGTAGAGCTCGGTGGGTCACTGACATTGGAGATATTGATGGGGATCAGTGGGACATGGCGCTGGAATTGATTTCCGCTGTCTCCAGTTCGGCCTCACATAGGCTCTCGCAATTATTTATCCTGCACAGAGCTTATAGGATGCCTAAGCAGCTGTTTGAATGGGGGAACAGGGACTCCCCTATGTTCCCTAAATGTAAGGTGCACAATGGTGACTTAATTCATATGATATGACGATGCCCGAAACTTCAACGTTATTGGGCAGAAGTTTTGTGATATTTTACTAATCTGGTACAAGTGCCTATACCTTTTTACATGAACTGGTGGGTACAAAGAGAGAGATATAGTATGCTGCCCTCCCCTAGATTGACATAGACAATGGGAAGTTCCCCCTCTTAGCGTTTCATGGCAGCAATAAGAGTACAAAATATAATTATTATAAAAAGTATACATTTATTTATACAGGTATCACAATTTCTTTTGCATCTCCATGAACTTGTTACAAATTAGAGAGATAAAAACATGAGCCCTGGTTGTGCAAACAGGGGACATATACATCATACAGTGTTACAGTGTTACAGTGTTGCAGTGGGAAGGATCATATACGACACCGCAATGGCTGCATCGGTGCCCCAATGCGTTTCAACCTTTAAAGAATTTGTAGGTCTTCCTCAGGTGGAAGTGTCCTTCACTGAACATTGATCATGACGCATCTGTCCCAAAACCATGGTATGGTTTAAAAAAGAGAAGCAGATATTGACTCGCCATAGGCTGTCCCCACTCTTATGTTCCAGAATCCCACCTCCACCCACAGGCTTGCAAGAGGTCACAGCTGGATCCCTCTGTAGAGGGGTGCGATAGACTGCGCCAGACTATTGTACCCTTGATTTCAAAAACAGTGTATTCTATCATAGTTGGTCCCGTGATGTGGGAAGTGAAATGGATAGTATTGGTGTCTCATGGGTGTATGCCCATGATTAGGGAAGGTTTGTGACAAGACAGAGATGTTTGTGCGTACCCGTCCTGCGTGGACCCATGAGACACCAATACTATCTATTTCACTTTCACTTCCCACATCAAGGGCAATTTGTTCATGGACCCCACTGTAATAGAATACACTGTCTATCACTCCCCTCTACAGAGGGATCCAGCTGTGACCTCTTGCAAGCCTATGGGTGGAGGTGGGATTCTGGACCATGAGAGCAGGGACAGCCTAAGGTGAGCCAACATCTGCTGATCTTTTTTAAACCATACCCTGGTTTCGGGACAGATGCATCATGATCAATGTTCAGTCAAGGACACTTCCCCCTGAGGAAGACCTACAAATTCTTTAAAAGTTGAAACGTGTTGGGGCACAGGCGCAGCCATTGCAGTGTCATATATGATCCTTCCCACTGCAACACTGTATGATGTATAGGTCCCTTGTTTGCACAACCAGGGCTCATGTTTTTATCTCTCTAATTTGTAACAAGTTCATGGAGATGCAAAAGAAATTGTGATACCTGCATAAATAAATTCATACTTTTTTATAATAATTATATTTTGTACTCTTATTGCTGTCATGAAACCCTAAGAGGGGGAACTTCCCATTGCCAAGTGCCTATACAATTGACCCCTTTGGTCCATTTGTTAGGAGCGATTGATATAGAAATGTACCCAAGGGGTATGTACTTCATGATTGCCAGGCTATTATATTTAGCCAGAAAGCTCATAGCCAGGCATTAGATGGCATCTACAGTGCCTACTGGAAAACAGTGGGTCACATATGTCAATAACCTTCTGCTTCGGAAACAGCTCGCCTACTGCCATAGAAATGCTGCCCATGAATTTTATCTTATTTGGCAACCTTGCCCCACCAAGGTTGGTTCTTGACAGACTCCTGCAAATGTAGTCCATCTGGATCTGTGGGGGGGGGGCACACAAAGTTTAAGGTTTTTTATTTCTTTTTCTCTTTCTGAAAGTTGTAAGGTACTTTGTTTGCCAGTATCCAATAGTAGACAAGAGGATGATCTTCTGACTTAATAACTCTAGTACCGAGTGCTAGTTGTTTCACTAGTTTGGTTATGATTAAAATTTCTGATTGTAACATGACCTGTGGGGATTTATTCTCTGACTGTGTTTGCTATGATGTATATTTGATTGTGTTCCTTCACTGATGTACGGTCACTTTATGTAATCCGTGAGAAAAAAAGCTAATAAAAACATTTTGATTGAAAAAAAAAAAGTAGGGAGTGTACAACTTGTATAACAGTGTAAAGTTGCGGTCCCCTCAACACACAGCCATTAATGTCTAAATCGCTGGCAACAAAAATGAGTACACCCCAAAGTGAAAATGTCCAAACAGGGCCCAATTAGCCATTTTCCATCCCCGGTGTCATGTGACTTGTTAGTGTTACAAGGTCTCAGGTGTGAACGGGGAGCAGGTGTGTTAAATTTGTTGTTATCGCTCTTATTCTCTCATACTGGTCACTGGAAGTTGAACATGGCACCTCATGGCAAAGAACTCTCTCAGTATCTGAAAAAAAGAATTGTTGCTCTACATAAAGGCTATAAGAAGATTGCCAGCTGTCTTTTTCTTTTATAACCTTATGGATTTTAAACTGCTTGTATAATAAAATGTATATATTTTTATAACTGTTGTTTCCCAGCCTCTTGTATGGCATTATTAAAGTCCATTCCAGCCTCCCCCCAAAAAAATTCAAGTACTCTGACATACTGAAGCAGAGCATGATGCCCTCCCTTTAGAGACTGGGCCATAGGGCAGTATTCCAACATGATAACCACCCCAAACACATCTCCAAGATGGGCACTGCCTTGCTAAAGAAGCTGAGGGTAAAGGTGATGGACTGGCCAAGCATGCCTCCAGACCTAAATCCTATTGAGCATCTGTGGGGCATCCCCAAACAGAAGGTGGAGGAGCGCAAGGTCTCTAACATCCACCAGCTCCGTGATGTCATCATGGAGGAGTGGAAGGGGACTCTAGTGGCAACCTGTGAAGCTGTGGTGAACTCCATGCTCAAGAGGGTTAAGGCAGTGCTGGAAAATAATGGTGGCCATACAAAATATTGACACTTTGGTCCCAATTTGGACATTTTCACTTAGGGGTGTACTCACTTTTGTTTCCAGCGGTTTAGACATTAATGGCTGTGTGTTGAGTTATTTTGAGGGGACAGCAAATTTACACTGTTGTACAAACTGTACACTCACTACGTTACATTGTAGCAAAGTGCCATTGCTTCAGTGTTCACACGAAAAGATAAAATAAAATATTTACAAAAATGTGAGGGGTGTACTCACTTTTGTGAGATACTGTATTATCAGCATGACCATGATGTTTGCTTTGGAGTTAATACTCTGGATGCAGTGTTACCAATAGATTGGAATTTTTCCATAGGGGGCGCTGGGCATGTGTCCAGAGAATAGATACTGCCGTGCTTGCTGGAGACACTTTTAATACATAGTGGTAATAGGATACTGGACCTGAATTGCTTAGTCCAATCAGACCGCAATGCTCCCTATGTTGATAAATACAAATGGAGTCTAGTGGAGGAGTGTGTCCTATGCCCCTTATGATGTCACGTATAACGTTAGGCAGAGCTGGAACACACGCCAGTGAGCATGCTCAAACTACCTGCAGCCGTTTTGGTTTTTGAGTGAATAAACCATCCACGTGATACAAATTGTTTGTACAACATCTACCCATGTAAGTGTATTTACCCCTATTAAATATTGCTTAACCCCCCTGATTTACACTACGGCAAGCATTTCTTCCTTTTTTCATGACATAATTTCTGCATGGAGCTTTACTGCATATTGATCTGTGCCATACATTGAGGTGTAATTGTCTGACTAGACCACTGAAGGAGATGGGAGGTTCTGTGAAATATAAAAACAAGCGTTACTTGATCTCTCCTCAGTGAGGGTCATTTGAGTCTGGTCAACCTTTTATACACAATGGTGGTTTGCATGGTGGTCCTATGGCTGAAAGGCTTTGAGGCTTTTGGGATGCACATTTTTTTCTCCTGCTACACTTATATGCTTTCAATTGATGTTTAATTTATGGTTATGTTTTTTATATTATGCACATTGTAATCATCTGTAATGAGCATTATGTGATTTTTATAGCGCTGCACTGCTGTTTTTTATCTCGTGCATACCAAGTATTAGGGTATTGTGCCAGCTGCTCTTTATTATTAAATGTTTGGGTCTTTTGTGCGGTTTTCTTTGTTCATATTAGGTAAGGATGCCTTCCTTCTATGATGCCATTGGCCTACTCTACACTCTGCTGTAAGAAGTAAACTTATACATGGTTCATGGACCACTTTATTAGTTCTCTGAAGAGACCAATCCACATAAAGTGTAGATCACCTGATTGCCTACATTTATGCTCACAACAAACCATCCAATTCTACTACAAGTACAGACTGGTCCTATCATTTCCTCCCTCCACCTACCTGTTAATCAATTTGTTAAATACAAATATTATTACATTTTTTCAAAAGTAACAAAAATGATTAATACTTAACGCTTTACCAAATAACAATGTCAATGACAAAAATGGGACCTGGGTCACTGCAATAATTCTCTTTAAAATCACCTGTCCTGATGCTGTACAAGTAATGAAGAGGTGCAGAATATCAGACATTACAGCTTTTAATTAATACAATATGCAAGGTACAAGTTTCCAGGAATTTTTATTAGCTCATATTTACCAATCAGAATGCACTTCATGGAAGTCAGATCATTACAAGTTTAAAGCAGTTCTAAACCCAATTTTTTTTTTCCTAAAATGAAAAACATGTTATACTGTCCTGCTCTGTGCAATGGTTTTGCACAGAGCAGCCCTGAACCTCCTCTTCTGGGGTCTTCCGGGGTCCCTTGTTGGCACTCTCTGCTCCTTCTCTTCTGCGTCTGACCTCATAGCAAGCTGTGTGCTCTAGGGGCGGCTCTTCTCTTCTGCGTCTACCCCCATAGCAGGCTCTGTGCTCTAGGGGCAGTTCCCTCCTGAGACAGGCTATGTGTGCCCATTGACACATACAGAGGGGACTGCGCTGCATTGGGAATGGACTGTTAGTGAAAGATTTTTTGACCTTAATATAAAAAAATGCATTAAGTTAGAAAACTTTTTGCCTTTAGAACCGCTTAATGGCTCCCGTTGCTATCAGCAAAGCTTGTGAAATCAGGAAGTGAGGGGAAGAGCTGCTGCAGATGGGACAGCGTTGGATTGAGAATGGACTCAGGTAAGTGTTGAGGGGGGAGGGGGGATACAGGTGCTGCTGCTATTGAAAGCTTTTTTACCCTAATAAAAAAGATGCATTAAGTTAGAAAAATGTTTGCCTTTAAACCCACTTAAATCCTAATACCATGCACATAGGAATTATTTATTTGTTTCTTGTACACTTTGTTGAATAATGTAATTACATTAAATTATTGAAATCATTACAAAGGGTGATCACATAAACTGTTACATTCTTCACATGCTGATTCATGATATATCAGCACAAAAAGCAATACTATGATGAGTTTATAATCTATCATAATATTTTTTTTTTTTGATAAATCACCTCTTCCAATGTTTCACAAAATTCTTGCAGAGATTTTGCTACTGATATAGTCTTGCTGCCATTTATTTTAGCAGTGCCAAGGAACTTCACTATTATTTTTAGAGATCATATCTGTAGGCAGACCATAAAATGACAATATGCTAGTATAAGAATTATTCTTGGTAAAAACAGCGGCTAAGTATGACAAAGAACGGCTGTCTAATTAGTCTACATTTTTCAAAGAATGATTGCCTGTCATCTAGTTAAGCCATTTTTCTGACAATACATTTCCCAAGGCTGTAAGTGAAACTTCAGGAATACTCATGTGGATCCTTAATAATATACATTTTCTGAAAACCACTTTTGTTTCCCAGAGTTCTATACTGAAATGCATTTCATACACTCGTGAATTTCAAGCACCTTGCAAAACATTAAATTACGCGTATAAAGGGTTTTCCAGGTCATGTACTGTACAATGTAGCGAAAACAATTTTAGGGAACATGTATTAAATAAAAAGCAAAAATTTCAATGGTTCATCTTCTAGGTTGTCAGTTATATGGCATTATAAAATGCTGCCTTTCATCTTTATTGAAATCTGAATTTGATGTATTGGCTCCATTGGTACACAAGTTGGGGTTACAGAAAATTTAAATATGAATACTATCAACAAAGCAGAGATGATGGTTATATTTAGATCTCTATTTTCATTTCTGCTTAGAGCAATAATTTATTCATTATTCCACTCAACAGGGATTACAGCTGAGTAAAACTTTCACTCTGTTGTCATGGAGCTGAAGGCAGCATTTGAAAGCGTGAAGTGGGATTCAATAAATATTAGTATCTGTAGCAACGCTCAGAGGAAATGTGTTAAAGTATCTTATTATATGTACTACTGCCTACTGATTTTAATGTTAATTAGGCACAAGGGAAAGAACTCAAATTAAATTTGGGATAAACAGCCATTGTAATAAATGTTGTCCACTAGCTCAGCTCTCTGGTATGCTGAGTAATACAGACAAATTAGATGTAAAGTGAATAAAGTAAACTCCTTCAAAGGAGTTGAAAAGTTGTATTGATAGGTCTTTGCATGCAAGAGAAAAAATGATCAATACAGGTAATAAATAAGACATTGTTGATGCCACTCACAGTAAATTGAAACCCTCTCCCACTTTATAGTATTAGCTAGCCACAGACCCTTCCAGTGCTATGCTAAAGTGTATCTAAAGATGAAGTGAGAAAGTGTTAGAATTACTGTCAGGTTTGTATTGCTCTCTGGGGAGGCTCTTTCTCTTTGCTTGTCCTGGTGACTATTGTCACAAAGACCAAAAGTGAGGGTAAATACAAAATTTCGAGAGGGGAAATTTTGCAAGGACAACACTTTTTTCAATTACAATTGTCTAAAATGAGAGTTCCCTCACTTTGTAAAACAGTTGAAGATGAGATGAAAACAGTTGTTAAAGCGGAGGTCCGCCGCCTGCCGCCTGCCGCCTGCCGCCTGCCGCCTGCCGCCTCTCCTTTAAAAATTAAAAGTCAGCAGCTATACATACAGTAGCTGCTGACTTTTAACATTAGGACACTTACCTGTCCTGGAGTCCAGCGATGTCGGCACTGCCCACCGATCTTTGGATCAGCTGGACAAGTGTTGCCGCCACCTTTTAGGGTAAGGGAACCCAGATGTATAGCCGTTCAGCTTTGCGGCTGGGTCCCTACTGCGCATAAGTAAGCCGCTGCTGCACTTCCTCATTGGCGGAGGAGGGAGCCAGGGTGCTGACGGCCGCCGTCTCCTCCGGTGTCCTCTTCCCCCTCCCCCCGAAAGGTGCCAAATGTGACACCTGAGGGGGGAGCAATCCGACCAGTGGAAGTTACACTTTTGGGTGGAACTCCGCTTTAATATAAAGATTCACTTACATTTTGAATGTTATGGACATTAATTTTGTTCCTTCCACACCCAAACTTGCTTATCTGTCATGGCTCCTTTTACCAGCTAGGTTCCTACAAGCTACAGCAACTTGCACACTTCCCCCAAGACTACACTGTTGCAACCCAATGCACTCTTTTGCTGACACACATAGGTGGCACAGTGAGGCAGGGCATGAATGAAACTATTTCAAAACCGTCCTCCCTACCCACTTGGCTTTGGTGAACAGAAACTCTGTGATATGCTAATCAGGCATTAGTAAATCATGTGCAATGACTCATGGGACATGTAGTCCTGCCATCAGACACAGGGAAGATAGTGTGCATGAGCTTTCTTGAACAAGGTGAAGGGGGAAGGGCAGGATCCAAAGTGTCAGGAAAGGCATCAGCATAGTACAGCTGCTGTTTCCAGACACACATGTATGCATGGTCTACAGCAGGGATATGCAATTAGCGGACCTCCAGCTGTTGCAAAACTACAAGTCCCATCATGCCTCTGTCTCTGGGTCTCATGCTTGTGGCTATCAGAGTCTTGCTATGCCTCATGGGATTTGTAGTTCTGCAACATCTGGAGGTCCGCTAATTGCATATCCCTGGTCTACAGCATTCTGTGTATGTTTGACCTCTGATCTTGACCCGGTTTGCTCCCGACCCTTCCTGTCTGATATCTGCTCTGACGCCTGGCTTCACCTGAATTCCGTCTCTGCCTGATGCTCCTGTTTGAACCTGCATCCGTTGCCGACTCTGCCTGTGACTCAACTATGCTACTGTCTGCCATTTATGCCTGATTTGCCTGCCCATTAACAACTCGGCTCATCTGACCCTGCTTCCAGCTCTTCAGTCCTGCTACAGCTCCTTCAGTCCAGTTCAGCATCTTCAGGCACCTGCTTCCGGTTGTGCATCCACAGTCTGTCATTAGCCAAGCCTGCCAGCTTGCCTGCTGTCACATCTGCCTGCCGTCAAGCCATTCCTGGCTTCCTTCCTGTGGGTTCCTGGCTACTACCTACACAGACTACTGGACTGATCCTAGGCCCTCTTACCCCACCGTGCTCCAGCGGCTACTGTCTCACCATCAGTGGCCCTCAAGCTGGAGCTGTACAAGAGGCCTTCCTCTGTACGTCAGGCTCACCAACCATGTACGTGACACAAAGATGTAGTGGTGCCAGTTCAAGGTAGGTTGAATAAAGGCATACAAACAGATTAAAAAAAAAATCTATACTTTTTGACAATATGGCCTGACAAAACAAGTGGGGAAGTACTCCTGCACTATCACTTAAAAGTGAAACAAATAAATGGGAAAAAAATTATATAACTGCTGCAAACACCAATAGGCGTATCAGTGGCCAGTAATTGTAAAATGTGAAGTGGGTGGTGCTGCGCTGTTATAAAATGATATAATGCAATAATTAGTGTGTCAGAGGTGTAATGTTTAGATGATCCACTAAACAAGGCTTATATTGCCATCTTGTGGATCATCTAAACATTACACCTCTGTCACACTAATTATTGCACCATATCATTTAATAACAGCTCAGCACCACCCACTTCACATTTTACAATTAATGGCCTGACAAAAGTTTTAGTCATTCTCTAAGTTTTGGCTTTAAATATACTTTACTATTATTAAACCACCATAGTGTTTGCAATGGAATAGGTTTCAGTTGCAAAGGCTATCAGTTTTAGAAGATATAGTATTTAAGCTTTGTCTGGGAACAAAGAAAGCCAAACATAACAGGATATTCCTAGCAATTAATAGACAGTAAAGACAAGTGGCAAGACAATCTTTAACAGAGGATTCAAATAGCAAGGGCTAGGAGCTGCAGGCCCAAAAAATTGTAGTTCAGAGAAAGAAAATTTACATAAGTAGCCCTCTGTTGGTGGGGAGGGGGTATGAGAAATTACCCTCCCCAGACAGGATAGTGTACTAAACCTGTAGGTAAATAAGAGAACCAGAACCTTCGTTAAGCGGAAGAGTGGGTTAAAATTTTTTTAATGACTTCCCCTGTATTATTTGAAGTTTTAATGATATATCCAATAAATTGTTAACTTTTTATATATACTTGAATGCTATCCTTGGGTACTGAGATAGTCCATGCTACCTTAATTTGGGCCAGGGGTTTGTATATGGGGCAAGCCTAGGCTTTCTCTCCATTTTCCACATATCAATTATTGGCTGATGGTACCCCCCACCAATTATTTAAACTATGCTGAGGCACTCCTTTTTGTAACTGATCTGCATCTCAGAGAGAGGTATCTAGCACCAGTTAAGCCTAGAGGAAGATATAAAGATCAACAGATAATCAAGAAGGCATATTTTAGAAGTATAATGAGTATAGTTCTCTAAGCTCTTCTACTTCTTCCCTGTATGGTTAAATAATAGTAAGTGTATCATTTTCAGTGCTGGCTTAGCCTCTTTAACCAGTAAAGTGTTAGTTTGAGCTGCCATTTCTGTGGATTTTTGTAGGGTACATTTGCAGGCTTTCAGGAACTGTTAGTACTCTGTGAAATTGTATAAAAGAGTGTATTTGTTGGCAGTGTGTGTATCTGAAATTTGTGTCACTAGTGGTTATTAGTGGTTAGTCAGACACCCATCCTTTTGCCATCTCCCAGAGCCTTTACAGTACGTCCAGGGTTTGTAGTGGAGGTTAGTATGTCCATTTACAAGGAGACAAATTAGCTAATGAAGCATCCACCAGACAAGACAAGTATGTGGTCTACTGTGTTAGAGATTCGGAAATGCAACTATGCAGGATAAAGATAGGTAAATTGAGCTGATAGGGTGCATTTGACAGATTTAACTTACCGTATTTTTCGCACCATAAGACGCACCTGACCATAAGACGCACCTAGGTTTTAGAGGCAGAAAACAAGAAAAAATAAATTCTGATCCAAATGGTGTACTAAAATATCTACCAGTGCAGCCACATACCAGATGCAAGAAATACAGCATATACCAGATACATTAAATACAGCATATACCAGATACATTAAATACAGCATATACCAGATCCATTAAATACAGCCATATACCAGATCCATTAAATACAGCCATATACCGGAGTCCATGAAATACAGCCACATACCAGATCCATGAAATACAGCCACATACCAGATCCATGAAATACAGCATACACCAGATCCATGAAATACAGCACATACCAGATCCATGAAATACAGCCATATACCAGATCCATGAAATACAGCATATACCAGATCCATGAAATACAGCCATATACCAGATCCATTAAATACAGCCACATACCAGATCAATGAAATACAGCCATATACCAGATCCATTAAATACAGCCATATACCAGATCCATTAAATACAGCCACATACCAGATCCATGAAATACAGCATACACCAGATCCATGAAATACAGCACATACCAGATCAATGAAATACAGCCATACCTGTGTCCATCCTGACAGAGCTGAGAGGGAGATTCATATCTCCCGCCACCACCGTGCTGTGATGATGTCATCACCCTGCGCCTAGTGGAGCTCCACTCTGCAGCCAGATCACATTCATGAATAAGACAGCAGCTCCAGCCGCCGCAGTACTTCATTTGGCCACTGGGGCCGAATGAAGCCCCAGTGGCCAAATGAAGTACTGCGGCTGCTCGGTCTTCTCACTGAGGGAGATCAGAGCAGCGCTCTATGCAGCATTACACTGCGGGCTCCCGGCGGCGACGAGAGGGGGCGTGTTTTTTTCAGGTATTCGCACCATAAGACGCAGGGAGACTTTCCCCCACTTTTTGGGGGGAAAAAAGTGCGTCTTATGGTGCGAAAAATACGGTAATAAAACCTCTACAATGAGCTTTTAGAGGGAGGAGAAAGAGAAGAAGAAGAAAAGCATAGGTATTAAATCATGCCACGAGGTGTCAATAATTAGCTGCAAGCATTTACGATTATTTGACAGCGTTATTAGTTAAAAACACACATTTACTCACACAGCCGCATCATTCATTCACAGAGATTTGTGAATGTATCAGCTACAAATCTGGCCTTCCACCGCACACTCTTAGTATATTGACACTTTCTGCAGCCCTGTAACGGAAAGCCCATACAGAGGTGCGAGCAGAAAGCTGTAGAAAGTGTCTGTGGGAGCTTGACATTACACCCACAAATAGGGGATAAATACTTTGCAGGTTCCTGTGTAACCTCCTGCTGGTTTCCTTTCAACGTGGTTGAGTTACCAAAGGCAAATAGGCAGTTCGCTGTGCAAGGAAATGATCTCTTTTTAAATGAATTTTCCCTTAGATTAGCAAATTAGATGAAACTCTGCTGACTTCTATCATCCAAACATGTGGAAGCCAAAATGCTCTTTTTTTTTTATTTTCCTTGCCCATGATTGCACATTCTTTTCTAACGTGCATGGGATAGCACTCCGCACCCTCTTCCCCATCTCCAAACACAATCAAACAATTTAATAATAAAACACCACACTCTAATATTGGAATAAATTGGCCAGGGCACTTTTATTGGTATTAACAAAATGTATATCTTTTCATAACTATATTACAATTCTATATTAAATAAAATGTATCATTCACAAATTGATTAGCCTTAATGATTCAAGCAAATTACATTTCATCAACTTTACAACAAAAAGTCCCTTTTTGATTCAAGGTGATGCACCACATAAAGTGCACGCAACAGGAAGGAGGGTGATTAGCGCTTCATAAACCGAACCTTTGACCAGCAGCAAGATTCCTGGGATGGTGGGCCCTTTATATACTAAGCCCCACCACTTCAAGAAAATTCAAACAGATCCTATTGGCTCATTCCTACCTGCCAACAGATGAGCAGAAATATTTAAAGGGCCATCATCCCTAAAAATTCAATGCATATTAAATCCATGCTAAATAGTTTAAATAACAGGGGAAAGGCAGAGGCGACACTATGAAGGTGTGCCCAAAGAAATTGTGCCCCCCCCCCCCATTTACATTCTCACCACAATCACTAAGCTAAGAAAAAAAATTCCTTTCAAAGTAAGCCTATTTGCTTTTAGTAAATTAACCCCATAGTAGGAAAGTGTTAAAACACCTATCAGTTTTTTCTCAGCTGTTTGTGTGCCATTGAGGAGATTTCCCTTCAATACCTGATCTGGAGATGCAACAGGAAACTATCCTCTCATACCTATGAGTTTGATTTACTAAAGTCCAAAACAAACACAAATAAACTTTTGGCTACACATAGATCTAGTGTCATTTCAAAAAATGTTTTCAATTGTTTTATATATCTAGGGACATTAAAATAATGCCTGGTTACCCGGACAGTCCTTTCTTGTTATGCTATTACAACCGTCTGCCAGTTCCTATGTTGTCCCATTGTCACATGTGCCCCTGGTCGAGTCTAAATGTGGCCATGCTGATACATATTACATAGACATGGTCCACTTTTGTCACTGTTAAGAAGCTGGTCTAGAGCAGGGGTCTCCAAACTTTCTATATAATGGGGCTAGTTTACTGTCCTTTAGACTTTAGGGGGGCCGAATTGTGCACAGTGAGAGAAGAAAGTGTCCTGGTGCCAGTGGGCATAAACACTGCCAAATCTTTAGTGGGAGGAATAATGCCCCATCATTGGTATCAGTGGGAGGAATAGTGCTCCATCATTGGTGTCAGTGGGAGGAATAGTGCCCATCATTGGTGTCTGTGGGAGGAATAGTGCCCCATCATTGGTGTAAGTGGGAAGCATAATGCCCCGTCATTGGTGTCAGTGGGTGGAATAGTGTCCCATCATTGGTGCAAGTGGGAGGAGTAGTGTCCCATCATTAGTGCAACTGGGAGGAATAGTGCCCCATCATTGGTGCAAGTGGGAGGAATAGTGCCTCATTATTGGTGTCCGTGAGAAAAATATTGCTCCATCTTTGGTGTCAGTGGGAGGAATAGTGTCCCATCATTGGTGTCAGTGGGAGGAATAGTGCTCCATCATTGGTGCAAATGGGAGGAGTAGTGTCCCATCATTAGTGCAACTGGGAGGAATAGTGCCCCATCATTGGTGCAAGTGGGAGGAATAGTGCCTCATTATTGGTGTCCGTGAGAAAAATATTGCTCCATCTTTGGTGTCAGTGGGAGGAATAGTGTCCCATCATTGGTGTCAGTGGGAGGAATAGTGCTCCATCATTGGTGCAAATGGGAGGAATAGTGCCCCATCACTGGTGACAATGGGAGGAATAGTGCGCCATCATTGGTGTCAGTGAGAGGAATAGTGCCCCATCATTGGTGTCAGTGGGAGAAATATTGCTCCATCTTTGGTGTCAGTGGGAGGAATAGTGCCCCATCATTAGTGCAAGTGGGAGGAATAGTGCCCCTTCATTGGTGTCAGTGGGAGGAATAGTGCCCCATCTTTGGTGTCAGTGGGAGGAATAGTGACCATCATTGGCGTAAGTGGGAGGAATAGTACCCCATCGTTGGTCTCAGTGGGAGGAATAGTGCCCCGTCTTTGGTGTTAGTTGGAGGAATAGTGCCCCATCTTTGGTGTCAGTGGGAAGAATAATGTCCCATCTATAGTGTAAGTGGGAGGAACAGTGCCCCATCATTGGTGCAAGTGGGAAGAATAATGCCCCATCATTGGTATCAGTGTGAGGAATAGAGCCCTATCTTTGGTGTTAGTGAGAGGAATAGCGCCCCATCATTAGTGCAAGTGGGAGAAATAGTGCCCCATCATTAGTGCAAGTGGGAGGAATAGTACCCCATCATTGGTGTTAGTGGGAGGAATAGTGCCCCATCATTGGTATCAGTGGGAAGAATAGTGCCCCATCATTGGTGTCAGAGGGAGGAATAGTGCCCCATCATTGGTGCAAGTGGGAAAAATAATGCCCCATCATTGGTGTCAGTAGGTGGAAGGATGGCCATCATTGGTATCAGTAGAATAGTGCTCTGTTGTTGGTGTCAGTGGCAAGAATTATGCCCCCATTGCTGGTGTCAGTAGGAGGAATAGTACCCTGAGGGCCGGATAAAGGTAAAGCAAAGGGCCACATCCGGCCCTTGGGCCGCAGTTTGGAGACCACTGGTCTAGAGCAATGACATGAAACCAACACTGGAGTAAGTACAAGAAGTGTCTGAAAGAGGAGAGAGTATTAGCAATGAGATGCAAAAAAGAGGAGAAAAATGTGAAAACTACATTATTTATAATAAAAAAGTCAGTTGTTTATGATAAACAATGATTTAGAAAAAACTAAATGTAATCTATATGGTTTAGATTGCTTTTAAAAATTACCATTAGATCAATAAACAGTGGTATAATTTTAACGTTGAATTTTAGCTAAAGAAAGGTTCCTTGATTTTGTATCTTCTCACTTTTTACTAGTTAGAATTATTATTACTACCGGAGCAATTTGTTTACCAAACCTAAATGCCTTTATGCTTTTCACAGTTCTAATGAATCTCTGACCTTTCCAACTGCCTTCATACCTTAACCTCATGCTTGCTTAAGAAGTAATTAAGTTTACTTGGAATTACAAAGAATTGAGTTAAAATGTGGCAGTGTATTGCCTGAATAAAAGCCAAACATTTCTGGTCAGAGTTACAACAGCAACCTAATGGATTGACGGGGACTTGACATCTTCCGAATAAAAAACATAGCAATAAACTTAGTAACATTTGTCCAACACTGATTAAAATGTAGATTATTTTTCTTATAATTATACAATGCAATACAATTTTGTACAGCTGCATCACATAAAGTCATGGATACTCTCCAATCTTCTTCCAGCTCGCTTGTTTGTTTTGTGAAATGTGTTTATGACAGATATCCAAAGCTTTCTGGCATTCCATTTTGCCACAACAGGCAGCGACATGGTGTTCTGAATAATAAGATTATTTAGAAAACAATCATTACATGCACTGTCAATTAAAAGGTATACAGAGAATTCTGAACATGGAAAACAATTAGAATCACTTAGGACAGAAAGGCATGTTAAATGTGAATTCAACCCAGACCTTTTTATTTTCAGCACAGGAAAGATATGATGCCCTCCCTAGACTTTATTGTTGTCTGTTGACTCCAGCATACTCAGCAACCTTAGCTACTACAACAACCATTCTGTTCTTTGATAGTCAAAAAATGTGTAGCGCTAAAGATACGTGACTAATATTCAAACTAGACAATATAAATCCAAAATGTCCTCAGTCATGAGTCCATGTAGATATGTGATTAAATACGGAAAATGAAAAACTTGAAGAATATCTTCCACCACATGTGTCAGTAAATATATAGTTAGTCTTCAGTTCCACCTGAAGCACCCACATGCACCTTCCACCATCACCATATTAGGATAGGGTACTCTTACCAGAATACATAAGGCAGGCTCGAAATTAATTAGTGGCACAGGGACAGACTACGTCCTGGAAAGTCCGGATGGACATCAATCTCCCCACAGATGGTACTTCCACAGATGAATGTATGTCCAGTGTCTTATAGGGCACCAATAAATGGAACACCAACTCCAGGATATAGCCTCCAGAAGAAGTCACAATGTACCTCCTCTGCTGCTTCTTCCAGTAATGTCTTCTATTTCCTGTCGCATGGAATCTCCTGTCTTCATTCCAGATGACGTCCTGTCTTTACCTGACATCACTTCCTGTCTGCACCTGGCAAAATAATGGAAATCCTGAAGACATGACCTGTTGGTCTGCCTTGAGGACTGGGTTGGGAAACACTGCCCTATAAGACACTGGACATACATTCATCTGTGGAAGTACCATCTGTGGGGAGATTGATGTCCATCCGGACTTTCCAGGACTTGGTCTGTCCCTGTGCCACTAATTAATTTCGAACGTGCCTTATTATGTATTCTGGTAAGAGTACCCTATCCTAATATGGTGATGGTGGAAGGTGCACGTGGGTGCTTCAGGTGGAACTGAAGACTAACTATATATTTACTGACACATGTGGTGGAAGATATTCTTCAAGTTTTTCATTTTCCGTATTTAATCACATATCTACATGGACTCATGACTGAGGACATTTTGGATTTATATTGTCTAGTTTGAATATTAGTCACGTATCTTTAGCGCTACACATTTTTTGACTATCATTATTACGTTTGCAATTGTGGGAAGTTGTGGTGGTAGCTGCTTTAACATTTATTTTCATATTAGAAAGTTTAGCGCAATACATTTTTTTCTCTCTGTCACCATTCTGTTCTTTGAGCTAAAACAGTTGAGTACTGTCCATGATACTTGTATTTATTTGTATTAACATTCAAATTTTTAGGACAAACTTTCAGGACAAACTTTCCCGGTGTCCCTTATTCTTCTAAGGTCCAAGCAGTGCTCCTATTGCAAATACGTAAGTACTAATACAGCTACAGTACCTCAAACATGTTCTATGAACTGACATTCCTGGTCCATCGTCCTGTAGAAAATGGTCCTCTAGTGAAGCCTGAAATAAAAATGAATGTAGAATGTACTCCAGAAATGAAAACCAGAGAGCTCAGCTCATAGCAGCTATATGATGAGTGGAAAGAGATCTCCAACAGTGAAGACCCACTGATGTATATGTAGTAAAATTTGAACGATTATTCCCAGTGTTAAAAAAAAGTAATATTTGTGTTTATTATTAGACAGACCCAATTACAGTATCATTACAGGATCCTTCCTTTCAGCAAGGAATTTTTTCCCCCACTATAGCAAATTGGATCATGCTTTGCTAGGGGGGTTTCCTTCCTCTGGATCAACTATCGGTGAAGGATTGTATATGGGATTGTATGGTTATATACCATTTTTCAAATTTTTTTTTGGTTGAACTAGATGGAACGTGTGTCTTTTTTCAACCTGACTATGTAACTATGTAACTGAACACACTTTTATGGCAGAGCTGCAGAATCACAAACTAGGATTAAGATGTTTGAAAAACAACCACATAACAGCAACTAGATGACTTTACACAATATGGTGGTTTAGGGTAATAAAAAAAATACTAGAATAACAAAAAAAAAACAGATTGGTATGTTGGATCTTTTGTATGCATTTCCATGCTAAACTCTTAACTGAAACATACATGGCAGAAGTGAGGCACTTCTGATCCTAGGCATTAAGAACAGAACTGCTGTTATAATTAGCATGCAGGCAATGAGGCATTTAGCCATTCAAGCAAATCATTTTGGCATCAGCAACTATAACAATGAATCTCAAAAATGTTAGAATTATTCAGATGCGGATGTATAAAAGTTGAATCAAATGGTAACAAGCAGATCCTAATAATTTACTTGAATTATCATTTACAATTAACCGTACTTTGTATTTCCTCTTAAAATCAGATCCTTTGACACTGTATTTGCTATCATTTCTGCATGGATGTTTCTCGCAAGTGCACATTCGTCCCTTTTAATGAGGGAATGAGCTGTGTGAAAAACAGTTTCTTTAAATAAAACCAGCATATTTCAATTTTCTAACGTTTAGGTGTATTTATGCAAAATTAACAAAACATCATTGAAGCTTTAAAATGTTAATGTAATTTTCAACATTTTTAAATCTATGGCTTTTATTAAAATAATACCTGATAAAACAACAGATTTCAGGCACTTCAAGTTTTAAGGTGACAATGCTCTGTTCCTGGACTCTTGCATTATAAACCTGTTGATGACTTCTCTTGGAGACTACGTGTGGCTGTTTAAATATATATGATGAACAAAATATACAGTATGAACTGCTACATACATGAATAAAATATACAGCATATGGACTGCTTCGCTCAAATAACCCTAAAGAAGGCACCTCAACTAAGAATACTTATAACTACCATACCAATAACTATAAATATAAGTATTCTGGGACTTTTAAGGTACTTTACGAATCACAATACTATAATTTTACAAGTTTTATAAACACTTCATTTGTATAAAATCACTTAAAAGCACATGCCATATAGAGTTGGGTCTGAGCATGAGTTTGGGCAGAACATTGGCTGTTCACCCATTCGACGAACACCCAAATTATCAACCGTTCAACCGTTTGTTTGGCCCGCCGAACTACCACAATGCACAGCGCCGCCGTACAGTGCATTCGAAGCCCTGATTGGCTGGAGCAATGAAAGCTTTGCCTGATCAGGGCACAGAGCACTGCCAGAGCAGTTTACCACAATATATTGCAGTGCATCAGTGCAGCTTTACTGCAGTATATGGTAGTGTTTCAGTGGAGTGTGTCTGTGTAGTGAGTACTCAAGTTAAAGTGGACTAAACACCACTTTACATTGATCAAAGTGCATCCACATACACATTTCCACATCATGTCTGGGAGGCCAACTAGGAGAGGCAGACGTTCCCATGGCAGCAGCATATTTGTCCACAGACAAAGGTGGACATGGTCAGTCCTCAGGCAGGGCATCCTTTCCTCTGTTTAGTGATGTTGCCGGTGCTATCCAGCTACAGCATGCAGAGGAGGTAGTGGACTGGCTTACTAAACCATCCTCATCCTCCTCATTCTCCATCACCCAAGCAGAGACTAGTGTGCAGTCCACTGCAGCTGCCAGAGTGGCTTATTCTGCCTCCTTGTCCACAGCTATTCCTGCCATAGCCCCAGCATCAGGCTGAGTTATTTTAACACAGCATCAGCAAATTGCTCTTTGACAATGCACAGCCATTACATGATTCAGATCTTGGTTCTGTGGTTGAGGAAGGTAGGAACATGAGCCTACAGAGAGAGGAGAACACTGGTAAACAACAAATTGGCAGTCATGTTTCCTCAGCCGCAGCGTATTGCCAAGTTGTCACCAGTGATAATGAGGAAGGAGGGGATGATGATGATGATGAGGTCACTGGCATGCCTTTGGTGCCAGATAGAGGAGGGGAGGAAAGTGAGAGAGAGGCACAACCCCAATGAGGCAGCCATCATGGAAGAGTAGAGAGCAGCCACCCTATTCCACAAGATTGTGGAGCTGTTATCTCCTGGCCCACTTCCCACAGTTCAACAGTTTGGGCCTTTTTTAGCACATGTGCAGCCAATCACACTGTTGCAATTTGCAAACTTTGCCTCAAGCTCTAACGTACCTTTAGCCTGATGAGCAGAGGAAGGCCTCTCGTACAGTCCAGGCTCAAGAACCACTGAGTTTGCAACAGTGGCCACAAGAACACGGTGAGGTAGGAGTACCTGCTATGTTCTCCGTAATACAGTAGGTGAGCAGACGTAGCAGCCAGCAGCAATGGTAGAGCTGCATGTGGTGGTTGTAGATGTAGGCACTTGTGGAGGCAGGTATGCTGTAGATGCAGGTAGATTGCAGTGGGCCAGGTACCGTGGATGCCGGTACTTAACGGCTGTAGTGAAAGGAGGAGACTGATGCAGAGTAAAACAAGCCAGGTTGTACACAGGACACCAGGTACATCAGAGACAGCAAAAAGAATGATCAAAGTTCAGCCGAAAGGTTGGCAACAGAGAATTCAGCAGATAAGGAATAAATCAAGGTCAAGCAAGCCGAGGTCAGGAGTGGAGATAATGAGAGTAGTCAGTAAGCCGGGTAGTGATCAGATCCAAGGCAGGCACAGGAACAAGATACAGGGGGAAACTGCAGATCAGAAAGCAAAGGTCCTAGTGCATCTGCCATCCTTATATACTACATTTGGGAGCCAATGCTAATGGGGGGCGCGCACACGTGCGCATATGCGATTGTGAGATCGCTCGAGCATGCCTGTCAGAAAAGGTATTACTGTGATTGTGCCTACGCATGCGCACTGGCCTCTGCCCTTACATATCTGCTGTGTTATGGCCAGCAAATCCCTGACACAAGCACATCAAGCGTGGCAAAAACACCAGCCATTTGGGTACCACATGCTTGACAAGGCATTTAACCTCCCACCACATAGCCCATTTTCAAGAGCTTCTGAAAGCCAAATTCTGCTCCTCCTCACTCCTCACCTTTCCAGTCTACCCCCACTATAACTCATGACTCTTTTCCGACTGGTGGATTCTGCCCCTTCCATGAATTTGCAGAAGGTGTTGTACCCCAATCGCAGGTTTCCAGTCGCTATTTCTTTTCATGTAAGGCCATTCCAGCTCTCTACCATCACATGGAAGGCAATGTTATGGGGAGGTTGCGCTGCCGTCACTGCCATAGGACTGTGTATACGCTGAGCCAGCCGGCTTCGTTTTATATCTTACCTACTTGGATTTGTGTAAGTGCAATACTTTTACATATTAAACCTTTTTAAAGCAATATCACACTATTGCGCTATGGGCATGTGAGTGGAGCTGGTCAACCCCTGGGCAGTACCCATTGTGAGAAGTCCTCTACATCCCTTGGAGGGACCCTGGCTGGGTGAGAAGCCAAGGCGTTCTTTGAGCTTATATCTGGTAAGCGATTTGCACTATTGGGTGGTGGATCATCACATACTGGCTTACCATAGAAGCACTGGGTGTCCTTTTATTCATCTCTACTGTACTGTGGATTCCATCTTTTTCATGCATAAATGATTTTGTATGGACATTAGTCATCCATTATTTGGACAAGTGGAGTTGTATATATGGTTCCGTTTGTTCCAATGTGGACCTATTTTATACACTGACTTTTATTAACCATTCATGGACATTTTATTCATGCCACTTTTGTGTGTTTGATGGTATTATTAAATGTTATCTATTCACATGCGAAACTCCAGATATTAGTGCAGCCCCCCTTGAATTTGTTCTGTTTGCACCTTATTGTGGGTTTGGGGCTGCTGCTCCCCCCCCCCCCCAAGCAGTAGCGCGGTACACCTACCGATCTTTAATGTTATGGCATCGTTTGGCAAGGCAGTCAGCCACAAGGTCCACATTACTGCTGACACGTGGTCCAGCAAGCATGGCCAGGGACGATAAATTTTGTTCACAGCGCACTGGCTAACTCTGCTTGCAACTCGGAGGGAAGCAGGGCATGGCTCAGTGCTGCAGTTTGTTGTGCCGCCATGTCCCCATACAGCTAGTGGTGATAATGCGAGATTTGTCAGCTCCCTCTCCTCCTCCTTCTCCTCCTCCATGCCCCCTTTGCTGAATTGCCCTATAAACCACAAAAGTGTCTCCTAAGCGTTCAAGGGGCTATTCAATGAGTCAGGCTAAATGGTGCCATGCAGTGCTTCAGCTATTCTGTTTGGGGAACAGGAGCCACACCGCAGCAGAGATTCCTGCAGCTCTGCAGGGGCAGGCCCAGAGGTGGTTCATGCTATACCAGCTGGAGCCAGGAATGGTGGTGTGCTGTAATGGCACAAACCTCCTGTCCGCCCTTATATAGGGAAAGTTGACACATGTGCCATGCCTGGCACATGTCCTCAATTTGATGGTGCAGCATTTCTTAAATAGGTACCCAGGGTTGGATGATCTACTAAAGCAGGTCAGAAGAGTCTGTAGCCATTTCAGGCGGTCATACACAGCCAGTGCTTGGCTGGCTGAAATTCAGCAGGAATTCCACCTGCCTGTAAACCGCCTGACTTGTGACATGCCCACCAGGTGGAACTCGACTTTGGCAATGCTGCAGCAGAGGGTACCTGTGTGAATATGGCAAAACGACAGGCTCAGGCTGATTCGGTTTTTTATCCCCACGCCAATGGTTGCTGATGTATACACTGTACTGTAACCATTTGAGGAGGCCAGAAGGATGGTGAGCCATGACAATGCATGCATCAGTGACACAATCCCTGTTGTGTTCCTGCTGGAGCAGATTTTGTGTGGCATTTTGGACAGGGCACTGGAGGCAGAGCAGCAGGAGGAAGAGGAGGACTTCCTTTCCTCTCAAGGCTCACTTTATGCAGACACCATTCTTGCCACACCACAGAATACACATAAGGAGATGGAGTAGGAGGAGGATTCTGGCAGTTTTGGAGGCATAGAAGCAGAGCAAGACATATGTCAACCCTTAACAGATTTCCATTCCCAGAACCCTTGGGTGTAGTACGTGGCTGGGAAGAGGCAGTTCCAGATACTGTAATCCTCAGTGACCCCAAGGAGTCTGCTTCTCATGCCTCTGCAAACTTGCGTTGCATGGGCTCCCTCATCCTTCAAAGCCTGCAAAAGGACCCGAGAATATGTGGCATCAAGGAGAAGGATCACTATTTGTTGGCAACCCTCCTGGACACCTTAAAGAGGAGTTTATGTAACAACTTTCCCGACTTTAATAGGTAACAGTCTGGTGGAAAATGTTGTTTTGAGGCTTCTGTTGGTCAACAGAGGAGCGGCAAAGAAGGGGGCCGCCTCAGTAATGCATTTCAAATTTTTTTTAGTTACCGACACCAGGGCTATCAGCTTCCACATCCCATCGGCAGCATCTGCATCATATGGTGGGAGATTATCTAGGGGTGAAAACAGACAGATGGAAAGCTTTCCAGTTGACGATCCACTGGGTTACTGGGCCATAAGAATAGACCACTGACCAGAACTTGCCCAGTATGCAATTGAGCTGCTGGGCTGTCCTGCATCCAGCATGCTTTCCGAATGGGCATTCAGGGCTGCCGGAGGTTTTGTGACACCGGACCGGCTGACATTTATTAAAATGAATCAGTCCTGGATTAGCAGTAGCTAACAAGACCCTGATGCCGATGTCATTGATTAAGTGCTTTCTGGATCTGGAATCTCTGAAAGACGGTTTAGGCTGCCCAGCTTTGTGGGTGTCGATTTCACCTGGAAGACATTTTTTGGTGTCGGTTTCATGGGCACAATTAATACCCAAGGACCAATTTTTTTCGCACCTATTTAACAGGTGCATATCTGTTATGGAAATGGCCGTTTCTACCTGATTGGGCACTCTGTGCGTGCCGTTGGCGCCAAACAAGCCTATTTAAGTGGACAGCAGCCAGTGCTGCTGTCCGTTCTACAGCGTGTATTGTACCTGTGAGCCTCAGCTCTGTTCCTGTTTGTTCTGACCCAGTTACTTGAAGACCCGGCTTGCCTGACCTGCTTCTTATCTGCCTGCACTGACCCCGGCTACCCACGACTCCTCTTTTGTCTGATCCCCGGTACCTCTGCTTCCTGCCTGGTTATGACCCTTGCTTGGACTTTGACTATCCCTTTGCCTGATCCTTTGTACCGCACCGCCCCCCAGTTGCTGACCCAGCCTGAACCACATCTCTCCCTGTCTGCACGAGCCACCTGGACTTCTCACAGCACCATCATCAGAGACTTTCCAGCCCTCGTGCCATCCTGCTATCTTGGTCTCCTGTCTACACTACCAGGGGCCTCAGAATCAGGTGCCCAAGAGTGGTTGTTCCCTGCATAAGACAGACTCCGCCACCAGGAGCGTGACAATATCTTTCATCAAGAGTACCTCTATAGGGTTACGGTGTGAAGGCACCAACAACACCCATAGCCCAATTTTTCCACACCTGTTACTTCTATTCAAAGTCTGCGAAAGAGACACCAGAATGTATCCACAAAATCTCTAATCTTGTTCCGAGTGCACAAAATTGTGGCATATCATACATCATGCATCGCTCCCCCTAACCGTTGCTTATAAAATAAAGAAAGTTTGAATGGAAAATGTATTTTTTTTGGCTTTATAAATGTCATTATTGCTACAGCAGGTTCTATATACGATACAGATGTGCCACATTACAGGCAAACTAAGGAGATGGCATTATATTTGTAAATCTTTGATTATCTTTTTTATCCCTTCTAGTGCTGGGTTGTATGTGGTGACCAGAGGTACACAGTTATTTGTTACTCTCTTTGTATTGGAGGAGATTTTCTCTTCGGGATTTCAAGGCCGTGTTTATGCTGTTGTTGATGGTTTAGTCTTTGTACCCTTTCTTATGGAAGGAGTCTACCAGTGTTCTGAGATGTTTATTTCTGTCCTCTGGGTCTGAACATATTTGGTATCTGATGGCCTGGCTCTGTATGATGGCCCGTTTAGTGTGTTGGGTGTGAAAACTGGAACTATGGAGATAACTGCATCAGTCAGTTGGTTTTCTGTATATTGAAGTGTGAAGCTTGTCATCCATGTTGTATACTGCAGTGTCTAGGAAGTTGACATGTGTGTTTGAATAATCCATTTTTAGTTTTATAGATAGGTGAAAAGTGTTGATCAATGAGCAAGACTGTTTCAAATTTTCTTCGGCTTCAGTCCATATCATAAAGATATCATTAATATAGCGATAATATCTGTATGGCCTTTGTTGTATGCTGTTCAGGAATTTTTCCTCCAGGTCAGCCATAAATAAGTTGGCATATTGGGGTGTCATTTTACTTGCCATAGCTGTACCCATACACTGGAGATAGATGCCATTGTTGAAAGTGAAGTAGTAGTAGTGTGTAAGAATGAATTTGATGTGCTGTGTAACATCCTCAGCAGTGTACAGTGGGGGCTGGTGAAGTTTTAGGATAGGGGGGTGCCAGGCCCCACCCTTCCTTTTTGACCCCTTCTACTTCTAATAAGCCCCACCCCTTATAGAATCCACCCACTCCATCCCCTGTATTCCACATATTGTGTCAGGAGTATACAGCTCAGCATCACAGGACACAGTATACAGCTCAGCATCACGGGACACAGTATACAGCTCAGCATCACAGGACACAGTATACAGCTCAGCATCACAGGACACAGTATACAGCTCAGCATCACAGGACACAGTATACCCACTTACCAACCGGGCCACTTTTTTACATTTGTTGGTCACAAGCTAAAAACATTTTTTTGCTAGAATATTACTTAGAACCCCCAAACATTATATATTTTTTTTTCAAACACCCTAGAGAATAAAATGGCGATTGTTGCAATACTTTTTGTCACACGGTATTTGCGCAGCGGTCTTTCAAGCGCAATTTTTTTGGAAAAATTTTACTTTTTTGAGTTAAAAAATAAGACAACAATAAAGTTAGCCCAATTTTTTTGTATATTGTGAAAGAGGATGTTACACCGAGTAAATAGATACCATACATGACACGGTTATAAAATTGCGCGCACTCACGGAATGGCGACAAAGTCCGGTATTTAAAAAGTTCCATAGGCGACGCTTTAAAAAAATTTTAACGGTTACCAGGTTAGAGGTGCAGAGGAGGTCTTTTGCTATAATTATTGCTCACACTCTAGCGATCGTGACGATACCTCACATGTGTGGTTTGAACACCGTTTCCATATGTGGGCGCGACTTACGTATGCTTTTTCTTTGCTGTGCGAGCTCACGGGGACGGTGGTGCTTTAAATTTTTTTATTTTTTTTTTATTTTATTTCTTTATTTTTAGCACTGTTCCTTTAAAAAAAAAAATCTGATCACTTTTATTGCTATCACAAGGAATGTAAACATCCCTTGTGATAGTAATATATGGTGACAGGTACTCTTTTTGGAGGGCGGGGGGGGTCTAAAAGATCCCCCATCCCTCCTTTGCACTTCACAGTATTCAGATCGCCAAAAATGGCGATTCTGAATACTGTCATTTTTTTTAAAATTGGCGCCGTTAGCCGCCGAGTAAACCGGAAGTGACGTTGAGACCCAATCGGAGCTGATTACGGCTTCTGTCAGGTCTCCTTCCAGCCGGCGGACGTGCCGGATCGTCACTCCGGTCTCCCGGTGGGACAGGAGGCCGGAGAAGAGCGGCGGAAGGCCCCCTCCCGCCCCCTGAGGTAACGACCGAGCGGCTCCTGAGCAGGATCGGTCGTTACCCCTGGATAGCTGACCGCCAGCTCTAAAAAATGATACCGACATATAGCCTGCAGGTGCAGGCTATATCCCGGTAGAGCCGCTGAAACCCGACCGCCGCGTATTTACGGCGCTTGTCGGGAAGTGGTTAAAGCTCAGCATCACAGGACACAGTATACAGCTCAGCATCACAGGGCACAGTATATAGCTCAGCATCACAGGGCACAGTATACAGCTCAGCATCACAGGACGCAGTATACAGCCCCAGTATCAGAAGTGGGGTAAATTGCAGCCAATATCACAGGTGGGGTAAATTGCAGGCAATATCACAGGAGGGGGTAAATTGCAGCAAATATCACAGGAGGGAGTAAATTGCAGCAAATATGACACAAGGGGGGGTAAATTGCAGTCAGTATCAGAGGTGGGGGCAGTTATGCAGCCAATAACACAGGTGGGGCAGTTATGCAGTCAGTATCACAGGTGGGGGCAGTTATGCAGCCAATAACACAGGCGGGGCAGGGTGGACACAATAACCGACGTATTGACGGGGGTGGAGACTATGACTGACGTTAAATGGGGGGGAACACAGTATAAA
>BLSH010342424.1:58769-86697 GCA_018402905.1 Glandirana rugosa
AGGGTTCGGAGAGGGTAGGAGACCTTAAGGGATGAGGTTAGAGGGCCCTGCTCGTTAGAGCTTGCAATCTAGGAGGGAGGGTTAAGTGATATAAAAGGGCAATAACTGTGGGGGATGAGCTGATTGAGGAAATAAGAAGTGCAGTTGTTAGGTTTTGGCAGGATAGGCTTCCCTGAAGAGAAAAGTTTTCAGGGATCGCCTAAAGGTGGATAGATTTGGGGACAGTCTGACAGATTGGAGTAGGGAATTCCAGAGGATGGGAGAGGCTTGGGAGCAGTCTTGGAGGCGAGTATGAGAGGAGGTGATGAGGGAGCTGGAGAGCAGGAGGTCTTGGGAGGAGCAAAGAGGACGATTAGGTTGGTATTTTGAGACTAGGCTGGTGATGTAGCTGGGAGCAGAGTTGTGGATGGCTTTGTAGCTCATTGTTAGTATTTTGAATTTAATTTGTTGGACGAGTGACAGCCACTGGAGGGATTGGCAGAGAGGGGTGGCAGATGCTGAACGGTTTGTAAGGTGGATGAGTCTGGCAGCGGCATTCATGATGGACTGGGGGGGGGATAGTCTATTTAAAGGTAGGCCAATGAGGAGGGAGTTACAGTAGTTGAGAAAACACTGAGGTCTTCAATAGTGTGGTCCTGTTGTGAGAAGTGATGTCCCACAGGTGTGCAGAAATCATCTTCATTACATACGCAAAATGGCAACTCACATGAGTAGAGTAAAAACAGGCACATCTGAGTGGAAATGGATCTTCAGGGGGTGTCATCGGTGTAAGTCTAGTCCAGGGCTATGTGATGCATCCATTCATCTGTGCAATAGAGTAGCTTCTGACCACTCACTGTAGGATGGAATGCCAGCCGGGCAGTGAGGGACGCCAGAGCGAGGCTTGGCATGCAGAGATTGTGCGGCGTGGACAGATGACGTCACCGGAATGCGACACGTTTCGTGAGCGTGCGTGCTACGATGTCCTTGTAGCCGCGCTCCTTCTTCAAGCAAGATCTACATAGTATGACTAGGGATCCTGTTGCCATTTGGCGTATGTAATAAAATACTTTTTTAATCCTGCACTTAGAGGAGCCTCTCTCCTTGTTTTCTTTTGTCCATATACTACCCTAGCCTGTCTATATACTACCCTAGCCTGCCTATATACTATCCTAGCATGTCTATATACTACCCTAGCCTGCCTATATACTACCCTAGAATGCCTATATTCTACCCTAGCCTGCCTATATGCTACCCTAGACTGTCCATATACTACCCTAGCCTGTCTATATACTACTCTAGCCTGTCCATATACTACCCTAGCCTGTCCATATACTACCCTAGTCTATCTATATACTACCCTAGCCTGTCTATATACTACCCTAGCCTGCCTATATACTACCCTAGAATGCCTATATTCTACCCTAGCCTGCCTATATGCTACCCTAGCCTGTCCATATACTACCCTAGCCTGTCTATATACTATCATAGCCTGTCTATATACTACCCTAGCCTGTCCATATACTACCCTAGCCTGTATATATACTACCCTAGCATGTCCATATAACACCCTAGCCTGTCCATTTACCTTCGAACCATGGCCGGCGTGAGAAAACGAGCCAATGCCACCACTATTTGTATTCAGGCCAGGTCCAGAGTTGCAGTTCCGGGCCTGCGAATCACAGCTGAAGAAATAGGGGAAGAGGCGCCACAAACATCTCCACCCCCCCCCACTGTCAGGGCCGGAATGGGGGGTGGCAAAATGTGGTTTTGCCTAGGGTGTCAAAAATCCTTGCACCAGCCCTGATCCCCAGAAAGAGTTCTCATTATAGTCCATGGTTGGCCAATATCCCAAAGGGCCAGCTATTAAAAATTATAAGGAACTGTACAAAACTGGAGGATTATGAGGTACTAATAATATTGGAGGAGCCAGTGGTGGTATATGGTGCGGAGAAGTATGTAATAACTTATGGTGGAGAAGTAAAAGATGACAAGGGAGTGGAGAAGAAAGCCATATCTGGTGCAACAGGGAGTAATGGCCCTATTTAAAGGGCAAGGCGTGTCTTGACCTTAGTGTGAAGTGGGTCAATCCCCTCTAGTAAGCAGTCTGTTGAATGGTGGAGGAGCACGGCCCTGGTGGTGAACATTAACTTTATTGGCACAGTCACAGTCAAGATTAATATTGGTGATATATACAGTACATTCATACACCGAAGACACAAGGATTTTTTATGGGACTTTTATTGATTATATTTATTAACACGGACACTAGAATCTCTTACGGAGTTAATACTGTTGCATGTATGAAATATACTATATGTACATAGAATAATTAGATGGTGGATAGTGATTGCCCTGCACTTTAGTTATGATTAAGATATTGTACAAATAAGGTTTTTATAAAACACTTTTTAACAAATATTATGCACTGAGACTCTTGAAGTGCCAGAATAAGTATATTTGTACTCAGGGGTTGCAATTGCAACCAGACCCCATGGTCCAGGGGGCCTGTGTGCCTCCCTTGTACACCTGGATAGGAGGGATGGTGGGGGTAGCCTTTAGAGGACCCAATCTCCTCCATTTTCCTCTATCCAATTTACTTGTCTTCTGCTGTTCCCAGGGTCCCTGTGTGCTTCCCTGGTCCCCCCCACAGAGTTGCTGTCTTCCCCTCCTCCTCTCTCCTGGCAGCTGCTGTAGAAGATGTGTCATGATGGAGAGATGGGAACGGGTCGGTAAATTTGTCATTTACTGGCTCCTTCCTTTTCTGAATGAACAGAGTCAGTGATTGGTACCAATTGGTTCATTCATAACTGAGGTATAATAAACTGTTTTTACTATACTTTTGTTTCTGAACGAATGGGAGGCTCGGTGCACAGCTATTCCTGCCCATTCATTCTGTGCAGCTGAGGCTACACAGATGGAAATTGGGAACTGAGGTTTGTTTAGACCCCTGATAGCCCCCCAACAGAGCTCCTAAGCAAAATTGTAAAAAATTGTAAAAACAAAATTGTAAAAGAAATAAAATGAAATGGTAAAGAAAATAATAAAATTAAAATAAAAATGATAAACTACTGACACCAGTGAGGGAACTATCAGGATTGCAAAGGTTGCAATTGTGACCGGGCCCTGGCATTTCAGCACCATATTTGTTTGGCAATTGTTTATGATAGACATTGTTTTAACAAACTAAGTGTCATTCTGTTAGTGTTTACATATCATTAAATCTGGTATATGGACAAAAAATCCTACAATGTAAACATACTGACAGATGTAATATAATTGATTAAATGTTTTCTTTGTTCATTCATAAATTTTAGGATTTTTATTTGAAGCAAGTGGTAATTTTTACTCCAAAATATGCATTTAAATCCAGAAAAAGTACTGGTAGGTATATACCAACACTGACAAGCACTGATAAAAATATTTTTTAAGATTTAATATGACCTCTGGAACCCCCTTCATGGCCAGACCAATTTTTGTTATTCAGCAACGTCTTACTTTAACTGGCAAGCGTGTGGTTATGCAGTATTGTACGCAAATTAAGTTTATATCATTTTTTTCACACAAATAGAGCTTTCTTTTGATAGTATTTGATCACCATTGGTTCTTTTATTTTAAAATATTTTCTACTTTCAGTTATAAAACATATCCAATAAAATCTAATTTCCTTATAAATATAGGCCAAAATGTATTCTGCTACATGTCTTTGGTAAAAAAAAAACAATAAGTGTATATTAATTGGTTTGTGTTAAGGTTATAGTGTTTACAAACTATGCTATATATACTGTATTTGAAAGCTTATTTCACGAGGCCCATGCCAGGACAGTAAAAATACTGCCGAAACTCACATGACCTCATTTTTGAAAATAGACAGTCTGAGGCATTTAGTAAGAGGCATGGGGAGTTTTTTGAAGTTGCAATTATTTTGTCACAATTTTTTGGAAAATGAAGAAATTAAATAAAACTGTCACAATTTTTTTTTTTTTTTACATACTGTCACCAGTGCAGTACAGCATCATCATATGACTGGTGTGGTGGTGATCAGTAATACTAATTGGTGAATACTTTTTTTATTCCATTTCTTAAACGTTGTATAACTTTTTTTCTTTTTTTACAATTTTTTTTTAGATACTTTCATCAGAGTAGTTTAATGTCACCATAGTCACACTACTGCTCTGGAGGGGTGATCAGGGATTTTTTTTCACACTTTGATTACTGTAACAGTGATTTTCACTGTTATAGCAATGTTTTGTTGCATTCATAACAGCTGTGATTACCAGTGATCTGTAATTGTCTACAGCTAATCATATGGTACAGGGTGCTATGATTTGCTCAGGTACCATGTGATAGCTGTGGGCCAATTACAGTATCACAATACTAAACACAGCTGTTATGTAAGAAACCCATTCATAATAGTTGTGTCTACATTGGGATCATGTGATCACATATTGGGAGTTGCAATTGGAGTGCCCACATCATTTACAAAATAAAATATCAACAAAAATGCAATTTTTCTCAATAGGCACATGAATCAGCAAAAAAAAAAATGTAACTTCCTCAATGGTTTATATTTTCATGTTCAATACGTGCTCTGTAACATTTTCTAAAAGAGCAATATGTTAGTGGAATGTATAAAGGGAAAGTGATTTCTGCATTCTTTACCATTCTTCAGCTATCTTACTGGTTTAAAATAAAATCCAAAGGCCAGATGATGTTAACTTGGAAAGTACAACTGAGAATAGAAAAATAAGGAAGAAACAATAATAATATTGCCTTTGAATACACATGCATTCTCAAGACAGAAATTCAAGACAATCACAGGCAGCCTGTATACAGTAGCTGTTCAGATAGTGTTACATGCAATGATAGTCAGTTTCTTCATTTATATGAATCATTCTATTTACAACAGCTATATCTAAGAAACAGTATCATTTAGGTCAGCGGTCCTCACCCTTTTTGGCACCGGGGATGGGCTGTGTGGAAGAAAATTATGCCGAGGCCCGGGGGGCGGGTAGGGGTCAGCAATGCAGTTTTTCGCTGGCAATTTGTAGGAGGAAAGGCTGGTGTTGGCGCTTCAATCATCTCAACATCATGGTTGATATGGTGTCAGGATGATTGAAGTGCATTATTTCTATCATATTGTAATATAAAATGAAATAGTTCAACTCACCATAATGCAGAATAAGTGGGAGCCCTGAGCGTGTCACTATCCACCATCGCCTGCCACCAGATGCAGCTTGTCACTTGCCATGTCACCTGCCTTCAGATGCAGCTTTTCACTTGCCATGTTGCCTGCCACCAGATGCAGCTTGTCACTTGCCACGGCTCCTGCCACCAGATGCAGCTTATCACTTGCCACATCACCAGCCACCAGATGCAGATTGTCACTTGCCACTCGCCTGCCACCAGATGCAGATTGTCACTTGTCACGTCCCCTGCCACCAGATGCAGCTTGTTACTTGCCATATCACCTGCCACCAAATGCAGCTTGTCACTTCCCACATCACTTGCCATGTCGCCTGCCACCAGATGCAGATTATCCCTTGCCACGTTACCTGCCTTTACATTAACTTGGCACTTGCCACGACACCTGCCTTTAGATGCAGCTTGTCACTTGCCAAGACACCTGCCACCATATGCAGCTTGTCACCTGCCACATCACCTGCCACCAGATGCAGCTTGTCACATCACCTGCCACCAGATGCGAGTTGTCATTTGCTGCGTCACCTGCCACCAGATGCGGATTGTCACTTGCCATGCCACCTGCTACCGGATGCAGCCTGTCGCATCACCTGCCACCAGATGCGGATTGTCACTTGCCATATCACCTGCCACCAGATGTGGATTGTCACTTGCCATGCCACCTGCCACCGGATGCAGCCTGTCGCATCACCTGCCACCAGATGCGGATTGTCATTTGCCACATCACCTGCCACCAGATGTAGATTGTCATTTGCCACATTACCTGCCACCAGATGCAGTTTGTCACTTGCCATGTTGCCTGCCACCAGATGTGGATTGTCACTATCCTGCCACCAGCTGAAGCTTCCCACTGTTGTCTGCCACCAAAATAAACCAGATGCAGCCTGTCCCTTTTTAAAAGTAAAGGCAAATTGGTGGCAACAGTGACAGCAGAGAAAGAGGCTTTTCTCCCCAGCTTTTCAGCACATATACATTGGCTGGGTCCCAGAGTGAGGATGGGCAGTGAGAGATGATATAATCTCTCACAGAGCAGCCCAGATCCTCCCCTTCCCGGTTTCTCGCTGGAGCACTTAGCCCTTCCCTCCTTCTTAGTGCTCCCATAGCAAGTAGCCCCCTAGGTTTTAGCAACATTTAGTGGCAGGAAAGTTTAGCGGCAGGACGAAAACTCACTGCCAGTGCATCCAGGAGCAGCAGAGTTTAGGCAAAAAAACGGTTGATGCTTGTAAACATATTTAAACTTATCTGAAAACACGTTAACACTAGGCGCTAGTACTTGAGCGTTAATTCATTTCAATGAGCAGAATAAATTATTTATTCTGGCCAATGAAATGAATTAATGCCCAAGAGCTTGGGGACTGTAAATGCGCCTAAACACTTGTAAAATTGTCAGGCTTTTTTTCTGCCAAAAAAAATGCTGCTGCATGATTTGCCTCACTGTCAAACTTTAGCTGCTTATAGCAAGTACAGTGCAGCATACTGAAATAACTTTATTTCCACTTGAGTAGATACACAGCAAACAATTGAGGTGTATGCATTCAACCGTCAATTACATTTTTTAAAGTTGAAGAGATAAAGGAGCAGCATTTTTCCCTTGAATTCAGTACACTAGGGTTGGTGAGTGAGCTATAAGGGCCCTTTCACACTGGCATTGTTCAGGTGGACCTGAATGGACACTCAATGCAGCCCTATGGAGCGGCGGATGTCAGCAGAGACCTGTCCGCTGACACCCATCGCTCTCCGATCCGATACTATCAAAAAACTATCGAAAAACAGATGGATGAAAACCTGACTCTGACAGTTCCATCTCCGCTCAGTGAGCAGAGACGGCGCTGCCATCCGTCAGATCAGCGAGGATCAGCGGATCCATCCGCTGATCCCCGCTGAGCAAAAATGGACCCTTCACACGGAAAGCTGACAAGAGAGAACCCCACTGGGACTTTAACCGCTTGCCGCAATTGACGGCGACAAAGTGGCTCATTCCCGCAAAACGCCGTCATACGACGGCGGCTGCGGGATCGAGTTTAGTGAGCGCGCACGCGCCGCCGGAGGTGCGCCCGCGCGCTCACTGTGTTCGGGGAGGGCCAGGGAGCGGGTGCGGCGGCTTCGATTGCCGCCGGCTACCCGTGATGGCCCCCGCGAGCGGAGGAACAGAGGTCCGTGTATGTAAACACGGACCTCCGCTCTGTGTGAAGGGGGAAGGGCTGTCCTGTATACGAAGGCTGTGACCACTTCCCTTCCCCAGATAGTGCAGTCCCCCTACAGTTAGAACACGCCCAGGGAACATAGTTAACCCTTAGAGCGCCCCCTGCAGGTTAACCCCTTCACTGCCAATGGCATTTACACAGTAATCAGTGCATTTTTATAGCACTGATCGCTATATAAATGCCAATGGTCCCAAAAAAGTATCAAAATAGTCCGACATGTCCGCTGAAATATCGCAGTACCGCTAAAAATCGCAGATCGCCGCCATTACTAGTAAAAAAAAAAAAACCCAAAAATGAATTCTCATCATCCGTAAACGCGACCACTTTTGCGCAAACCAATCAATAAACGCCGATTGTGATTTTTTTTTTATCGTAAATATGAGGAAGAATATAAATCGGCCAAAAACGGTGAAAAAAATGTTTTTTTATATTTTTTTTTTTGATTTGTATTCTAGCAAAAAGTAAGAAATTTGGTTTTTTTTGCGAAATTGTCGCTCTTCTTTTGTTTATAGCGGCGATCAGAAATGACGCAGAGGTGATCAAATACCACCAAAAGAAAGCTCTGTTTGTGGGAAAAAAAGGACGCAAATTTCGTTTGGGTACAACGTCGCACGACCGCGCAATTTTCAGTTAAAGCGATGCAGTGCCGAATCGCAAAAAGGGCTCCGGTCCTAAAGCTGGAAATCCTTCCGGGGCTGAAGTGGTTAAACAGGAAACCAACTCAATAAGAATTTATACAGATGTCTAAAAAATTGTAAATTTTATTAATTCATTTAACCCCTCCAGATCCACGCTAGAGCCGAAGTACGGCTCCAGCGCGGATCTGAAATGGTGGGACGACGTCCATGGACGTCGTCCCCTGTGCACGCTCCCGGCACGCCCCCTGGCGGCAGCAGCGGTGCGCGCGCCCGCCGCACACTGCGTGGGCGTGCCCGTGGGTCGGGCGGACTCGATGTCCGCTCGAGACCCAGGATCGCCTGACAGAGCTGCAGAACGGGGAACCCTGTTCTGTGAAGGGGGACATAGCAGGTCTACTGATCCCTGTCACTGGGATCAGTTAGATCTGTTATGTCCCGGCCAGCCCCGCCCCCCCCCCACAGTTAGAACACACCCAGGCAACATTTGTTAACCCCTTCACTGCCCCCTGCAGGTTAACCCCTTCAATGCCAATGACATTTACACAGTAATCAGTGGATATTTAAATTTCTGATCACTGTATAAATGTCATTGGTCCCAAAAATGTGTAAAAAATGTCCGACATTTCTGCTGCAATATCGCAGTCCCGATAAGATCACAGATCGCTGCCATTACTAGTAAACAAAAAATAATAATAAAAACGCCATAAATCAATTCCCATAGTTTGTAGACGCGATAACTTTTGCGCAAACCAATCAATATATGCCGATTGCGATTTTTTTTTTTACCAAAAATATGTAGAAGAATATATATCGGCCAAAACTGATGAATAATTTTTTTTAATGGATTTGTACTTTAGCAAAAAGTAAAAAACATTGTTCTTTTTTGCAAAATTGTCGCTCATTTTTTGTTTATAGCGGCGATCAGAAATGACGCAGAGGGGATCAAATATCACCAAAAGAAAGCTCTATTTGTGGGAAAAAAAGACACAAATTTTATTTGGGTACAACGTCGCACGACCGCGCAATTGTCATTCAAAATGCGACAGCGCTGAAAGCCAAAAATTGGTCTGGGCAGGAGGGGGGTTTAAGTGCCCAGTAAGGAAGTGGTTAAAAATGAGCACAGACATTAGTTCAAGTGGGGAAGGACATGGACAACAAATATACATGAACAGGTAATTACAGACACCTAAGAAATGGTTCATAAAAACAAAGAGGTACATATGAACAAGAAAATAACCACTGTACTCTGCCTTGGGCCAGCAGAGGATACCCAACGTGTTTCGAATTAATTAATTGCAGATCTTCCTCAGGGGTAAGTGTTTATAGTGTTAAAAAATCCTCTAAATTTAGAAAAAAAATAGAAAACTGTAAAAAACATGTTCAAATGTATCCCAAAACTGTACAATACAAATTGCATTTATAACTATATTAGTACTGACCATTAATCTGAGGCACTGGTTGACAGAGCATGAAGTGTCCACAAAGATCGATACAGGCTACCTGAAACCTTCTTCCGGTTGATAGAGGTTATGGATTACCTGTTCATGTATATTTGTTGTCCATGTCCTTCCCCACTTGACCTAATGTCTGTGCTCATTTTTAAATGAATTAATAAAATGTATATTTTTTTAGACATCTGTATAAATTCTTGTGTTGGTTTCCCATTTAAAGTCCCAGTGGGGTTCTCTCTGGTCAGCATGTAATATTAGGGATGTGGGTAAACCTCTCAACACTCTGGGGTCTCGAATGCAGCAAATTTGTAATTTCTTCACATGGAAAGCCTGTGTGAAACGGCCCTAAGAGAGGTATCTTTTTATACATATAGAACAGTGGAGTAAGCAGGTAACTAGTTGGGAATCTGGGCAATTTTATTGTAATTTATATGCAAGGTACGCATTTTGTGTTACATCATTTGGAGTCCCACCCACTCACAATTGAGCACTTCCCTCCTGCTATCAGCAAAAGGGATAGGAAAAAGTTTGTGCAAAAAAGCACTATTTAAAAATAGAGAAATGGTTTTGTTTTTGCAGTACAGTGTACATTTATTGAGTATCTTCACAAATACTTTAACTCCACTATTAGAACAAAGTTCATTCTGTTTCAGTTGAAACCTGTCTAAGCAGATGTTCTTTCATAGCCTATAAGAACATACGGCTCTTTGTGTTCTAAAAATGTCTTCAGCAAGTAGTTGCAGCTGCTGACATCTGTATATGTTTACAACTACAATTGTCAAAAAATGCCACTTTCTACATAAGCTACTCTTTTACTGCTTAAGGCTGATAAATGTTTGAAATTATTATCTTAATAGATGCATACAACTAGAACTGATAAAATTAAATGTTCTTTATTTTTTACTATAGTATGTTTGCTATATTAATATGCCAAATATTCTAAATATTCCTGCCATATTGTTTTATTTGAAAAATGCTAGCCTCATTGTTTAAAATGATTGTAAAGGTTTTTTTTATATATTTTATTAAAATAACAAACAAGTTTATAATTACATGCTCTGTGCAATGTTAATGCATGGGGAGACCCCAAACCTCCTCATCTGAGGCACTCTTGGTTCCTCCTCTTCTCGGTGTGCCACCATAGGAAGCCACTTCCTATGATGGCACACCCACCTAACACAATCCCAAGCCGGGCTGTGTGACACACACTGCACGGTCCGGCCCTATCCCCAGCTTGATCCTCACAGGATTGATTGACAGTAGTAGGAGCCAATGGCTTCCACTGCTGCGTCTGTCCTGTTATTGCAGGGAAAGAGAGGAGAGAGTGCTACAGACGGGTACAGCGCTGAATCAAGTGTAGACTCAGGTAAGTATTTGGGGGGGCATACAAACAGTGGTACATTTTTTACCCTGCAATAAGGTAAAAATTTATAGCCGTTACAACCACTAACATTTACTGTTTTTTTTTTTATTTTGCCTACCTGCATCACAATGATTGGAACACTCCATGTCATCATTTAATTTTATTTTCAAGATATTACAAGAGTTTCTGATAACAAAACACGTGTACAAGTAATCAAATTCTTTTTTCAATAATCAAATACTTCTCTTAGGCTACAATTAAAATTCTTACACATTCCTAGAGTCTGTCCCAAATGAGTTACTACAACCTTGTGCACCTTGTACTGTATCTAGTATTTTATTCTCTAAGACATATAGAACATTTGCTGCAGGCCCCCTGTAGGTTCAGCCATGGGAATCCAATATGAATTATACACATGCATTTATTTAGAAGCTAAAGTATTATATAACAATCCATAGCAAGATAAAAGTTATATTCAGGTGACAAAAAAGTGGTAAAAACTTTGGAGAGAGATGAAGAGCAGAATTCTCTCTGCAGTACCAGATGAGTTACACGTTTGGAGCTGGCTTAAAGTGAATTGCAATAGCAAATAAAACTGTAGCATGCTGCTCTGTTAGGTTATTTCTTTAGGTCCATTTTATGTTAGCCTGTGTGCACTGCTTAATCATCAAAGCAGAGAGAAACAAAAAATAAAATGAAATAGAAACCAACATAAGCTTTAAACTGTAAAAACATTGATACAGATAATATGATTAAAAGAAAAAAGGGTTTAATTATATATGCAAACTTGTCAGTTGACACATGGGGGGGGGGTTAGTCCATCGAGTCTGCCCACTTTTTCTTTTTTTAATATATGTTTTTTTCATTCACTTTAATGTCTGAGTATAGATTTATGTTTGTCCCAAGCATGTTTAAAGTCATTTACTGTTGACTGGTTCACTACCTCTGCTGGAAGTTTATTCCCTTTCAGTAAAATAATACTTTCTAAGATTAGTTTTGAACTTTCCTCCAGTTAATTTGAGGCCATGTCACCGTGTTCTTTTGGTTTCATATGGAAAAAACTGCCCTCCTGAACCTTAGTCACCCCCTTGATGTACTAAATTATTTACTAAAATGATTTACTAAAGCTACCGTAAAGTGCTGAAACTGCGTTTAGTGCATATGCACAAATTCATGTTTTCCCGAATTCAACAAATTTAAAAACAGTTTCACAAATACTTCAGAGGCATTTGGCGCAGTAGCATCCAGCTTAAGAACCTGGTGCAGAGTGTGCGCAAGCAAAATGCACCTATGCCAGCTATGCCAGTAATGGTGTGGTGCAGCATGGTTTAAAATTGATTTAACACTGTATCAGCGATCTACAAAATCATTCAGGATCATAAGCATAGTTTGCTTCCTACATTTACTAGGAGTTGGTCCAGGGAGCTGGGGACCAAGATATCTGAGGAAGACTGGTACAAATCCTTTTTATTTACACATAAGTCTTCTATTTCAGTCTATACCCTGGAAAAGAATTATAAGCTAATATCCAGATGGTATAGAGTCCCGTCTATCGTCAAACAGATTTTTCCCTCGACCATTGATACGTGCTGGAGATGCCACTTGGAGAGAGGTACTTACCTCCATATCTGGTGGGACTGCGCCCTCATTTGTCCATTTTGGTCACAGATCTTCCAAATCTATACGGAAATGTATGATGAACCCTTAACATTGTCCCGCTCTATAGCCCTGTTGTCCATACTCCCGGGCTTAATTAAATCTCAGAAGTCCAGTCTGCTGAGAATCTTTCTCTCCATGGGCAGACACTTGGGGGTTGATTTACTAAAGCTTGAAAGTGCAAAATTTGGTGCAGCTCCACACAGAAACCAATCAGCTTCAAGGTTTTATTGTCAAAGCTTGATTGAACAAGCTGAGGTTGGAAGCTGATTGGCTAGCATGCACAGCTGCACCGGTTTTTGCACTCTCTAGCTTTAATAAATCAACCCCTTGATCTCCAGATTCCGGGAAAATTCCTCCCCTCCATCTCTCAACATGTGGGTACATGAAATGAATGACATTATGCTCATAGAAGAGATGCAGGCTACGCTATAGGACAAATGGGAGAAATTCATCAACACTTGGACAATTTGGATTCATTACTCTGCTTCAGAGAAACTGAAGAATACGATGTGATTACACTCCCTCCCTTTAGCAATTTGCTCTCTGATGCACTCCCCTAGGAGAGACTTCACTGATAGTAAAAAAAACACCACCTTCCCTCCCCTTTCTCACCCTCCTTGATTGCCGTTTTTCTTTCTACTCTGTCCTCCTATTCTCTCTCTCTTCCTTTTCATTCTTGCTTTCTTCTGTGTTTCCTTAATCTCCATTTGTCTTTATCTTTAGCATTTTGCTTACCCATCTAGGCTCTATCACCTTAGGTACCCCAGGAGTTGTGGAGTTCCACTATATAAGACTGAACCCCATACTGCAGCCTAGCTGGGCACCAATTTTTACTGTTTACCAATGCTGTTCACCAATGATCTATTTGTTATACGTATTGATCTTAGATTGTCTTATTGTCATATTGTCCTTGTTGGGACTGTGTTTTCATTTTATTTTTATAAAAAACAGAGATGCAGCGCTATAAAGTTCATAAACAGTTCATATGATAGTCCAGTGATAGATTAATAGAGGTGAGAGGATCCCCACACCAGTCTGTGTGCATAAAGCTGGAGGATTCACACCACACCACCATGCCTTGCAAGTCTCCTTACCAAACCAAAATGGAATAACAGCATGTGAATATGAGCTTTACTCCAACTCCCCTGGGGACATCAGACAAGCAGCTTGGCATCCCTCACAGAAACACTCGGATAGAAACACTCTCCAAACAGCTACATGCAGAGATATGGCTCTATAGATCAATCCTGGCAGCTTCCACTAATGAGGATATCCTTTCCACAGTAGCTCTCACCACACCACATTACATGGACAAAGAGAGGGAAAGCCAATAGTGAAGCCCGCCAGGTTTAAAAGTCAAGTTTATTAAAAGTTCTACTTACAATCAATAGATGTTTAAAAGCTTGTAGCAATAACCATGGTAAGTATTGCGTGCTGGGTAAAGGACAACGTCCCCCTGACCGGTTTCATCCAACAGGATTTCTTCAGAGGTGTGACTAGTCCTCCCAGCATGCATTATTAGTAATCACAAACAGGAAATAGGCCGTGGAGCGCATCACGTCACCATTGATGCGCACCACAAACAGGAAGCACGAACCCACCGATTATAGGTAAACATCGTTTCAGCAGTGTAATCTGCCACACCCAATTCAGATAATTAGCAAATGACATGCTGCATCACCGCACGGCCCCTAAGCCCAGATTACCAACATGATTTAAACAGATATAAATACATATAATATATAATGTCACAGACAATAAAAAGATTATTCTTAATACAAATACAACATATCCAAATAATGGCTGTGAATAAGATAACATAATCTCATTGCCTCCATCTAGTGGTCCGAATATAGTATGTTCACTTGATCTTACCGAGTGAATATAGGGAAATGAAATATCCCTACAGTGGAGGATATCCCTCATATTGAATCGCACTCTGCCCAATTGGTAATATCCAAAAAAGAAAGACAAAATCTTTTTAGAATCCCATATCAAGATATCTCTAATGTCTCTAATATCTCTAATGACATAAAAATAAAAATAAAATTAAAATAAGAATATAAAAATAAAAGAGATCCCCGGGGAATGAGAAAAGACCAGGGCATACAACTATCCATTATTAATAAAACAGTTGATGTCCCAGTCTACGTTCATTCCATAAGGTACATAACTCCAGCGGGTCTCCAACCGAGAAATCTCCCTCTTGACAAAACTGCCCCTCCAATGTGGAGTGAACCTTATTGAAGTACCCGCCGGATCCCTGTTGTGGTGTTCAAGGTAATACCGTGAAACTGAGTGCTTCGGGAACCCTTTAACAATATTGGCCATATGCTCACCTACCCTTACACTTATGGCTCTAACAGTACGGCCCACATACTGTAGTCTGCAAGGGCAGGTGAGCATGTAAACCACATTCTGAGAAGTGCAGGTGATAAACGTTTTCACCTCATAGGTCTTATGTGTGACAGTAGAACTGAACTGACAAATCTTCCTGTCCCTGAGTTTATTCAGCTGGCAAATTTTACACTTGCGACATGAAAAGAAGCCTTTCAGCTGCTGGAAAAAAGGGACCCTATGGGGTAGGTCTAAGATGTTAGGGGCAACTTGGAGGTACCCCTCTGAAGATGACCTGGGGGTGTTCTGGAAGCTGGGGACCCAATATTTTATCATTCCGCAACACACCCCCAATGTTTTTTCATGATTTTCTTAATATCATGGTGTTGATGGGAAAAGGTGGTAAGGAACGAAAATCTGAAATCCTTCTGTGTTAATCGTGAAGGATTAGTTTTTTCTTCAATCATGATGGTTCTATCCATGTCCCCTACTTTCCTAATTGCCTTATCCAATTCGCCAAGAGCATGGCCCTTATACAGCTTTCAGCCAGTTTGGATGGTGCCAACTTCCACAATCTATGTAACCGTTACGGTCAGTGCTTTTGAAAAACGTGGTGGTCACTAGGGAATCACCTCTAACCTCAATGTTCAAATCTAAGAAATGAACATTGGTACTGCTGGCCTCATATTGCAACACTATGCCAAGTGAATTGGAGTTAAGTTCACACATGAACGAATCCAAGGAAGATCGACTGCCATCCCATAGGAGGAGGACGTCATCTATATACCTGCCCCAGAAGACCAGCTCAGGTCTCCTGGCGGCATAGATGACGTCCTCCTCCCGCTTGGCCATAAATAAATTTGCCATGCTGGGGGCAAATTTAGCCCCCATCGCAACTCCCCTGTTTTGTAAAAAGAAGGACCCGCCGAACCAAAAATAGTTCTTTGTCATGGCGAACGCCAAAAGCTTCAATACAAACTCCCTCTGGCCCGGATCTAAGTCTGGATCCCTACCCAGAAAGGTACTGACAGTTTCAAATCCATCAGAGTGTGAGATTATAGTGTAGAGGGAGGCCACATCTGCTGTTACCATAATGTAGCCCTCCCTCCACCTAAACCCATCCAAAGATCTGATGACCTGGGCCGAATCCTTAATATAGGACTCTGTACGGGACACCAGGGGCTGCAAGATGCTATCGATATAACTCCCTATGCGAGAGGTAATCGAGTCCAGCCCGCTAATGATGGGCCTCCTTGGGGGGTTAGTCTGATCCTTGTGGTACTTGGGAAGGTAATATATAATTGGCACTCGCGGTGCAGCCGGAACCAAGAAGGGTTTCTCCTTCTTGATGAGTAAACCCTTCCCAAATCCATCACTTATCAGTTTAAGAGCTACGGTGGAAAGGATATCCTCATTAGTGGAAGCTGCCAGGATTGATCTATAGAGCCATATCCCTGCATGTAGCTGTTTGGACAGTGTTTCTATCAGCGTGTTTCTGTGATGGATACCAAGCTGCTTGTCTGATGTCCCCGGAGGAGTTGGAGGAAAGCTCATATTCACATGCTGTTATTCCATTTTGGTCTGGTAAGGAGACCTGCAAGGCACGGTGGTGTGGTGTGAATCCTCCAGCTTTATGCACACAGACTGGTGTGGGGATCCTCTCTCCTCTATTAATCTATCATTGGACTATCATATGATCTGTTTATGAACTTTTTAGCACCGTATCTCTGTTTTTATATTATGTTAAAATTGTTGATCAAGCAATCCTTGCCAGCTGCTGATGTTTTTATGTCTATAGCGCAGATATTATATACCTTTTTTGTACTTATTAGTTCATTTTATTTTTACATTCTGAGATCCTATCTGTATGTACATGAGCATGTGTTTCTGGTCATTTTGTGCACAATAAAAACATATTCAACCATAAAATTCATTTAACATGCAGGTATATGAGTTTTTTCAGTTATTACCTGTATAAAGGGCAAGTTAAAAACACATGGAATAGTCTAAGTAAAATTAACGTAAATTAAGAAACAGGAAAAATATACTCAGGTCTAAAAGCATGCATGGAAGGGAACACCATCTAACACCTCTGTGCAGGAACAATATGCGCCTGGTGTTTTTGTGCCTGATTTTGGCTGGCCAGTGTAATGCATGTCCACAGAGGTGTGCCAGTTTGACGTCCAGGAGCACTGACTTAGGCAAGCTCTGGCAATAGCATTAGTAGAGCAGTATGTCATTAGTTAAAGTTTAGTTAGCATTAAGATTTAATTAATTGTTGAACTCATGCAATTCCTCTTTCCATCCCCTCCAGACCACCAAGACATCATCAATATAACGTACCCAAATAGCCACTGACTTTCTAAAAGATGCTAGACTGTAAATTACTGTTTCTTCCCACATGCCTAAATGCAAGCATGCATAAGACGATGTCCATGGGGCTGCCATAGAGGTGCCTGATGTCTATTGGTAAGTGACCCTGTTAGACTGAAATAAATTGTTATTTAAAGCGAAATTAAGCAGATCCTGAACAAATACATTTTGATGGGCCATTTCTGGGTAATGCTTAGACAAAAAGAACTTCACTGCTTTAAGACCCCAAGAGTGTGGTATCGATAAGTACAATGATTCAAAGTCGATGCCCACTAGAATTCATTTAATAATCCATCACAAAGTTCTTTATTTTACCAAGTACATCCTTGGTGTCTTTGATAAAAGAATCAAGTGAAGGGACCATTGTTTTAAGTAACTCATTGATATATTGGCCCACCTTTTCCAAAGGACCATTTACCGCAGACACAATTGGTCTCCCCGGGGATTGAAAAAAATCTTTAATCAGTTTATGAATAATATAAAGGACTGGAATATTATACTCCTGGACTTTTAAATAGTTCAGTTCTCTTTAGTAAGGAGTCCTACTTCATAGGCCATAGACAGTTTACAATTAAGTTCATCAACTAATAATTGAAAGGGGGAGATCCTGTGTCTACATTAAACATCCTTATTACTTAGTTGTCTCTTAACCTCTTTTACATAGTTTTCCTCTTGTGTTATTACTATGTTCCCCCCTTCATCACTTTTTTTGATGATAATGTCTTTAGCCTTTTTTAGCTCATGTAGAGCTCTCCTTTCAACCTTAGATATATTATCAGTTCCCTTTATTTCCCCATCTACCTTCTTAAAGGCACTCTTAACCAAATCAAGGAATTGGCTAATCCATTTGGTTTTAGAAAGTGGGATCACCTTTTTAGACCCAATGTTCAGATTGACCTGCCTCAACACCAGAGTAGTCTCATTGTCTGAGAGATCCACTTCTAAAGTACATTCATCTAAAAGGGCAAGTAGATCATCTAAGGCTTCCTGATCTCCCTCCTGTAGAGGCCCCATCGTTGCTTGGCTCTTATCTCTCTGTTCATGTAGATATCAAACAATACCTTATGCAATAACAAATGGATGTCCTTAAACACCTCAAATTCCTCCATATTGTTTTTAGGGGTGAAAGATAATCCTTTTTTAAGCAAACAAAGGCGCCTCTCTTTAAGGGGAAATGTAGACAGATTGACTACTTTGTCAGTTTTTAATGCCAAAAGGACGTTGACTGAGTGTTTTTTTCTGATTCTGATTTTTGGAGGCAACCTTGTCTATTTTTACTGGTGATGATGGGTGGTTTCTGTACATATATTTACACTATTTGATTACCTAATTTCTGTGTATTAATAAAGATTGTTTTGTAATTATATAGATTCAGTCTAGTCTTGAATTTGTTACTATACCTCGGTGGCTCATTATTATGGTCCGTATGGCAGTCTCTATTCTTAGCCTTTTTCTTATAAGCTATGGTATATACCCCGGGAAGACTGTTAGCACACTCTTAAAGCTCACAGATGTGGTAATGCTTGTGGTTCCAGGAAGAACCCATCTAGAGATCCTCCACTTGTTGTGTTTTTCAAAAGTAGATATATTGTGGATGCAAGGATATAATGGCATCAAAGACTTGCAAAAACACCCTAGCATGCTACAGGTGATTTAGAAGGCGCACAGCAAACTCACCATCCCTTTTCTCTATGTTCGTGGTGCATTATTATGTTATGTTGCTTGGCTATTGTAATATATTGATTCATGTGGATTCACTTAAAAAAACTGGCCATACACTATCCAATCTGATTGTAGAATCTCTGCACATTCTCCTTAAAGCCCCGTATACACAGACCGAATGTGAGTTCGGTTCAATAGAAACCACCGTGTGTACAGCAACCGGTCTAACAAAAGCTGGCCATTGGACTGGCTTCTGGCGAAGAGCCATGACCGAAAAAGGTCTGCTGGCCAGTTACCAATGGCTGAGAACGCTGACCAGAGTGTTTTGGTGGGTGGCCACACCCCTGTCAAAACACAACAGAACAGCAGGGGAGATCGGTGTACTAACATTGGATTGTTAGTACAACGGCTCTGACCTAAGCTTTCAGGTTTTTTTCCGTTCAGCCTGCTGGGTTGAACTAAAAAAAAAACTAGGCTTTAAACTTACAAAAACGATTTAATCTATTGTATTTGTATGAAGTCAGGCAGGCCTTCATGCTACATCATTGGTGGTTGATGTAAAGAAGATTTGATAATCAAACTGAATAATGTATGGTCACCTTAAAGCAGAATTCAACTGTATTTGAGCACCACAAACTGATATTATTACTCAAAGCAAACTCACCCATCATCCATGTCACCATGCTTTATTTTGTTGAGAAATCACTTTAACAAAAACAACCTCCTAATAGTTTTAGCCACGGCCATTTTAAAGAAGGGCAGATGATTCATGTGGCATGTACTACTTAGCATGCAGGCAGGAGGATGCGCTGAGAAAGCCCCTCCTCCAGATAGAAGAAAAAAATGCTCATGAAGATTCATAAGATGTATGATGTCATGTCGGCCAAGGCCAGACACCAGGAAGCGACTGAAGAAATGTAAATATATATATATATATATATCAAGAAAATTGAATATATCTATTCTATCTATTTCTAATGCTAGCAACATAAAATAAAAAATTCTTAATGTTGATTGTGAGAGTTTAGTTCCACTTTAAGCCTAGTTTTACAAAGCATGTGAATAAAACAGAAATATTCGGTAAAGCTTACAGATCCACAGTTGAAAGAATGCTAATCATTAAAATATTATTGTTTGGACAGGCATTGAAATTGCATGTGCTGTAACAAAGCATGATATTATAGTCCTCTGAAAAAGACATTTAGCCAAGACATACTGTAAAACCGTGAGGTTCAAACTTCAAATAAAATAGACACTTATCTCTGGCACAAAACCCAGAAATTTACAGACTACAGACGATCCCTTGGAAACCAGCCTTCTTTCTGCTTCATCACCACGACACCCCTGGTAAGACCTACAGACGTTCCATTGTACCATTGTTGGTAAGTGCAGTGTAAAGTTGCATCCCAATTTTCTGGAAACAACAACCACCTTCGATCACTGTTTGGCTGACAAGAATTATGGAAATAAATGAGATGGAGGATTTGATTGCAATAGAGAGCAGCACAAGAGAGAATTTTTTGAAAAAAATGTTCTACTGGCAGGACTTTGTATACTTATAGGCTTATTCATCCCTGCTAAGTTCAAATTCCTCAGGTACTGATCACTGAGCATGCCTGCCTTCTTGAGGTTTGAAGGTTAAGGGGCTGGGACTCCCCCTTTCGTTACCTCTCCCCCTTTTTTTTCTCCCTGTCCCTTTTTAATTGCACCAACCCCCCTAAATAAAAATACAAGATGTGAAGGTTTGCAGCAGGGAATTATCAGAATCTGCAATCCCCTTTAGAAAAAAGGAAAGGATGTGAAATCTCCACGTGCAAGGTAAATGAGTATGAGAAATATAAAAACCCTTATTACTAATTTCAAGAAGGTGTCCAATATAAAGAAACACGGAGACATTAATAAAGTTTTTCATTTGAAAGACATTAAAAAAAAAAGTGTATTGTTATCATCCACTGACAATCACAATGTTTGGCAATGTTTGGCGATGTAAGCCACATCATTCTAGACATTCTGTTGCACTCCAATTTTAAAACAACACACCACTGCTGATAACTGACACATTCCAATAGAAATCTGAACACAGCATGGGGCACCCAGAGTAATGTAATGTCATTAAAGCGGTACAAAAGGAAAAATCAAAAATGACATTTGTGATGCAGTCTGTCACTAGCATTAACCAAGCACTCTTTGATTTTCAGAGTATCCCCAGTCACTTAGCTTTTTTTTTTAAACTGTTTATCATGCTGTTATGGTTCTACTTCATTTAACAAACCAAGTTGTGAAGCAAAAGTAGCAGTTATAGAGTTGAGACAAACCATTAAACACTTACAGGGGTGCTTACAATGGTTAATGAATTTCATTAATTTATGAAAGATATGAAATAAAAGAACTCTGCGCTATAAATAGTGCAAAATATTTAGAAAAAACAACTTATCAAAGCAACTATCAATCATAGAGAAATCACCACACTAATAAAATACATACAGTATACCTATAAAAAGTGAAGTGCTCTATAATAATTATTTTCCCTAAATCATACAATCTATACAAGACAATATTCAATCTGCGCAAAAAAAAAATATGCAATACAACCATCAAAAAGCAAATAAACAATATGGATCAATCCCAATAAAATAGTACAACAATTATAATCCTTAACATATATTTCCCAAAACAAAAATGTGTAAATTGTCCAAAACAATGATATCAGTTCCATACATCATTCAATCTTCATGTGACAACAATCTTCAGAAAGTGCAACAAGTTTCTTCCATGTATATAAGGAATTCACACTTTATCCCCCTCTGAAACAGCACTAATGTGCCCACCACTAAAGCCCCACTCTGGGTGACCTCTCATCTGGTTTGATGGACCCCACTGTCAAATGGAGGTCAAACTCGCTTTTTTAATATAAGGATATATCACAGCTTGCATCCAGGGTCACTCTTCATACTGATCATCAGACTCTCCATTATAGATGTCATAGAAAAGAAAAGACAAGATAGGGCAGACCGCAAAGCACTATTTTATTTAAAAACGTGTAAATATAATATTACTTATAATAACTTATAATATACACTCACATGGTAAAAAAAAGGTAATAGCACTTTTTTCAATATACAAAAAACCTCAGCAAGATGGTGTCCTTGCTCCATCTTACGTGATGAAGTCACTGCCCACCTGACACATTGCTCTCAATTCAAAAACAATAAACATGTTATACTTAACAGCTCAGTGGAAGGATTTTGCACAGAACAGTCCTAATCCTCCTCTTCTTAGGCCCCCCACCACAGCTCCGGGTTCCCCCCCTCCGGCCAAGTGCCAACCATAGTAAACTGTTTGCTATAGAGGCACTTGTGAAGGCTCACTCCTGAGCTGCCTCTGTGTGTCCATCTCACAGTTTGACCCTGCCTTCCACCTCTGCAGGTGAGAATAATAGGGGGCTATGGGGAGCTGCCTGCAGAATTTTTTTTACCTTAACCACTTGCTTACTGGGCACATAACCCCCTTCCTGCCCAGGCCAATTTTCAGCTTTCAGCGCTGTCACTCTTTGAATGACAATTGCGCTATCATGAAACAATGTACCCATATGAAGTTTTTATAATTTTTTTCACACAAATAGAGCTTTCTCTTGGTGGTATTTAATCACCACTGGGGTTTTTATTTTTTGATAAACAAACAGAAAGAGACCAAAAATTTTGAAAAAAAAATAAAAACAGTTTTCATTGTTTGTTATAAAATTTTGCAAACAGGCATTTTTTCTCCTTCACTGATGTGCGCTGATGAAGCTGCACTGATGGGCACTGATAGGTGGCACTGGTGGGCACTGATGAGGCTGCACTGATAGGTGGCACTGATGGACACTGATAGGTGGCAATGATAGGTGGCACTGATGGGCACTGGTAGGCAGCACTGATAGGTGGCACTGATTGACAGCACTGATGGGCACTGATAGGTGGCAGTGGTGGGCACTGGTTAGCAGTACCGATGGGCACTGGTAGGGGGCACTGGTGGGCACTGGTTAGCAGCACTGCGTGGGACCGATGAGCCTTTTACAGAAGCCGGTAATCCGCTTGTTGTTTTCTCCATGAGGAAAAAAAAGCTGATTACCAGCTTCTGTTTACATCATGTGATCAGCTATCATTGGCTGACAGATGATCACGCACGCAGAACGTGAGCATGGGAAGACGTCCATATATGCCCTCCCGGCAATTTAAGCCTGTGCTGTAGCCATCTTTCAGATATAGTGCGGGCTTCAAGTAATTAATGTATAGACTGCTAATCACTTGCAAGATCAATCAAATTCCCTATGAAAGTCATTTGACAAATTCAAACTGACCCAAGAGTGTAGCAATTTGAGAACAGTTGTGAAAGTGTATTAGTCATCATTCCTTGAAGCAAACAACAAAAATCATCTGTCATGATAAAGAATGTACTAACATTTGGCATGTAATATTGCTTCACAGGTGCAATATTGCATGCTTCAACATCCTGTGTTAATATTTACAAATGCTTTTGGGCAATAGCGTTGACAGATGTACATGTGAACATTTACAGATTTATCATCGGGTGATGTCTTGCCATTAGTGCAATTGCACACAATTTTGCTTAGATGCACTAGTGTGTCACCGGCGAGAATAGTTTGCAAAACAGTTCATTATAATGGTGTGGATGCGCTACCAGTTAATAAATACATCAATAAACAGATAAATATATAAATAGTAAATAAGCAAACGTGACTAATAATATAATAAATGTTGCACAAGATGTGAATATCGGGAAATTAATCCTTAATTGTAAAAGGTGGAAAAATGATGTGGAATGGACACCCTAAAGGTGCTGACAAAAAGTGCTGAGTGCTCCAGGTGTATTGTGCAAGGTAAACAAATATTTCATGCAAATTTTGAAGTCCAAAAAAAGTCTCTATAATTGTCAAAAAAGGTGCTAAGTGCTGCCAATATATACGTGCATAATTAAAAAAATGCTTCATGCAATAAATTTTAAAAAAAAAATCCAGAAAAAGGGGGATCCCTGTATATTCAATGCAAATAATGGTTTGATCACTGATGATCTTCCTTCAGTGTAAACTTCTATGATCCTTCTTATCAAATGTGCAAATACCAAGCTAGCAAAGTGCAAGGTGCTCCCTCCACCAGGTGAAATGGACTCTCACCTTAATTGGCGACCCCCACTCGGGTCAAATCAGGCTTATGGTATAACTCTTTCTCTTGTTGGAACAAGGCCACTTTAAATAAACCAAGGAGTGCTAACCGCACTTAATAAACGAAATCAAAGTGCTAATCGCACAAAGTATAAAACCATAAATGCTAATCGCATCAATTTCAAGATGTCAAAATGTGCTAATCGCACAGATGCTAAGATAGCGATGCTGATCGCATCAGAGAGATAAATAACCTGGTGCTAACCACACAGGGTTTAAGAACAAGTTCCTTCCAATATAGAAACACTTAGTGGAGGAAAAACTTCAACATAAACTCTCTTGGTGCGGGAAACTTCACTGGTATAAATAATTAAAAATTCAACCGTGGCTCCCAGGTAAGCATGAAAAATAAAGAAAGTTTCATAGTGCAATATGTACAGCAACTTATGAATAAACCATGCCGCCCCTTTGGAAAACTACTCACATTTTATTAAAATTTCAACAGCATAAAAACAAGTAAAGGATGATCTCACATAAGTTACAGGATACCACCGCCAGGCTCTGCCTCTACATGTTACGCCACCTGCCGTCGTGGCTTCGTCTGGAGTCAAACTTTTGCAAAACAGTGCTTTTTCATCAAACTGGTAGTACATCAGGTTCATAAAATCAAACTGAGTCACAAAGGGGAAAAAAAAGTCCAACTTAAGTTTTGTACATTTCAGTACTGAAAAGAGCATAATAGAATGATAGTGATAGATAGATAGATAGATAGATAGATAGATAGATAGATAGATAGATAGATAGATAGATAGATAGATAGATAGATAGATAGATAGATAGATGTAGATAGATAGATAGATAGATAGATAGATAGATAGATAGATAGATAGATAGATAGATAGATAGATAGATAGAAAATGTGGTGGAAATTGCTTGTAGTGTTCATTGTATTCTTTGCTTTACTTTCTGTCTTGACAGCTTAAACCGTTCTTTTGAGCAATAAAGATTTTTTTAGACTATATACTTCACAGGTCTAACTTGATCCCCAAGCATCAAAGATCTCTCAGAACGCCCTGTACGATGAAAAGTATAGTAGATTTTCACATTTTACACTCCATGCTATTACATGGAAGGGCTGTGGGAGGGAGGGGCCCAAATACCCACTAGGCAACACCTTATTTTACACATAAGTGTAGACCACTACACTGATACATACACTTGTTCATAACTGTGCACAACACCTTATTAGCGGTTAAGTTTATATCACAAACTTATATCAACATAATTTCACAGATTTCCCTGGAGCTATGTAACAATTATGTAACCACTTTGCAGAAGCACAATCTTTCTTAACAATTACTTTTTTTATTATATTAAATTGAGCAGATTATAGAGGTCATTGATCCATGCATGAATTTCACTTGTGTATCCAATCTAAAGAGATAGGAAGTCCCCCTGGAATCTGTATGTCTCAAGTTTGTTAATGACAAAGCAATGGTGGATTATGACCATGATCTTCAGTTCACTGGTGCCTTATTGGCTTTGGACACACAGTATTTGGCAAACTCATGGCTGAGATATTCTGGTGGATTGAGATTTGCTGGTGGAATGGTAGATCACCAATATACTCTGCAATTTGTTCACAATTTCTTTACGTTTGACAACAAATTTTGTTTACAATGTAAGGGAGTGTCTATGGGGGCTAGATTTTCCTCCTCTCTTGATATGGGGTGGTGGGAGGAGGAGTTCCTGTTCTCGCACATCAACCATTTTAGGGGTGCCATTAAGGGATACGGTTGTTATATAGATGACCTGATACTGATATGGGACCAGTCAGAAGGGGACATTACAGATCATCACAGATTTGTCAATTCTAATGATCTGAATTTGGAATTCACCTGTGTCACCAACACTAACATGACTTATTTTTTAGATTTGACCCTTTCAGGAGAGGCCACCACTGGAGCAATACATACCTGCACATTCCGCAAAGAATGTGCAGGATATTCTCTTCTATTGGCTAGTAGTTGCCACCCTGCTCACACATTGAAATCCGTACCAGTGGGCAAATTCATTAGGGCTAAACGTATTGCTCCAGTGCTGAACTCTATGACAAAGAATGTTTAGTTATCATCAAGAGATTACAGTGCCGAGGTTACAGCCCGGCACTCATTGAAAGAGCTTTAAATATTGCCTCTAAGGACAGAAAAGCCCTTTTGCCAGTTTTTTGTAATGCTCCTTTGCCCACCACTACTGGGATGGAGGGGTCTCTTGATGGTGCTAGTACTAGATGTAAGAACAGGAGCAGAACTAGAAGCACTATGGATAATCCAGTTACATTTGTTACAACCTATTCAAAAGAGTATCATAAAATGACTAATCTTTTCTCTAAATATTCACCAGTTCTATATGCCGATGAAAGTCTAGCTGACATTCTATCTCAAGGCTGCAGGTTTTCTAGCCATCGGTCTCAAACATTGGGTAGTGTTTTATCCCCAGCTTATTTTCTGTTTCTACACATAATAAGACTTGGCTGAATGTACAAGGCTTGTATATCTTGGCTCTAAAACATGTAGATTTTGCCATGTACATACTGACCCCCATAGGACTGTAGTGTCTTGTGCCACAGGTAAAGAATTAGACATACGGAGCTATATGCTTGGCTAGTCCATTACCTTTACCCTCAGCTTCTTTAGAAAGGCAGTGGTTGTCTTGGAGGTGTGTTTGGGGTTGTTATCATGTTGGAATACTGCCCTGCGGCCCAGTCTCTGAAGGGAGGGGATCATGCTCTGCTTCAGTATGTCACAGTACATGTTGGCATTCATGGTTCCCTCAATGAACTGTAGCTCCCCAGTGCTGGCCGCACTCATGCAGCCCCAGATCATGACACTCCCACCACCATGCTTGACTGTAGGCAAGACACACTTGTCTTTGTACTCCTTACCTGATTGCCACCACAAACACTTGACACGATCTGAACCAAATAAGTTTATCTTGTTCTCATCAGACCACAGGACATGGTTCCAGTAATTCATGTCCTTAGTCTACTTGTATTCAGGAAACTGTTTGCGGGCTTTCTTGTGCATCATCTTTAATAGAGGCTTCCTTCTGGGACGACAGTCATGCAGACCAATTTGATGCAGTGTGTGGCATATGGTCTGAGCACTGACAGGCACTCCATCAACCTCTGCAGCAATCTATGAGTAAGCACCAGCCCAAGGTGTGAAACGTGTAAGCTGGGACTTGTGGTTCACCCTTATTTGTACCTGTACCTCTTGTTATCAATAAACTACAAGATTGGATTCAGTGTGCGGCTATCCAGCCTTTATTCTCTCAGTTAACCTCTGCAGCAATGTTGGCAGCACTCATACATCTATTTCCCAAAGGCAACCTCTGGATATGACGCTAAGCATGTGCACTCAACTTCTTTGGTCGAAACATGGCGAGGCCTGTTCAGAGTGGAACCTGTACTGTTAAACCACTGTATGGTCTTGGCCACCGTTCTGCAGCTAAGTTTCAGGGTCTTGGCAATCTTCTTTTAGCTTAGGCCATTTTTATGTAGAGCAACAATTCTTGTTTTCAGATCCTCATAGAGTTATTTGCCATGAGGTGCCATGTTGAACTTCCAGTGACCAGTATGAGAGAGTGAGCGCGATAACACCAAATTTAACACACCTGCTCCCCATTCAAACTTGAGACCTTCTAACACTAAAGAGTCACATGACACCGGGGAGGGAAAATGGCTAATCGGGCCCAATTTGGACACTTTCACTTAGGGGTGTACTCACCTGTTGCCAGCGGTTTACCTTCAAACCGCCTAGTAATTAAATTAATGATCCGCCAAACTTCCATTTGGCGACCGTTGTCCACTCATGTGGGGATTCACTTTCACAGGTTTA
>BLSH010342424.1:90985-116246 GCA_018402905.1 Glandirana rugosa
CTATCGTTGTGGCGTCCTCTGTGAAGATATGAGATGTGCAGCACCTGAAACTACGGATACTGGAAGCCTGTGCTAGCATTTCTCCTGCGGTGTTGCTATCAGTGTGTGAAGAGTGGGAGAAGTGGGTTGCATTGACAATCCAACACAATGGGCAGCACATTGAACACATTTTATAAGTGGTCAGAAACTTGTAAATAACTCATGAAAGAATAAAGCTTCAAAATGGTTGCCATGGTCACCACCCATCTTGAAAAGTTCCCCCCTCACATATACTAATGTGCCACAAACAGGAAGTTAATATCACCAACCATTCCCATTTTATTAAGGTGTATCCATATAAATGGCCCACCCTGTAGAATTTTTCAACTAACATGTATATTAGTCATTGTGTATGTGCCCCCCCCCCATTTACAACAACAGTTACTGATCTTCCTGGAAGACAAGTGGGAGGCCCCGTTGTTGCTTTTGGGAGATTTTAATGGGTATATGTGCCCCACGCTAAATAAACTTCCGCAGGTACAGTTGGGAACCCACTTCAAGGGAACCATGCTTCTTAGATTTGTGGAGGAAATATGCTCGATAGATGCATGGAGATGTAAAAACCCCAAGGAGCGACAGTTCTCATGTTTCTCCAAATTGTATGCCACATATCTCTAAAGTATTATATGTTAATAGGACGGTGTCGGATCATTCTCCCTTAGTGGTGTGGATTGCTGCTAGACCAACCAGTAATGTACCTAAGGCTCCAAGGAAATGTAATCCCTATTGGCTTAATTTAATTCCAGATTCCTCACATATAGCTACATATATTGCTGAATACTTTCAGATTCACGGGGACTTTAAGGACCCGGTGGTATGTTGGCATGCCTTTAAATGTTACCTTAGAGGTCTATTCATTGATGAAATTAAGGCGGTACAAAACACCACACGGAACAAGACCGACAACTATCTTTTCAGGCTTTCCAGACTGAGCGACAATTTGTTTCTGACCTGTCCCCTGCGAACCAAGAGGCATGGGTGGAAGCCCAGAGGACACTTAATGAGTGGCAGGAGGCAAAAGCAAAAAGGAAAAAGTTCTTTAAAAAACAAACAGGTAGATTGCTGGCGAGAATTGCTAATGCCCAACAGGCAACCCCACCTATATCGGCCATTCAAATGGCAACAGGCCGCTAAACTAACTCCCCAGACATTATCCTAGAGGAGCTCAGCAAATTTTATGAGGAGCTCTATCAAACTAAGACAGGGACCTTGGAGGCAGATACCGCAAATTACCTAGAGCAAATCACTCTCCCAAAGCTGTCAAGAGCTAACAAACAGGCATTAGATGCACCTATCACAGCAGATGGAATCAGTGCAGCTATTGCCTCCTTCCCAAACTACAAGGCACCAGGGGAGGATGGCATCCCCATTGCGGTATATAAGCTTTAAGCAGATATATTAGTTCCCCAATTACTGAAGGTATATTGAGCCGCCCTACAAAATGGATACCTACCGAGTTCAATGTCCAAAGCACACATTGTACTAATTCTGAAACAAGGCAAACCACTCACAGACCCGGGCTCCTATAGACCCATATCCCTGCTCCCAGTAGATGTTAAAATACTAGCAAAAATTCTTGCCACTCGTCTCAATAAAGGCATCACTACCTTTATTCACCCAGATCAATTGGGATTCATGCCCCGAAAATCTACCGCAATTAATATAAGAAGGTTTTATCTCAATATACAAACAGTAGCAGATAATATAGCAGAGAGAGCGCTACTGTCCCTTGATGCCAACAAGGCATTCGACAGTGTCGAATGGCCATATTTATGGCAGACACTGAAGAAATTTGGTTTTGGAGAGGCCTTTATTTCCTGGGTCCAATTGCTCTATCACGCACCGCATGCCTTAATCAGAGAGGGCAGCAGGGTTTCGACAACCTTTGTTTTAGGGAGGGGGATGAGGCAGGGTTGCCCCCTATCCCCCCTCCTGTTCGCACTTGCTATAGAGCCGCTTGCGGCGGTTGTGAGAGCGGATGATGAGATTAGGGGGTTTGAGCATGGTGAGCTGAGGGAAAAAATAACGCTCTATGCGGATGATATGCTATTCTTCCTTGGCGACACAGATATTTCCCTTAGACGGCTGATGCAAGTAATAAGCATTTTTGGGCGACATTCTGGTTTAACAATTAACTGGACGAAGTTGGCCCTGCTCCCTCTAGATGGAGGAAGCTTGGATCCCTTACTGAGTTTTCCCCAGTACCAATAGTCCAATCATTTAAATACTTGGGTATCTACATTTCCCCCCACCATCACAGACTACTGTAGACTAAACATCATTCCCCTGCTACATATAAGCCAAAATTACTATCTGGAACAAACTATGGCTTTCCCTGATAGGTAGAGCTAACCTAATAAAGATGATATTGATGCCCCAGCTCCTCTATTTACTGCATAACGCTCCCACAGTGGTTCCTCTCTATATATTTAGAATAGTAAATACGCTATTTCGTACTTTACTTTGGAAGGATAAATCCCCCAGAATAAAATTTGAACAGCTTCAAAGGGCGAAGGACGTGGGGGAGTTGCATTGCCGAATCCATGGATATACTACCTGGCGTCCCAACTGCAGCATTTCATTGGGGCATTTGGCAGGGATCCATTGGTGGACCCCTCTCTATCTCCCTCAGCTCATGCGATTATGAGGCATCATATGAAAACAAGAGATATTCCTGGTGCTTTGGATTCTATGAGTTTTGACTCCGCAAATAGGCTCTATCCAACCTATTCACTGAGCTTTTGACCAAATCTTTGAGATAAGATGCTACAAAACATTACGGGTTTCACCGATTACAGTTTGATTTGGCACAATCAGGGATATGGGGAACTAAACTTACATGCGCAGCTCAATGTAAATGTGTGGGAATCACACACCTATCCCAAATTTTCCACAATGGAGCACTGCGCTCCTATGATGATCTAAGTGACGCCTACCACCTCCCTCATTCGATGAGGTTCCATTACATACAGTTGGCACACGCAGTCCATGCACAAGGAACATCCACGGACTGGTCTTTATACCCCACACCACTGTTCAAGTACATACAATCTGTAGAGGACACCAAGAGCTTTATATCTATTTGCTATAACACACTACTCCCATCCTACCTAGAGGGGTACCCTAACAATGTTAAAGAAAGATGGGAGAGGGATGTGGGCCCTCTTGATGAGGAGCTTTGGGATAATGCACTAGAATTACACCTTAGCTCCCTTAATATTGCCCAGAAACTGTCTCAACTCTTCATAGTGATGAGAGTACATTACACCCCGATAGACTACATCGCATGGGATTACTGCAGACACCCATATGTACTCGATGCAAGATGCAGAAAGGTGACCTCTTTCATTTACTATGGAGGTGCCCCAAGGTGCACAGCTACTGGAGTAAGGTGATAGACACTATTAACTTAGCATTCCACTCCTCGATACACCTGGAACCCACCAGATGTGTCTTAGGTATTCTAAATGACCTCCTTTAAATGGAATTTCAACAACTCGCAATTACCAGAGCACTGTTTCAGGCTCACAAAATTAGATTGCAACTGTGGAAACAGACAGAGCACCCACTCATAAAGAATGGGTTTATAACATGGGCTGCATCCTCAGACTTGGAAAGATTATCAACATAGAGGATGCCCCCATAAATTTGAAAGGCTGTGGGAAGATTGGTTCACTGTCCCGGGCCTCGCCCCCACAGATCTAATAACGGACAGACTGCTGGGATAGTACACTAGTATAAATGTAATGCGTTTTTTTTGCCTGTACTGTTACTGAAACATAAAGATGGTTAATGTGATTTGTGAACGGAATGTCCTGAGAATGCATTAATGGCTGTACTTGTTACTTGTTCAATGTTGAAATGTATGACTTTTTATTTTCAATAAAAATAAGTCATGAGTTAAAAATAAAAAACCTACCAGCATGTCTTTGGAGTGTAGGAGGAAACCCAGCAGGTACAGGCAGAACGTGCACACTCCAAGCAGGTAGCGCCGTGGTTGGGATTCGAACCAATGACCCCAGTGATGCTAGGAGAATGTGCTAACCACTTAGCCCCTGTGCTGCCTATATTACTGTATAATACTTACTGTACCTTGATCAGTAAACTATGGCTTTAACTAAAAGTAAGTAACCAAAACTAAGAATAAATTGTATTGTTGCTCCAGGCCACATTAGTCTTAAATAAAGCCATATTATGAAGTTTTAATTCATGTTGATTCATATTTGAGATTTTGGATAAAAATAGCCACAGCTGTATCTCATTCCTCATAAGCTGAGTTCCCTGTCTTAGGCATCTCATTGATATTTTATAGGATATACTTTCTCTATGCCTACTAACCTGTGCAGCATAAAATATGTATTTCCCCATTTCACTCATTCCAACCAATTTTTGTCATGTTGGCAGCATAGCTTAATTCAGGAAGTCTATGTATTTGTAAAGCAGTGCACAAATACTTGCAGCTCTGTTTTTCTGAGAGATTTGGGTTGTTTCTAAGTAGTGTTCAATGTCCTTTCAGTAAATTGACAATATCACAAAAGATCACAATGAAATGTTACACAAAATAGAAAATATCAAACTTTTGTGTGGCTGTGAGGGTTCTCATTTATCCAGGTCCTGGTATGTCTAGTAGTAGTTAGTCACATTCAACTGGACTTGTTCTGAAATGTTGCAGACCAATCATAGCTTTTCCAAGCCACTTCTTCAGTTCTAACGAGCGTCAGGAAAAAACTACTTAGATAATAATATCTGCAATCCTTGTATGGTGATTGGATCAAGGTGTTGGTGCTATGTGGTTGGATATAAATGCTGGGGTATCTTCCTGACACTCATTAGAACTGAAGAAGTGGCTTGGTCAAGCTACAAAATGCCTTCAACATTATAGAACAAGTCCTGTTGAGTGTGACTAACTACTACTAGATTCCAACTTTTACTTTTTACATTGAGCAATTATAATACGTTTTGTACAATGTTTTTACAATTATATAGTCATACTAAATTGAACTGGGAAGAATACAAATGTTAGAGCCGCATTTATTGTCTTGCTCTTCATAGTACAGACTAGGCAATTAACCTGAAACTGGCTGCATTACTTTACAGTGGTTGCAAATCTCTGAAATGAAAAATGAGCAAAGCATATCCTTCTATGGTGTGTACGTGCCTCAATCCAAAGCACTTAATGTGATTTCTGTCTCTGTCTCCTCTCTCATTCCTCTGCTATCTGCATGAGTCACTTCTAACAGTCTACGCGGACACCAAGAAATCCTGTGAAATGCCGCCCCAGTACACAGCAGGTGATTGACATCCTTAGCTGTTCAGGTTTCCCTGTGAGACTGTGTAGAGGGGGGTGTATTCATTCCCTCCAAGTCTCAGATTACACAAGCTCCCTGTTCTGTGCTGTTTAGTGTGTTTTCAGATCCCCACCCACTGCCTATTGGAGCTCATAAATGCTGTGTAAATAGTGTGCTTTAGAAAGCTGTAGATGAGCAAGGGCTGCAGATAAATATGTACAACTTATATAGGAGGGCCTGTTTCATTTCTCTGTAACCCCTGAAGTTAGTCACGTCAGTGGGTATATGTAAGGGTTTACACTTTAATTAACTTACCAGGAAAATATATTCAGCTAGTGATATCTGAAAAGGCTTGCTAACTCGAGCTGAGTCAGTAATTCTCTATGTAGTGAAGCTAGGATTAAGATGACAACTGTAGAGCGTACACACATCAAAACAAGCTACATCCAATCACTTTCCAAAGCTTGGCATCTCAACCTCCGCAACATCCCTACATTTCGTCCTTTCCTAACCAATGAAACCACACAGCTCCTGATTCACTCCCTGGTTATCTCTCGCTGTGACTACTGCAACTCTCTCCTCATTGGCTTACCTCTAAACAGACTATCTCCCCTTCAGTCCATCATGAATGCCGCTGCCAGACTCATCCATCTTACAAACCACTCAGTATCTGCTACCCCTCCCTGCCAATCACTCCACTGGCTGCCACTCGCCCAACAAATTAAATTCAAAATACTAATAAGTTACAAAGCCATGCACAACTCTGCCCCAGCTACATCACCAGCCTAGTTTAAAATACCAACCTAATCATCCTCTTCGTTCATCCCAAGACCTCCTGTTCTCTAGTTCCCTCATCACCTCCTCCCATATTTGCCTCCAGAACTTCTCCCGAGCCTCTCCAATCCTCTGAAATTCCCTACCCCAATCTGTCAGACTGTCTCCAAATCTATCCACTTTTAGGCGATCCCTGAAAACCTATCTTGCCTCCACCTAACAACTACACTTTTATTTTCTCCATCAGCTCATCCCCCACAGTTATTACCCTTTTGTATCACTTGCCCTTCCCTCCTAGATTGTAAGCTCTAACGAACACGGCCCTCTTATTCCTCTTGTATTGAATTGTATTGTAATTGTACTGTCTGCCCTAATGTAGTAAAGTGCTGCCCAAACTGTCATATAATTATATGACTATTTATTATATGACTATATAAACCCTGTATAATAATAATAATAATACATAGTTACATACTGTACTTAGTATAGTCAGGTTGGAAAAAGACACAAGTCCATCTAGTTCAACCATAAGTTATCAGTGAGAGCAAACATATTTTTAACAGTGTGGGTGCATGTTAAAGCTTAGTTGTAGTTTTATTTGAAATTAAATAAATGACTGTGAGTGCAGTAAAACAAACATTTTTTTTTTTTTGGAATGTCTTAATTCCCTTTCCCCAGGCAGTAGTCTGCAGATAGGGCTGCTTCTCTGCGTGAGAGCAGGGGTCTCTCTGCAGTGGTCTGAAACCTTCCCTGCTGAGTCACAGCTTGAGCTTTGCAATCAGCAGAGAACGGGAGCTGTAGTGGGTAAAATGTTTCATAATTAATATTTCTCACTCTTTACCAAACTTAGCAACTGATCACTACAGAAAGCAAGAAAATAGCAACATTAGAAAGGTGAACATACTGATTAAACATATCCACATTTAGAGAATTAAAGTGTATGCCAACTGTAATTCTTTGCTTTCTTTCAGTCTGTTAAATAAACCATTGAAACAGTTTTGATATATCTGTTCAATAATTGCAAAAAAAAAAAACTGTGGATCCTGCCAGAAATTCAGTGAACTTGTAGCTTCCTTGGGATTTGACAGCATTCTCTCAAACAGTTTTAACAGCCCTTAGCAACTATATAGGTACCACTCCACACTTGCTCGCTGAGGCCAGGTGCACACCCAGCTCATTACTGGTGATGCATGAATGCAGAAAAATGGGTGACTGCACACCAACTGAAGTTAGTAGTTACTTTTATTTATTTATAAAACTTGGCAGCACAGAACTGTAGCACCCTCTAATGTGCTAGAATAGGTTAGATGTTAGCGTAGGAAAATTTGGCCTGGCTCAAATCCAGGCTTGGGTTGAATCTGGGTCAGGGCTGAGTGACTCAGGGAGGCTGGATGACTCAGCAGGCAGCATCTCTGGTACCTTAGAGAAGCTTCCAGAAGTAGAGGGTGGAACTTAGGAAGAGCTGCCTGGAGTACTTATGAGGGCCCAAGCCAATCCCCTGCCAATCTGGCCAGCAAAGAGCAGTTGGGTGAAAGAAGGAGATGGAGTGCTGAGGAGGCTTTCAGTGGCCCATGAGGTTGCCCACTAGTCTGGGGGGGTAATCTTGGGCCTGGAGCTCGGGTGCTGGAGGGACCCTATACAACACACAGAGGAATCCTTTCCTGGATGCACAGGAGCAAGTGTGAGGACAGCAGGAGAGAGTCAGCATATCCGGGAGAACTCCTGAGGAGTCAGCTGGGTGGGCTAGTGGGTGAGCAGCCTGGGAGGACTGTGGAGTAGTAGCCAGGAGGGCTGGTGAAGGGGGCCGCTGCGGATCATTCCACAGGAATGGAAGCTGGACACTGACTTTTGCTACACATTTAAAGGGGCCTTGGGTTCCTGCCTATAACAGGCTGTTACTCTAAGATTTGACTGAATACTGTGTCAGGATCATCTTTTTTTGTCAAGTATGTCAGTGGAGTTCTGCAAGCAAGTGTGCTGGAGGAGCAGAGGAGTGTATATAGACTGTGTATAGGAAAGTTGTCCCTGAGGATGTCTGAAGTCAAGCAGGCATCCCATAATACCCCTACTCCCATCCAAGTTTTAACCCCTCAATAAAATACAAAAAACAAAGTGCCGGACTGTTTTCTGACTCTGGGAGGCTGTGGAGGTTCAGTGTGCCTGGCTGTGCAGGTGGGGATCCCATTTCACCTGCGGCTCCTACATGGGCTGCGCTACTGTACGTCACGTTGAAAATTCACTTACGCGTTTCACGCTTACCTCTGAACTACAGAATAGCTTCCCTCATGTAGAGGAGCAGAGGGGGAAGTGACCTGTCTTGGGGTAAGAATGCTGCTCCTCCTTAAATGCAGTATAGTGAGAGAGCGTTGTCAGGACAGAAAATGTGTTACAGGCAGGATCACCAGGAATAAAAAAGGACAAATAGCCTGAAAAAAGAAGTAGGATTTCCTCTCACTTTCCATCTCACTAATACAGGATATGAAAATCTCCACTACAGAGACACAGCCGGCAATAAAACTCAACAGTGAGGTTCTAACTTTTCCCCAATCAATGGAAAACAAAACAACGTTTTGGCTGGAGGTTCCCTTTATAAGCACATAAACTAAATTTTTTTATTATGATATCTAATCAAATCTGTAAAAATTACACATGCAATACACCTTATTATTAAAGCTTATGTTTTGCTTGATATTTTCTTTTAAATCAGTGCAAGGGACAATGCTTACATTGAATGAGAAATGTCCCTTGTGCTGGTGGCTGCTCTTCATTTAAATCTTCAGTACTCCTCCCCACCACCTCATTAGTAATCTTGGCATTAACACAAGCTGCTCAAGACCGGTTACAGGCACTTGTCAACTATGCCCACCTGCTCTACCCCCTCCTCCATTTATAGAAGCTGTACTATAGCTTCCAGCACTGAAATGTGGATAAATAAAATAAAAGCTCCATTTTCCATTGCAGAAAGCTATAGTACAGCTTCTATGAAAGGAGGAAGGGGTGAAAAGGGTGGGCTAAAGCTGTGTATACATGGTTCCGTTTCTTTCATTCAGCCAGCGGGCTGAACCGATTCCCCCATCCACACATTCACTGAACCATTTCTCCCATCCCCGCTGCACTATTGTAATCTGACAGCGAAGAAGACTCACCTGCTGTAGGACACACAGATCAGCATTGCAGCCTATTGACTACAGTGCTGGTCGAGTAGTTTTTAGTCAATAGGGTGGTTGAACAGAAGTCAATCAGTAGATCTACTTCTGTTCAACCGCAGTGGCCACACATGGATCACAATTTGGCCGATCTCTGCTAAACCACCCAAATTTTGATCCATGTCTGGCCAGCTTCAGGTGGTACTCTTGACAAGTACCAGAAGAATATGCTGCAGGAGTATGGGGTAGCAGTGGACCAAAGATTTAAATGAACAGAGCTGCCACCACAACAAGGGACACTTCACATTCAATGTAAGTAATGTACCATCCCTTGTGCTGAAAATAAATAATTAAATAAGCCTAAGTTTAATACATGTATCACTATTAATACAACTTCTACTGAACTCAATTTATAGTAACTAGTTGTAATTAATACTAACAGTAATACATTAAAGTGGTTCTAAAGGCAGAAGGTTTTTTTTTATCTTAATGCATAAAAACATTCTGTGTGCAGCAGTCCCCTCAGCCAGCCTAATACTTACCTGAGCCCCATCTCAATTCAGCAATGTTGCACGAGAGCCTTGGCTGTCCGGGACTGTCTTTCCTCATTGGCTGAGACAGCAGCGGATGCAATTGGCCCGCTGCTGTCAATCAAAGTCAGTGAGCCAATGAGGAGAGAGGGGGCAGAGCCCAGCTGGGGCTCTGTGTCTGAATGGACACACAGAGCAGCGGCTCAGCTCGGGTGCCCCCATGGCAAGCTGCTAGCTATGGGGGCACTCAGCAGGAGGGAGGGACCAGGAGCACCGGTGAGGGACCCAAGAAGAGGAGGATCCAGACTGCTCTGTGCAAAACCACTGCAGAAAGCAGGTAAGTATAACATGTTTGTTATGTTAAAACTAAAAAAAACATGACTTTAATATCACTTTAATTTCCTGCAGTACAATTATTTGTGTCTAAACCTTTAGAAGAGGTTTTCACTGCAGTTTAGAGAACTTTCTTTTGGTGTACATATACTGCTCTGGCCTCCCTCCCCTTCTCCAATATTTTAATAATTTACCAATATGATGATGACACGCTTTTCCATGATGATTTTTTTTTGGCTGTACATATGCTGAGGACAAGATGAAGGAATGGGAAGATTTGGAGCAGCCGCTGTGCAGTGATGGGCAGGCTGCACAGTGAAGATTTCTAGGAATCTGCATTCCACATAATTATAGCACACCGCCATACAGTGTATTCTAAGTGCTAGGGAGGGGGTCCTAAGAGGAATAAGTGCATTAAAAATGCATGAATCCTTTAAAATCTGCAATATTTCTAGCTGTTTTTGTGCGGAGAGCCAGAGGAAAATATGTTACCCACTTAGTTCCTATGCAGCTATGTTTGACTTGAACACACATGTATAAATGTGTCCAGATTTAGAAGAAGGGGTTTTTGCTAACAGCTTTGGGTCAAATAACTTTTTAGTCAGTAAGCAATATCAGCCTTTTTACCAGCCAGGGAGGCTGATGAATGATGAAGAATAAGACAACAATAAAGAATTACTTTATACTTTTTTCCAGGTTGTATCAGTACCACAGCACAGTAGCCTTTGCATTATTTGTATCTCAGGCCAAGCAAAAAAGCTGAGGGTGATGATATGGTGAAGAACTGAAAAAAATAAATATTTATTTTATTGATTTTCTTCTCAACTACGGTTCCACATGAAAGCATCATGGACTTCCAACCTCAGCATCATAATAATTAACTACTTCAGATCCACGCCATAGCCGATTGATGGCTACAGCACGGCTCTAAAATGCCGGGAGGCTGTCAATAGAAGTCCTCCCCTTTGGTTTGTGCTGGGCGCGCGCGCCACGTGAGCGTGCCCGCGGGTCGGGCGGACGTGATGTCTGCCGGAGACCCGCGATCTGCTCACAGAGAGTCAGAACAGGGAACCGCTGATGTAAACACGGCAGTTCCCTGTTCTGTGAGGGGGGGGGGCATGCCAGATCTGCTAATCCCTGTCACTGGGATCAGTTAGTTCTGTCATGCCCCTGCCAACCCCGCCCCCCACAGTTAAAACACACCCAGGGAACACATTTAACCCCTTCACTGCCCCCTTAGTGTTAACCCCTTCCCTGCAAATGACATTTATACAGTAATCAGTGTCTATTTTTAGATCTGATCGCTGTATAAATGTCATTGGCCCCAAAAAAGTGTCAAAAACGTCCGACAAGTCTGCCGCAATATCGCAGTCCCGATAAAAATCGCAGATCACCGCCATTACCAGTAAAAAAATTTAAAATAATAAAAGCGCCATAAACCAATGTCCATAGTTTGTAGACGCTATAACTTTTGCACAATCCAATCAATTGATTGCGATTTTTTTTTTACCAAAAATATGTAGAAGAATATATGTCGGTCTGGATATTTATTATAGCAAAAAGAAAAAATACTGCTCTTTTTTCAAAATCAACGATCTTTCTATATAGTTTTACTCCATAGGCTGCGCAGTACCACTCACTGTTTGTATGCTCTTTCTTTGTTTATAGCGCAAAAAATAAAAACCGCAGAGGTGATCAAATTCTACCAAAAGAAAGCTCTATTTGTGGGAAAAAAAGGATGCCAATTTTGTTTGGGTACAACGCCGTATGACCGCGCAATTGTCATTCAAAAAGTGACAGCGATGAAAACTGAAAATTGGTCTGGGCAGGACGGGGGTTTAAGTGCCCAGTAAGGAAGTGGCTAAAGAACACCATCAGCATTTTGAACCATACAGGAGAAGGTGATTATAAAAATTCTGGCTTTTCTTCAAAGGAAACCTGTTCTCAGAAAACCATGGGGACTACCACTGCTGATTTCCTTTTAAAGCCCATTTTTTTCAGTGCTGATATTTCGTAGCTTTTTGTCTGACAAAAAGGTTAGGATGTAATACTTACCATCTCCATGCTTCTGCATTCCTTTTTTCATCTTGATTGCACAGTACTCCTCTCGCCGCTTTTAAGCCTCGTACACACGGGACGGCGATTGTATACAACAGGTCTTATGAACGACCGTTGTATGCGAAATCGATCATTCGTATGCGCGATTAGAACAGCAGACATACGACAGTCGTACAAGGGGAGTTGTATGAGCAGACTAGAAAACTTGGTCGTACCAATAAGTGCTCATACGACCGTTGTATCATGTGTACAGAGCAGTTGGTACAACAAAGTTGTATTGTGCAAAACACGCATGCTCGAAGTCAGGAACAGCCGGATGCTAATTACATGCACCTGAACGTTTTTTCTGTGGTCGTACGATCGTGTAGTGCAGTCAGTATGCAAGTTACATTATCCAACATACGATTTGAGTACGATCGTCGTCCCGTGTGTACGAGGCTTTAGCAACTTTTGTAGACTACCTGTATGCTTTTCAAGCAAACCTTTTTGATTAAAAGAGGCACCCTCGATCGGGTACACATACTGTACCTTTTAGTTGCTTCTTAGGCACATCGCAACTGGAGGAGCTCTAAAGGGCAAATACCATCTTTGCTTTCTAAAGTCAATGGTTGATCCAGAAGTAGTGCGAGTTTATTGAGCAATTTCTATACAAAAACAACATGCAATGACAGTAAAGAAAATTGGAGTTTGTTACAGACAATAGAAGAAATTAAGATGATATTGGCGCTGCTCTATTGTGTATTTATGTAAATATTGAGAAGAAAAAATTATTTGTGAAAATTTTCCAGTATGTTGGTAATTAATAAAAACATATTATTTTTTGAAATTTTCCAGTTTGAACTGGGCTGCCGTATACAGTTATTTTGGGTCAATGCAAGAAATGTTGGTGGGTTATATTGAGAAGAAAAAATATTTTGTGAAAATTTTCCAGTATGCTGGTAAATAATAAAAACTTGTTTTTGAATTTTCCAGTTTAAACTGGGCTGCCGTATTCGGTTATTTTGGGTTAATGTAAGAAAAGTGGTAAAGATGCAAACTGGTGATATCTTTAGCAGTACGAAAATTCTTACTACAATTGGTATGTGGGTTAGGGCTAATAAAAACACCATGCACCTAGTGAATATTAACGCTATTTTTAACCATTTTAATTTCATTTCAGTTTATGTTAAGTTGTAAGCTATGTTGTAAGTTACTCGTTGTAATTTGGAAAGACATGTCTCCTGCGCTCTTGCCCAAAGTGGGGAAAACAGCCTCTGTAAAGTTTTATTTCACAATTCGGCTTTCATAATTACATTTCCACCAAATTAATGGCCGCCCTCCATAGCGGAGACAAAATTAGAGTATATAAGACCGGGATGGCGCAGGGACAAGCACCGCTCCAGTAGACGTCCATAGACGAAACGCGTAGGGCGGGGCTTACACGTCCAAACGTCACTTCTGGTTTTCGGTTTCCAGGTGGAACGCAGGAGACACAGCGTCTCCATTCTGTGTAAACCTCAGCTGTATGATCGTTTTTTAGAAACGTTTTTTAGATGTGAGTTTTTACTACCAATAAACAAGCGTTATTTGCACAAGATCCGGTCCTTTTTTTCCACATGGTTTAATCCTTGGGAAACGACGAGGAATAGGAGAAGGGAGCCCTGTGACCAGAGGAATCGAGGAGTACCACATCCAGTGAGCACAGTGGAAGCTGTGCACTCCTTCCAAAGCGTGGACTCCTTGAGTGGGGAACGTTTTTCTGGTAAGCAGGTACACTCTCTTTCTGGAGGGATCACCCGGCGCACGGATTGAAGACACCACAAGTCACTACCTTTATTATCCACAAGAAGAGTTCACATAAAAAGTCACTTCATTATTGACCAGAGGAATATGAACTGTTTGGAACTATTGTGTGTGTTTTAACCCTGGCAATTCCTTTATTTATTGTGGCACTTTATGCACTTAGCACCTTAAATAGTAAGAAACATAATATATCCCATTACCTGGTTCATAGAGCTCCAACTATTGTATATGTGTTCTGTTTCATATACTGACTACTTTGACCTACTTTACAGTTTACCTAGTTTGGATATTTTGCCTCTCTTGATTGTTGCCTTGAATTTGATTATTGTTCACATTGTGAATGTATTTTTATTAGCCCTAACCCACATACCAATTGTAGTAAGAATTTTCTTACTGCTAAAGATATCACCCGTTTGCATCTTTACCACTTTTCTTACATTAACCCAAAATAACCGAATACGGCAGCCCAGTTTAAACTGGAAAATTCAAAAACAAGTTTTTAATATTTACCAGCATACTGGAAAATTTTCGCAAAATATTTTTTCTTCTCAATATAACCCACCAACATTTCTTGCATTGACCCAAAATAACTGTATACGGCAGCCCAGTTCAAACTGGAAAATTTCAAAAAATAATAAGTTTTTATTAATTACCAACATACTGGAAAATTTTCACAAATAATTTTTTCTTCTCAATATTTACATAAATACACAATAGAGCAGTGCCAATACCATCTTAATTTCTTCATATTAACCCACTACCCTTGTTTGGGCAGTTCGGTGGTGGCAGCAGCTCTAAGAGCATATCTAATCCGGTTGCGCGGAACAAACATACATTTTTTCATTGTTACAGACAATAGGCATTCAGTGTCAGTGATGTACACAATGATTAAAAGAGTATTTCAGCCACTTTGTCTGTGTACCCGGTCTGAAGCACAGGCAGTGGAGAGGATTTTTGGTGTCCGATCAGTGACAGGGACAGTTTACAGGCATGGGTGTAGGAGAGGCTGCTGTCACAGAATATAGAGACAGTGATAGATTGGGCAAATAGTGAGAGTGAATCTGAGACAGAAATGAAAACCTGAGAGTGGGTTTTAATGCCTTCCCCAATCTATCCAAAACTAAAAAAAAAAAATAAATGATTTAGCTTTAGGCTCCATTCACATCTGAGCATACTGGAATTGTGGGCCAAATAGCGTGATTTTGCCCACGATTCCAGAATCACGGCAAAACACAGGACGAGTTTGCGATGCCATTATTTCTTAATGGCACCCTAAACGCAGTACGATTTTACTGCGATTGTCGATCGACAAACCACGCTAAAATCACAGCAAAAATTGCAATGCAAAATGTGCCTGGCTCTGTGCCAAAATTTGGTACATGGGCTTCTTTGACGCGTTTTTGGAGCAGAGGGAGGTCCATTCAATAATGTGCCACAAAAAACACACAAAAAAGCTTGGTGCAGCAGGTGTCACTGCAGTACGCTTAGGTATGAATGGAGCCTAAGATTTACAGTATCTCACAAAAGTGAGTAAACCCCTCACATTTTTGAAAATATTTTATTATATCGTTTCATGTGACATCACTGAAGAAATGACACTTTGCTACAATGTAAAGCAGTGAGTGTACAGCTTGTATAACAGTGTAAATTTGCTGTCACCTCAAAATACCTCAACACACAGCCATTAGGGTCTAAACCGCTGGCAACAAAAGTGAGTACACCCCTAAGTGACAATGTCCAAATTGGTCCCAAAGCGTCAATATTTTGTGTGGCCACCATTATTTTCCAGCACTGCCTTAACCATCTTGGGCATGGAGTTCACCAGAGCTTCACAGGTTGCCACTGGAGTCCTCTTCCACTCCTCCATGATGACATCACGGAGCTGGTGAGTGTTAGAGACCTTGCGCTCCTTCACCATCCATTTGAGGATGCCCCACAGATGCTCAATAGGGTTTTGGTCTGGAGACATGCTTGGCCAGTCCATCACCTTTACCCTCAGCTTCTTTGGCAAGGCAGTGGTCGTCTTGGAGGTGTGTTTGGGGTGAATTTCATGTTGGAATACTGCCCTGCGGCCCAGTCTCTGAAGGGAGGGGATCATGCTCTGCTTCAGTATGTCACAGTACATGTTGGCATTCATGGTTCCCTCAATGAACTGTAGCTCCCCAGTGCCGGCAGCACTCATGCAGCCCCAGACCATGACACTCCCACCACCATAATTGACTGTAGGCAAGACACACTTGTTTTTGTACTTCTTACCTGGTTGCCAACAACACACGCTTGACACCATCTGAACCAAACAAGTTTATCTTGGTCTTATCAGACTGCAGGACATGGTTCCAGTAATCCATGTCCTTAGTCTGCTTGTCTTCGGCAAACTGTTTGTGGGCTTTCTTGTGCATCATCTTTAGAAGAGCCTTCCTTCTTGGATGACAGCCATGCAGACCAATTTGACGCAGTGTGCGGAGTATGATCTGAGCACTGACAGGCTGACCCCCACCCCTTCAACCTCTGCAGCAATGCTGGTAGCAGTCATACGTCTATTTACCAAAGACAACCTCTGGATGAGGCGCTGAGCACGTGCACTCAACTTCTTTAGTCAGCTATGGTGAGGTCTGTTCTGAGTGGAACCTGTCCTGTTAAACTGCCGTAAGGTCTTGGCCACCATGCTGCAGCTCAGTTTCAGGGTCTTGGCAATATTCTTATAGCCTAGGCCATCTTTATGTAGAGCAAAATTCTTTTTTTCGGATCCTTAGAGAGCTCTTTGCCAAGAGGTGCCATGTTGAACTTCCAGTGGCCAGTATAAGAGAGTGAGAGCGATAACACCAAATGTGATACACCTGCTCCCCATTCACACCTGAGACCTTGTAACACTAATGAGTCACATGACACTGGGAAGGGAAAATGGCTAATTGGGCCCAATTTGGACATTTTCACTTAGGGGTGTACTCACTTTTGTTGCCAGTGGTTTAGACATTAATGGCTGTGTGTTGAATTCTTTTGGGGGGCAGCAAATTTACACTGTTATACAAGCTGTACACTCACTACTTTACATTGTAGCAAAGTGTCATTTCTTCAGTGTTGTCACATGAAAAGATATAATAAAATGTTTACAAAAATGTTGAGGGGTGTACTCACTTTTGTGAGATACTGTATGTCAAATAGACAGTTAAAAATTAAAACCAAGTTGAATTTTTATTTACACTTTATATGTAGAATGTTGGTGAGGTGTTGATATTAAAGTAATGCTAGTAACCATATATCTGATGTGGAATTCTTGAAAAAAATTAATTTTACATTTTCCAATTTGTGCAGAAATAGCTATTACCAATTTCAAAGTGTAAATAGCCTGAGATGACAATAGTACACGCTCTGCCTAATGGCATCCAGTGTCAAATAAACACATCAATTTATATATCCTCTAAGGATTTCTAAAACAACAAAAATATGACATACAGTAAGTTACACTGAGACCATATGTGTTTTTCATGCAGAGGGAGAATGTCATGTTTATTCACCAGTGATATGCACAGCACCTCTACTCTACCCGATGCCATTAATCACCAAATGGCTTTTCAAAGACAGTGCCACAATTAGCCACAAGAAAAATGTCTATGAGGCGTCATATACTTTAGTCTGTAGCTAACGTGTCCAAGCCATTTTTTTTTTCTCACAACTGATTGATTTATCTTTGGTTTACCCTTTAAAATGTTAAGAAGTGTGTGTTACTGTACATAAACACAGGCATTGAAATAATGATCGTAATGTAAATGCAGAATTGGATTAAGCTAAACTCTAGAGCAAGGAATACATAACCTTGTTAAATTGTTTAAAACATTTAGTATTTTATATCACTATAACAGCTGCATTTACATAGTTCTGTGTGCATGGAGCACTTGGTAGCGCACAACTGGAAGTGTGAATGGCTCAAATTTCCCCTTTGTCTTTCACACTAAACTGCAGCACATAGATATGAACCAGCCACAATAATGGCATTTCTACCTGACATGAATTTTCATGCAGCAACATGCAAAAGTATTGCTGCATCAAAATGGAGCAGTGTGAACAGGCCGTAAAAGAATTGGCCATTACTTAGAAAAGTGTAGGGATCTGCTGCCCTCTACTGTTAGCTGCTAATATCACAATGGTATGTATAGTTATGTACACTTCCTTTTGCTATTGAGCATTTGTGGGGCATCCTCAAACAGAAGGTGGAGGAGTGCAAGGTCTCCAACATCCACCAGCTCCGTGATGTCGTCATGGAGGAGTGGAAGAGGACTCCAGTGGCAACCCGTGCAGCTTTGGTGAACTCCATACCCAAGAGGTTTAAGGCAGTGCTGGAAAATAATGGTGGCCACACAAAATATTGACACTTTGGGCCCAATTCGCACATTTTCACTTAAGGGTGTACTCACTTTTGTTGACGGTTTAGACATTAATGACTGTGTGTTGAGTTATTTTGAGGGGACAGCAAATTTACACTGTTATACAAGCTGTACACTCACTACTTTACATCAGGGGTGTAGATAAGGGGGAGGTTTGGGGTGTTCAAACCTCCCCAGAGCATCCTGCCAAAAATAAAAAGTGTCTCTGTCCTGTTGTCTCTCATGGCGCCAGCACAGCAACAACAAACAGCGGAGCACAGCAGTCAGTATTGCAGGCAAAGTGGATGTAGCAGGTCGGGTATAAGGCACACTGTCACAGGCACTTGCGTCACGCTGTTATGACCAGGCTGTGCTGGGTTCCCGGCGGACAGATCATAGACACAGTGGGAGCGGGCAGGGCCTGTAGTCCCATCCACCGTGCCCGACTGTCTCTATACTCTGTACTTCCCGCCTTGGAGCAGAGACCGTGCAAGGTAGCAGTACTGCTGCTAAGGAGCTGAGCCTCCCTCTTTCCTTTTTGGCTTGCTTGCTGCCTTAGAGACGGTCACCACAGACCACTTGTCACCACTGCTGTGCTGCCACAGAGGTAATTGAGTCTGATACTACTGGGGTGGAATTGGACTACAGCTGTGCGGCTTGGCTCTTGGCTTGGTGCTCCGTCATCTCTTCCAATTCCCAACCAACCACTGCCTGACTTGCCGTCATGTGACCTCCACATCCCCCTAACAGCCAATCACTCCACCCTCTAACAACCAGACCTGTGATCAGTGGGGAGGAGAGCTAGGGACGGCTCCTCCCTCCTCTGTACAGTCCATGCTGACAATCTGGGACCTGCCCTCATTGTCAGTGTCACACAGTAAGTAAATGACATGTGTGGTGTGGGGGACACTGACAGCACCTGTTATGGTGATCAGGAAGGACCATTGTGAGTGTTCAGCAGACAATGTAAAGGGATAGGAGATCAGACAGTACATGGATGGTCTCTGACCATCTCCTGTAGTACAACTGCAGTCTCTGACCTTCTCCTTCAGTATGTCTGCTGTCTCTGACCCTCTCCTGTACTATGTCTGCAATCTCTGACATCTCCTGTAGTACTTCTGCAGTTTCTGACCATCTCCTGTAGTACATTGTAGCAAAGTGTAATTTCTTCAGTGTTGGCACATGAAAATATATAATGAAATATTTCCAAAATGTGAAGGGTGTACACACTTTTGTAAGATACTGTACAGTGGAGGCTTGCCCATAAGGATTCCTGGGGCAGCGCCCCACCAAAAAAATAAGTAAGAAATAAAAATAAAAATGAACTATAATTATTAACCAACAGCAGCACAGCTAGAGAGAAACTCCAAAGAAATAAAAATCTTTGGAATTTCTCTCTAGCTGTGCTGTTGTTGCTAATTGCTAGAATACATAGATTAGATAAGAAAGTGTAATCTACCTAGCAACAGGGCAGACATTCCAAATCTCATTAAAAAGCCCTGTCTAGAACACAGTAAAATGAATTCTTCACCCTCATTGGCTGCTTTCCAACATTCCATTCTAAGAATAGACGCTTTCTGGGGAGTCTAAATCTACAGACCTTAAACTGCCTAGTCCATTTGGTCTCTGCCTGGGGGGGAGCCAAGATTTTTTCTGCCTGCAGTTACACATTCTGGCCAGCTGCCCAGCCATGTCCCCCCCCCCTCCACAAGTCGCACTCCGACACTTAGTCTCTACCTCCAGCAGTGTTTTCACTCTCCAAGAGGGACTCTTCCCCCAACCACCATCCTGTGCAGAGCAGAGGAGTAGGACATGAGGGATCGCTCAATGGAGAAGAGGAGAGGAAGCCTGGATGGATCATCATGGATGACTACAGCTGCAGGGGAAGGAGAAGCTCAGAGGGACAATCAGATCCAAGCAGAGCAGTGTCTGCAAGGTAAGATCTCTGGGCATACATGACAGGGAGCTCCCAGCAATACACAGGCAGTGATTAGTCTGCATCCATAGATAACAGATAAGGCTGAACAGGTCCCTTCCAAAGCTCAGGAGTAGGATAAGAACTCTGAGCCAACATGTAAGGCACAGGGAGTTCTCAGGGATACACAGGCAGTAAGTGATCTCAGCTCTTCATACTTTACTGTTTAACAGGCAGCTTCAACCAACACAGCAACAACTACACTCCTGGTGATTTCTTCATCCCTGCATTCAGTGCATTGTAGGTGATGATTCATGACTTCCAATCCAGGGACCAGTAAGTCACCAGGAGTGGAGTTGTTGCTGTGTTGGATGAAGCTGCCTGTGCTCAGTCTCTGTGCACCTCAGCATCAAACAGAACAAGAGGAATGTCTAGTCATGACAATTTCTCTTAACCATGCTGTAACATGTATAATTACATGTTGAACTTTTTTTGACAGATAATGAAGATTTATGTTAGTGAAGCTGGTCAGTTCCAAAAACCAGGGATATTTCTATGGCTCACCATGTGTCAGGGGTTAGTGGAGGATTCCCAGCGTTCCTATTATAAAATAAAGAATTAGGATGGAGCTTGATGGCATAGCACATACATGAAAACCCACATAATACCAGTCTGTGCTGGGTTCCTGTGCAGACCTCACAGCTAATGTATTTCTTTACCTTTAGGATTTAATGGATGAATGAGCCAGCAATATTTTATTGAGAATTAGGACTGACAGCTGAGTTATACTGTACATTGAGTGGGTGGAGTCTACAAGGGACGTGGCTTCTAAGAGATGGGAGGGGCCAAAAAGGAAGGGCGGGGTCTAGCACCCCACCATCTTATAACTTCACCAGCCACCACTGATACTGTATGTAGGCAGGTTGCACTCTGGTTCTAGTGAGTAGCGGCTGGCCCAGGCCAGGGGAAGGGTTAACTTTCAGAAGTTGTGTTCCCGGGCTTTTTGGGTCCTAGCCAGCATGCCTGTGATATGAAAAGGGGAAAGGCTGAGGTCCAGGGTCCTTCTTGGTCAGATATTCCTAGCTGACTAAGGCCTGTCTGTGCTTGGCATAAGGACTGCTGCTGAGACAATGGAACTTTCAGAGACATCCAAGCCATGGACAATGCCATAATGGACACTCACCTCACACAGGTATGCCTGGGCAGCCACACCACAATACTTAGGATTAGAGGAAGGACGTTGTTCATATTGAACTGTTATACCACACTTCTTCAGTAAAGTTCCATTAACCATTTTGAGCCTGGTCTGAAGTTATTCAAAGGGGTGCATGCGGGTTCTGACGTATCAAAGAACTAGGGTCTGTAAATGCACAATGGGGCATGAAGTAACACCACTACAAAGAGTTAACACAGCAAGAGAAGAAGAGAAGTGTAGTTGCTAAGGGTAACAAAGTACAAGTTCAAAACACAAGCAACCAGTCATTAGGCGTGGTACCTGGTAAGGCGATAGGTCCTTCGGAAGCGAGGGGGTTGGTGTTTGGCTCCCTCTCTAGCAGTCCATATCTAATAGCAACCAGATCGGTAGGTACGAGAAATGGAGGATGCATGAGGTCTGCACTATGTGCTCGGCGGGACCCCATTCTGGTACTAGGAGTGAGGTAACAGGAATGGTGGAGTGGGCGCAGGCTCAGCACGTCCCTCCTAATGAAATATCTTACAAGTTACTTGTGGTGACATGGGACAAGACACTTTTTCAGAGAAATTTAATTTTAGTTAACCCTGTCCCTTCTGGTCTGAGCTAGCTTTAGTTTAGGGCTCAATACCCAACATATGCTAGAGCCAGGTTAGATATCTGATGGCTACTTCTGTTAGTTAGAGATCCAGATGCATGTCAGATGTCAGATTAGAAGTTACTAGGGAGGGACTAAAGCACAGAGTAGATAGGTTGATTCTGAATTCCAGTGCCACGCCACAGTTCCTGCTGGTGAGAAGCTCCATTCCAGGCTGGTTAAGCAACAGTTGAAGGATCTCCTCATGAATGTTGAACTTGTCTTCAGGGCTCCAACACAAAGACAGTTGCTGCATCATCCCCAGGGGATCCTGCACTGTACTTTGCTGCAACATTCATCAGGAGGTGTCTCTATTGGTAACTAGAGTATATGTACTATATGTGAGTGAATATGTGCTCACAATTCCACTAGGACTCCTATCAGGACCCTTTGCCAATAATACCTGTTTGTACATTAGATGCATGTACTAAGATGAATATTTTCTTATACAAAGCTTGTATTATATCCATACGTGTTCATCTATATTCCTATAGGGCTACACAAGGTATAATAGACAAGCTTAAAACGGCTTCAACACCATATGAGTGAAGAATAGTAGAACAGGACATATAACTTTATGCGTTTAAAGTCATTCATACAGAAGCTATTTTGTGAAATTCAACTGTTCTTTGTTCTGCAATGTTTCAAATGTGCCCTTGAGGTAATTGTAGCTATATCATTGCATTTGTAACAAAGCAACTAAGTACTGTCTGTGATTAGACATGTGAAATTTGTTTCGGTACGAATATAAATTCGGACAAATTTTTGGTTATATGGATACTCGGAAGTATCCGAATCTACGAATGAAATAGTCATGAATGTCATTGAAATTAGTTTAACCACTTGTCGCCAGTATAACGTAGATATACTGCGGTAAGGTGGCACTGCTCCACTGGTGATCCGACACTTCCAGGTCTGGGACGTGACGTAGACGGGATCCCCAATGGCAGCTGAATGTAAACAAATGAATGACATATACAGAAATAAAAAAGCGTGCCCCCCCTAAACCATACCAGGCCCTTCGGTCTAGTATGAATTGTAAGGGGAAACCCACGCCAAAACTTTTTTAAAAATGGCGTGGGATCCCCATCGAAATCCATACCAGACCCCTTTTCGAGCATGTAGCCCGGCAGGCCAGGAAAGAAGGGGGACAAGCGAGAGCCCCCTCCTCCTGAACCATACCAGACCACATGCCCTCAACATGGGGGGTTGCTGTGGGGCAGGGGTCTCTGCAGTTTTAAGAACTGTCAGATAGCAGAGCCAAATGAGTAGGGGTACTATGTATGAGAATGAATAGGAGTACTATGCACTATGTACCAGTGGCGGCTGGTGAAATTTTAGGATGGGGGGTGCCAGACCCCACCCTTCCTTTTTGACCCATCCCACTTCTCATAAGCCCCACCCATTATAGTTTCCACCCCTTGTGTCAGGAGTATACAGCCCGGCATCACCAGATAGGGTATACAGCATCACCAGATAGCAGTATGCAGAGTCACCATATAGCAGTATACAAAGCCCCAGATTTGGTAGACAGGGCACCAGATAGGGCATACAGGGCACCAGATAGGGCATACAGAGCACCAGATAGGGCATATAGGGCACCAGATAGGGCATACAGGCATCAGATAGGGCATACAGGGCATCAGGTAAGGCATACAGATCATCAGAAAGGGCATACAGAGCACCAGCTAGGGCATACAGAGCACCAGATAGGGCATACAGAGCATCAGATAGGGCATACAGGGCATCAGATAGGGCATACCCCCGAAGTCAGGACAAGTCCTTCACTTACCCAATCTAATAGCAGGCAGGCCAGGTGTATGCAGAGATCGGCTTGCGGTCAGCATGCTGAGCAGCTCAGGGTTGAAACCCCACAGAGTGCTACGCCTGTGTGAGTAATCACACAGGCAGCACGTCTGCCACAGTCCCGCCCACAGCAGCCAATGACAGAGAGTCATTGGCTCTGATGGCTCAGGGAGCAGCCAATCAGACTATGTGTGTTCGCTTGTTCAGCGCACACACATAGACTTTAATAGCTGACCAATCGGCTCACTACTTGCTGTCAGCCGACAGCAAGGAGCCGAGGAAAAAAAAAAAGAAAAGTCAATGTACCGGCGCCACCTGCAGGGGGGCCGGTGTGACTTTTTTTTTTTTTACTTGTCAGCAGCGGGGAAGCGCCCTTTATGCACCAGCCACCGCTGCTATGTACCCCATACTCATTCACATGAGGTGGGGCGGAATCTGGGGGTCCCCTTGTTACAATAAGTTACCCCCCACACCCCCAAAACCACTGACCAGAGTTGTGGAGAAGAGGCCCTTGTCCCCATCACCATGGGGACAAGTGTTTGGGGGCGCAGAGCAGCCCCTTGCCACAAAGTACCCCCATGACTCCCCTCCTTAACAACAAGCTCAACTGCTCCTTACCACCAACCAGCTCCTTAACAACCATGGCTCCTCTCTTTCCTAGTCTACTCCTTAACAATCATGGCTCCGCTCTTCCCAGTCCGCTCCTTAACAACAAGCTATTCTTCACACAGAATTCAAATCAGTCAATCCAAACTCAAGTCATTCCAAAAAAATTGGAATTCGTTAGAAAATGAATAAACAAAACAAAACTAAACAAAATGGAACTAAACTAAATTAATTTTGAAACAAATCAACGAAACAAAATTAGAAACATAATGAATCTATCTGAAACTAAACCAATTTTTCAGTTCTGCACATGTCAATTTTTTTTTTGCACTGAAGTTTAAATTTTCACGACAAGCTTTTGAGGTGTGTCCTTAACCACTTGACCACTGGGCACTTAAACCCCCTTCCTAACCAGACCAATTTTCAGCTTTCAGTGCTCTCACATTTTGAATGACAATTACTCAGTCATGCAACATTCTTTCGACTTTTAACCAGACCAATCCTTCCCCCAAATTCACGGGTCACCAGTTCACCAATTCCTGTGTGGAGTTTTCGAACAGCACTTTTAAATTTGAAGTCACGTTTTTTTTTTAACTGTACACGTCTTGACTTTTTAACCAAATCAAAGTCTATCTAAGTAATACAAAGATTAAAACAAAGCAACTAAACAAAGTTTTAATTAAATCAAATCAAGGTAAAACAAATCAAAACAAAACAAATAAGTAAAAGATTGCTTAAGGTTAAAAAAACCTTACTGAACTCAAACCTAACTGACTAAACTTAAGACACACTTC
>BLSH010342424.1:131851-151169 GCA_018402905.1 Glandirana rugosa
CTCCACCCCCCCCCCCCCCTCTCTCCCTCCAGCAGACTTTCAGCGGCTGCTCAATATTTTACCAGTCATGGCACAATATATTGCCTCTTCATTGCCTATCAACTGCCTCTGAAAAGTAATCTGAGCCTGGATTACTTTTCAGAGGAATAGTATTTTCTTGTTGGCATTATGAACCTGCCCTAAAAAAATCAGTTCTGATCGTACAGAAAAACTGGGTCAGGATTAAAAATAACGTGTATACACACGCATGTAAACACACATGTACACACATATATATACATACACATATAAATACACACACGCACACATATAAACATACACACATTACACACATATAAAATACACAAACACACCTCAGAGGATTTTAACCACTTCAGCCCCGGAAGGATTTCACACTTTAGGACCAGAGCACTTTTTGCGATTCGGCAAAAACTGACGATTGCACGGTCGTGCGACATTGTACCCAAAAGGAATTTGCGTATTTGATCCCCTCTGCGTCATTTATGATCGCCGATATAAATAAAAAAAGAGCGACAATTTTGCAAAAAAAAACAGTTTTTCTTACGTTTTGCTAAAATACAAATCCAAAAAATATATAAAAAAACGTTTTTTCATCGGTTTCGGACGATTTATATTTTTCCTCATAAAATTGCAATCGGCGTTTATTGATTGGTTTGCGCAAAAGTTGCCGCGTTAACGGATGATGAGAATTAATTTCTGGGGTTTTTCTTTTTTTTTCTTTTCTTATTAGTAATGGAGACGATCTGCGATTTTTAGTGGTACTGCGATATTGCGGCGGACATGTCGGACCATTTTGACACTTTTTTTGGGACCATTGGCATTCATACAGCGATCAGTGCTATAAAAATGCACTGATTATTGTGTAAATGCCATTGGCAGTAAAGGGGGTTAGCCTGCAGGGGGCAGGGAAGGGGTTAACTGTGTTCCCTAGGTGTGTTCTAACTGTATGGAGACTGGGCTGGCAGGGGGAGGGGAGTGATCACGGCTTCCATATACAGGTAGCCTGTGATCACAGCCCTTCCCCCTCTGTCAGAACGGAGATCCGTGTTTACATACCTGTACCTCCGTTCTCTCACTGCGGGGGGGCCATTGCGGGAGATCGAGTCCGCCCTACCCGCTCCCTAGCTCCCCCGGAACACAGTGAGCGTGCGAGCGCACCTCCGGCGGCGTGCGCGCTTACAGTGCGCGATCTCTCAGCCGCCGTCATGTGACGGCGGTTTGCGATAACGAACCATCTTGCCACAGTCAAACTGCGGCTGGCGGTCGGCAAGTGGTTAAATGGTTGCTGTCTGCTAAAGGGGACCTGCAGTTACACATGGCAGAGGTCGTGAGGCTAGATTTACATAACAGCAGGCACCTTTTTTTTTTGGAACAAGGGGACAAAAATAACAGATTTCTGGCCATGCTTTCTCAACAGAATAGACCCCACACTGCTATTGTAAATCCAAAATCCGTGCATTTGAAGGGTCTATGGTCTCCTCTCCCGAGGCGATACTGTGGGAATTTACCATCTACTATAGTCAGTTATATGCCTCTTCCCTGCCCCCTGATTTTGAATACATACAGTACGCATGCACTGTAGGGGAAGGCAGAGAGCACACACTGTGCAAGACACCTCTCCCTTGCTTTCACTTTCATTGTAAAGTTGTAAACACAGTTGGATCGAGCTCCTGTACTGCTGGTTTACACATTGGCTGAGGATCAGGGAGCTCGGTCTCATATGCAGCCACCTCTCAATTCAGGCATGGGGGGGGCCACACGGGCAACATGGGGCCCAGTCGCAATGGCGACTTCTGCAACCCCTGTATGTCCACCCCTGACCGGAGGAGATTGCCAGCTGTTGGGAGAGCAAGGACTAAGGTAACTCATCATCCCATAGGTAAAAAGATCAGTTACCCCTTGCAGTGGAGAGGGGAACCCACTGCAAGGGTAAAGGTTTTTTCTTCCCAAGAGTTTAGCATTAAATCACACTTATTTAAGGGAACAAGTGTTTTGTACATTATGCACCATGCCATATCGCCACATTATGATTTAAAGTGATTGTAAAGTCTCATTTTTTTTTTAACCGCTTAAAGAGCAGCCGCCGCAGTTCTACTGCGGCAGGTTGGCTCTATTACGCAAATCGCCGTCATTGTACGTCGCTTCGTGTAACAGATATAGCAGGCGTGCGCACGTGCCCGTGGCGCGGCCCTAGAGCCCATGCACGTGGCCGGCCACCCGCGATCACTCCACATAGAGCCAGAACGGGGATCTGCCAATGTAAACACGGCAGATCCCTGTTCTGACAGGGGAGCTCAGAGTGATCGTCTGTTCCTAGTGATTAGGAACAGCGATCTCTCTCCTCCTCCAGGCAGCCCAGCCCCCCATACAGTTAGAAACACCTACCAAGGAACACATTTAATCTCTTGATCACCAATAGTGTTAACCCCTTCCCTGCCAGTGTCATTTATACAGTAATTAGTGCATTTTTAAAGCTCTGATCGCTGTATAAATATCACTGGTCCCAAAAAAGTGTCAAAAGTGTCCGATCTGTCCACCGCAATCCCAATAAAAATTGCAGATAGCTGCCATTGCTAGTAAAAACAAAAAAATAATACTAAAAATGCCATAAATCTATCTCCTATTTTGTAGACGCTATAACTTTTGCGCAAACCAATCAATATAAGCTTATTGCAATTTTTTTTTCCAAAAATATGTAGAAGAATTCATATTGGCCTAAACTGAAGAAGAAATTTGTTTTTTTATATATTTTTTGGATATTTATTATACAGTCAGGTCCATAAATATTGGGACATTGATACAATTCTAATTTTTTTGACTCTATACACCACCACAATGCATTTGAAATGAAGATGTCCTTTAACTGCAGACTTTCAGCTTTAATTTGAGGGTATTTACATCCAAATCAGGTGAACGGTCTAGGAATTACAACAGTTTGTATATGTGCCTCCCACTTTTTAAGGGACCAAAAGTAATGGGACAATTGGCTGCTCAGCTGTTCCACGGCCAGGTGTGTGTTATTCCCTCATTATCCCATTTACAAGGAGCAGATAAAAGGTCCAGAGTTCGTTTCAAGTGTGCTATTTGCATTTGGAATCTGTTGCTGTCAAATCTCAATATGAGATCCAAAGAGCTGTCACTATCAGTGAAGCAAGCCATCATTAGGCTGAAAAAAACAAAACAAACCCATCAGAGAGATAGCAAAAACATCAGGTGTGGCCAAATCAACTGTTTGGAACATCCTTAAAAAGAAAGAACATACAGGTGAGCTCAGCAACACCAAAAGACCCGGAAGACCACGGAAAACAACAGTGGTGGATGACCAAAGAATTCTTTCCCTGGTGAAGAAAACACCCTTCACAACAGTTGGCCAGATCAAGAACACTCTCCAGGAGGTAGGTGTATGTGTGAACAATCAAGAGAAGACTTCATGAGAGTGAATACAGAGGGTTCACCACAAGATGTAAACCATTGGTGAGCCTCAAAAACAGGAAGGCCAGATTAGAGTTTGCCAAACAACATCTAAATAAGCCTTCACAGTTCTGGAACAACATCCTATGGACAGATGAGACCAAGATCAACTTGTACCAGAGTGATGGGAAGAGAACAGTATGGAGAAGGAAAGGAACTGCTCATGATCCAAAGCATACCACCTCATCAGTGAAGCATGGTGGTGGTAATGTCATGGCGTGGGCATGTATGGCTGCCAATGGAACTGGCTCTCTTGTATTTATTGATGATGTGACTGCTGACAAAAGCAGCAGGATGAATTCTGAAGTGTTTCAGGTAATATTATCTGCTTATATTCAGCCAAATGCTTTAGAATTCATTGGATGGCACTTCACAGTGCAGATGGACAATGACCCGAAGCATACTGCGAAAGCAACCAAAGAGTTTTTTAAGGGAAAGAAGTGGAATGTTATGCAATGGCCAAGTCAATCACCTGACCTGAATCCGATTGAGCATGCATTTCACTTGCTGAAGTCAAAACTGAAGGGAAAATGCCCCAAGAACAAGCAGGAAATGAAGACAGTTGCAGTAGAGGCCTGGCAGAGCATCACCAGGGATGAAATCCAGCGTCTGGTGATGTCTATGCGTTCCAGACTTCAGGCTGTAATTGACTGCATAGGATTTGCAACCAAGTATTAAAAAGTGAAAGTTTGATTTATGATTGTTAATCTGTCCCATTCCTTTTGGTCCCTTAAAATTTGGGAGGCACATATACAAACTGTTGTAATTCCTACACCGTTCACCTGATTTGGATGTAAATACCCTCAAATTAAAGCTGAAAGTCTGCAGTTAAAGCACATCTTGTTTGTTTCATTTCAAATACATTGTGGTGGTGTATAGAGCCAAAAAGATTAGAATTGTGTAGATGACCCAATATTTATGGACCTGACTGTAGCAAAAAGTAAAAATTATTGTTTTTTTTCAAAATTGTCGCTCTTTTTTTGTTTATAGCACAAAAAAAATAAAAACCGCAGAAGTGATCAAATACCACCAAAAGAAAGCTTTATTTGTGGGGGAAAAAGGATGTCAATTTCGTTTGGGTACAACGTCGCACAATCGCACAATTGTCATTTAAAGTGATACAGTGCCGTATCGCAAAAAATGGCCTGGTCAGGAAGTGGGTAAATACTTCCGGTCCTTAAAGGGGTTGTAAACCCTCATGGTTTTTCACCTCAATGAATTGTATGCATTAAGGTGAAAAACCTTTTCTGTTGCAGCAGCCCCCTAGAACCCACGTTTACTTACCTGAGCCAGAAGGTTCCCTCACTGGGGATGAGCACAGCAGCTCCAGCCATGGGCTCCATTCCTCATTGGATAGATTGATAGCAGGGGAGCCATTGGCTCCCACTGCTGTCAATTAAGTCCAGTGATGCGGGAGCTGGGGGGCGGGGCTAAGTCCGCAGCAGCAGGAGGCGGGAGCGCACCCGCACGAGTGCCCAACAGGGAAAGCGCTTCCCTGTAGGGGCACTTGAGAAGAGGAGGAGCCAGGAGCACCGCTGGGGGACCCCAGAATAGGAGGATCGGGGCTACTCTATGCAAAACCGCTGCACTGAGCATGTAAGTATGACATGTTTGTTATCTAAAAAAATAAACTAACCTTTAGTATCACTTTAAGTGGTTAAACAACAAACATGTTATACTTACCTCCTCTGTGCAGTGCATTTGCACAGAGCAGCCCGGATCCTCCTCTTCTCGGGTCCCATTTTGCTGCTCCTGGCCCCTCCTCCTATTGAGTGCCCCCACAGTCAACAGCTTACTATGGGGGCACCGGAGCCGAGTCAGAGCTCTGTGTATCCATTCAGACGCAGAGCCCCCGACTCGGCCCCCCCCCTCCCCTGATTGACTGACTGACTTTGATTGACAGCCGCATGAGCCAACGGCGCCGCTGCTGTGTCTCAGCTAATCAGCTTAGACATTCGTGGACATCACTGAAGAGAGAAGGTCTCTGGTAAGTAAAGGGGGTGCTGGGGGGGGCTGCTACACACAGAAGGTTTTTGTCTTAATGCATAGAATACATTAACTTAAATACATTAAGTTGTAGAGTTTAAGGAAACTCTACACTTTTTCTGTGACAAAAATTGGCATCGTCATATTTTGGTAAAAAAAAATGATTTTTGTTTTTACTTAAAGCCACGACTTTTCAGCATATAATGGCTGATAGGTCAAAATAAAGGAAAAAGAAGCTTTTTATATATATTGCAAGATTCAATGTTTCTCAATAGGATAGGCGCAATTAGCCAGCTAAATGGAAGAGATGACCAAATGCACAATTTAAAGTAGATCTAAACCCATTTACTAAAATTTCATCCATTTTAACATTTTTGTGTAGCTGTAAGGCTGGATTCACACCATTGCGGTGCGAATTCCAGCCTGTTTGCTGCTGAGAAGGGCCGGAGCCGCCATTCGGCGGCTCCTATCTGTTCTCACGGTGCAGCAGCTGTGGGGGAGGGAGTGGGGAGGTGCCACGAGCAGGGCGAAAGAGCCTTGTTCATTGCGGAACGCATCTCCGTGTTAGATGCGTTCCCATTGAACTTAATAGGCTGAGAATTCGCACCGCATTGCACAGAAAACGCACACGTTTTCTGTGCAATGTGGACTGCTAATGCACTGCACCTATGTGAACCTGACATATTAAAAAATGTGTTTTCAAGTGTCATGTGAATTGGATGTGGTGTAAGCCTCATCCAATTCGCATAGGTGTGAACCCAGCCTAAAAGTTATCTCCAAACATTTTTCAAGAAGCAGCTTTCATTAATAGAATACTATGTAATTCTGATATAAAGGTCCTTTGTCAGGCACCTCTTGTTATGGGACAACTGTCTCATGCACCGCTGGTAATGAGTCAAGTAGTTGGTTCCATTACACAATTGAATGGTCATGGCCAACTATTCCCCATATTAGAAAGCCAGTCCTGAATAATGATGGGCAACCAAGCATGTAGACAGGAAATGTCCAAAAGAGATTGGATGAGATCAGCAGTGCTGAGATGCAAAAAAGGATGAAAGCAAGGAAAACCTGTGTTTTATACTGAAAAAGTGGCAGCTGTTTATAAATTATCTTGCTTTGAAAATAAATGTCATTTAGTTGAGGTGTAGATCCACTTAGTATTAATATACAAATTATTAACATCCAAAAAAGTAACATTTTTAAAGTGATGGCAAATGTCAACAACACCTTTTTTTAAAGGTTGCAGTTTAACCACTTCACCCCCAGAAGGATTTCACACTTTAGGACCAGAGCACTTTTTGCGATTCGGCACTGCGTCGCTTTAACTGACAATTGCGCGGTCGTGCGACGTTGTACCCAAACAAAATTTGCATCCTTTTCTTCCCACAAATAGAGCTTTCTTTTGGTGGTATTTGATCACAGCTGCATCATTTCTGATCGCCGCTATAAACAAAAGAAGAGCAACAATTTTGCAAAAAAAAACCCAAATTTCTTACTTTTTGCTAAAATACAAATTCCAAAAAAAATATAAAAAAACATTTTTTTCAACGGTTTTGGCCGATTTATATTCTTCCTCATATTTGTGATAAAAAAAAAATCGCAATCGGCGTTTATTGATTGGCTTGCGCAAAAGTTGCCGCGTTTACGGATGATGAGAATTCATTTCTGGGGTTTTTATTATCTTTTTTTTTTACCAGTAATGGCGGCGATCTGCGATTTTTAGCGGTACTGCATTTATACAGCGATCAGTGCTATAAAAATGCATTGATTACTGTGTAAATGCCATTGGCAGTGAAGGGGTTAACCTGCGGGGGGCGCTCTCAGGGTTAACTGTGTTCCCTGGGCGTGTTCTAACTGTATTATTGTTTGACTGGCAGGGGAAAGGGGATGATCACAGCTTTCATATACAGGAAGGCTGTGATCACAGCCCTTCCCCCTCTCACAGAACGGAGATCCGTGTTTACATGCACGGATCCCCATTCTTTCACTGCGGGGGGGGGCATCATGGGTAGCCAGCGGAGATCGAGTCCGCCCTACCCGCTCCCTGGCCCCCCCCCCCGGACACAGTGAGCGTGCAAGCGCGCCCACAGTGCACGATCTCGCAGCCGCCGTCATATGACGACGGTTTGCGATATCGAGCCACCTTGTCGCCGTCAACCTGCGGTTGGCAGTCGATAAGTGGTTAATCTACTAATAATTTACCTCTCTTGGTTCCATCTTCCTCCATCGCCAACGTGATTGTTATATTTTTTAAATAAACCTTACTGTTTTCATTACATAGCTTATTTTAGACCCAGTAGTGTCATCAATGGGTCTCTGTACTTTTCTATACAATGCAAGCAGATCATAGCTAGTGACAGGAGCCAGCAGGGAGCTGTACATAGCTTCTTAAAGTGGTTGTCAACTTGTGACAACCACTTTAAACTACAGGTAAGCCTATAATAAGGCTTACCTGTAGGTTCCCTGCATATCTCCCAAACCTGCACGGCTCAGGAGATATGCAGTGTTGAAGCTGTGCCAACGTCATGTACATGCACAGTGAAGGAATGGCCTGTGTGCCGTTCCTCCACTGCAACCGTGCCGTGACTGGCGGCTCTCGCGCGCATGCGTGGAAGTGACGTCATGCGACTCTGGCCAGTCACAGTGCCGGAGTCGTGGCCCCGGAAGGAAGAGGGGTAGAAGATGGACGCCGCCAGCAGAGGGGACAACGCTGGATGCTGCAGGCTTCGTTTGCAGGTAAGTGGCGATGCATAGTAGCCCATTATGTTTCTACTCTACAGGGGAACATAGAGGAAGTAAACCCAATAGGAATTACTTCCTCTTTAAAGTGGATCTCCGGGCTAAGCATATCTAATCTTAAACCTGCTCCCCTCCCATGCCCTATACTAACTAGCCTGTAGAGGAAATTAAGCCTTAAAAACATTATTCTTCCTGTGGCATATGGTGGAAGTGTATAACTCCCTCTTAATTATATGTAGGTTTATGTATATATGGCAGAATTATGTTTTTAAGGGCTAATTCACACAGTGCGGTGACCAGCGTTTTACTGCGTTGTAAAATACCTGTCACAGTTGTTTCCTGTGTGTCCCATTCACATTGCAACACAGCCCTGAGCTGCCCTGCAGCATGACATGCTGCATTTTATCACAGTGCACTATACAGTAGCGTAGTAGTGCATTGCACTGCTGTACAGCAACATGAATGAAGTGTACTTTTGTACACTTCAAATAAAGTCTGTACAAATACAAAAAAAAGGAGGAGCAGTGTGTGATGCACTGAATCATGCACCATACTGCCCTGTTGTACCGGGCAGTTGGGAACAGACAGCTGCTAGAAAGGTAAAGGGCTCTGGCAGCTGTCCTTTCCTGTGTGAATACAGCCTCAGGCTTAATTTCTTGTTTTTATATTTATATTAATGCATCAATAAACTTTGTACAATTTTAATCATGTTGCATAGTTCCTGGCCCCTTTAAAGTTTACTTCCAATATACTATTTAGGATCCTTTCACACTGCTCCACTAAAAAAACACATTAAAAATGCATATGCATTTTTATGCAATTTTATGCGTTTTCTGGTTGAATGACTCGTAGCATACACCTATGAAACATGGACATGTGACTCAAAAAGCGCACCAGAAACACAATCCCAGTGTGTTTTTTATGCGCTTTCAATGGGAGGTTTTTGGTGTGATTTTTAAACAGGCCACCAAAGATGCAGCACATTGGTGTGAGGATTTCAAAGGAAATATTTTTATTGCATTTTCTTGTGCTTTTAGCAGGGTAAAAGTACAACAGAAACACTTGGGTGTGAAAGGACCCTGACTTAGGATGTGGTGTCCTTGCACAAGAGTCCACAAACTGCTCAGAAAAAAAGTACTAGAGACAGACAATGGACTGGCCCTTTAGGACATCTGATTTATCATAAGGTAAATATATTAAAGTGGTTGTCAACTCGTAACAACCACTTTAACCTACAGTTAAGCCTATAATAAGGGTTACCTGTAGGTGCCCTGCATATCTCCCAAACCTGCACGGTTCAGGAGATATACAGTGTACTAGATGTGCCGACGTCATTTCGGCACATGCGCAGTGAAGAATCGGCCTCCGTGCCGTTTCTTCACTGAGTTTATGCCGTGACTGGGCAGGAGTGATGTCACGTGACTCCGGCCAGTCACAGAGCCGGAATTGCGGCCCAGGAAGGAAGATGGGCTGAAGATGGATGCGGCCTGCACAGGGGACATCGCTGGACTTCGCTGGCTTCGTTTGCAGGTAAGTGGCACATAATGGGCTACTATGCGATGCACAATAGCCCATTATGTTTCTACTTTGCAGGGGAATATAGAGGAAGTAAACCCCATCAGGATTTACTTCCTCTTTAATAGGTCTAATACAGCCATAACTCCATAACTATTATTTGATTGCCACTTACATTGTCATATTCTTTGTATTTGTGATTTCCCCAATCTGTAAAAACACAGAGAAGGGTCAGTGGTACATAAGCCTATAGTAATTACAATAATTCTGGCTAAATAGTTATCTTTAAAAAGAAAAAAACAGGAAATAGTTTTTCCTGTGGCTGATGACAGTGATCATATTCATGGGTGTCTGCAGAACTTTTTTCGGGGGGGGGGGGCATCATCTTAAGGGTCAGCCATGCTCTGCCCCCTTTCGACAATGTCATGAAGGGAGGGGCTTAGTCATCATATAAAACGCAGGCATGCAAAGGTTTGAGAAACCTGATGCAAAAGCTTAATAGAAGATATAAAGCTGCCATTGTCTGATTAGCAATCTCTAATCTGTTTTTAATCCCTACCCTGCCCTGCCCTGCCCCTAAGTCCACCCCTAAATACACCCTCATAAATGATCTCATGAAATTATACTGTTAAATGTTTTATGCAGAATTAAGTTCCAAAAATAAATATTAACCACTTTAACAATATTAACATACAGCACATCAGTGCCCATCAGTGCAGCCTATTAGTGCCCATCAGTGCAGCCTCATCAGTGCCCATCAATGCAGCCTCATCAGTGCAACCCCATCAGCGCCCATTAGTGTAGCTTATCAGTGCAGCCCATCAGTGCAGCTTATCAGTTCCACCTTATCAGTGACCATCAGTGCAGCCTATCTTTGCCTATCAATTCAGCCTATCATTGTCCATCAGTGCAGCATATCAGTGCCCATCAGTTTAGCCTAACAGTGCCCATCAGTGCAGCCCCATCAGTACTCATCAGTGCAGCCTATCATTGCCCATCAGTGTAGCATGCCATTGCTCATCAGTGCAGTATATCGTTGCCCATCAGTGCAGCATATCATTGCCCATAATTGCAGCATACCATTGCCCATCAGTGCAGGGTATCATTGCCCATCAGTGCAGCATATCATTGCCCATCAGTGCAGCATATTAGTTCCCATCAATGCAGCCTATCATTGCCCATAAGTGCAGCCTCATCATTGCCCTGCAATGCATCAGGGAGGAATCAGGAGGATCTGCCAGCCGGGTGACACAGAGGGATCTACCACTAAGACGCGGCTTGTATATGTCAGCAGCTGTCAAATGAAGTCCCACCCCCTGGACCGGCTACTCCAATAGGCAGCACACTGGTCCAATGCCATTCCAGGAGGCGGGACTTTGTTTGACAGTGACAGCTATTCAGCGGGAGATCCCTGCTCTGTGTGATCCAGCTGCCCGATCCTTCTGACAGTTTCCTGGCTGATCGCTTCTGGCAGAAGCTGTGGGACCTTTTGTACAGGACATCAGAGTAGCCTGGGGGCAGGGAAGGGAGCCCCCCTCCAGGCCGCTCTGATGGCTGCACCATTTCTGCCAGAAGTGATCAGCCAGGAAACTGTCAACCCCGTCCATCTGCCCCTGCTCCACACTCATTTCCACTTATCAAATGTGAGCAGACGAGTGGAAATTTTCAGGGCTGCATGTGCGGGCACCTTGCTCCAGGGGGGGCATTTGCCTTGCCCCCCCCCCCATGCAGATGACCATGATCATATTACTAAAAATATTATGAATTTTAGGTAAAATTTTCAACGTTTTAATGCTGATCTCCAAGCTCTATATTCCACTCCCCAAACCTCCCTCTCCTGCTATACAACAGCAATTGCTACAAATTTTCATTGTACTTTACTCCTTGATTTAGACCCCTTTCACACCGAGGCAGCTTTCAGGCATGTCAGCGCTAAAAATAGCGCCTGAAAATCACCAGAAAACTGCCTTCCATTAATGTTGATGTGTTCTTTCTCACTGGGGCAGTGCGCTTGCAGGGCGGTAGAAAAAGTCCTGCAAGCAGCATCTTTAGGGCGTGTTTGGAGCGCTGTAAAAAGCGCTCCAAAGATGCCCCTGCCCTTTGAAATGAATGAGCAGCACTTCCAAAGCAATTCAAAAGCGCCGCAAAACCGCCCCACTAGCACCCAAAAAGTGCCACTAAAATGCCATTAAAGCACTGCAAAAACAACCGACTGTTTTAGCAGCTCTTCAGTGTGAAAGGGGTCTTAAAGAAACATTGAGGGGAGCAGTCAGAGTCTTAAGCAGCTGTGCATAACAACCAATCAGATTCTATCTTTCATTTTCAAAGCTTAACCCTTGGCGCCGACTGCACGCAAATATGCGGCCTCTCGGCGCCTGGTCCTTGATGCCACATATTTGTGTGAATTGAGGTCAATAGCGCTGTGCCGAGAGTGTGCATCCTGTGCGCTCCTGGGACAGTGACCAGCGTCTAACCAAAAGCTCCTGATTGCTGCTTGCGATTGAGAGTTTTCGGATCACATGACTGCCGTGACAGCCAATCATGGCGGTCACCTGATCTTAAGCCACACCCCGCCTCCCAGCATAAAGAGGTTAAAGCACTGTTATACTCAAAAACGAAATTGTTATGTATTGCAGCTTATCAGTCAGTGGATGTGGTGGTTGCATTCATTTTATTTTTTTCGTTTTTATTTTCCTTTATTTTCATTTTCAATTGTTAATCAAGCCAATAACACATTCCCTGTCACAGGGTGGCTCCTTTATCTATGTAGAAACAATGGAGGCGTCCTTGAACACCAGCGCTGCCTGGAGAAGGTAGTGTTGAATGGACTTGTAGATTTACATGGACTTTACATAAGTGACTAACAAACTAAAGCTAACACTTTTTAAAGCAGGCCATAGACGGAGCAATTTTCTTTCCTGCAACCACGTGTTTGTTTTTCACCTGTTGATTCTTTTTTTTCCCATAATATTTTTATTAAAAATTAAGTACAAAAAACAAAACAAAAGAACAAACAGAGCAAAATGCCACATCAGGACTCCTTTGAGGTACAGGCACAAGTATGAGAATCCTCAGGACAACCTATGTGCCGTCATCTGTCTAGTAAGATCAACCAGAAATATAGGGTCATACCCACAGTGTACCATAACTTGTTACAAAACAACATCATTACAAAAGAAAAAGCAAGTGCAAAAACAGGAAACACACAGGAGACAACAAATGACTAAACATTCAATGGTGAAACCATAGTGACTCAATCTCAAAATAATACATAGGTGGCCCCGATGTTAGCAAGAACAGTGTACAAAATACCAGTCCAGGAGAAACTGTTGCAAACTCACAGAGAAAAAGGATAAATAAAAATAAAATTAAAAAAAGAAAAAAAAATCAAAAATGGGGGGGGAGCGACTAAGGGGGAGGGAGGAGAGGAGAAAGTAAATAGAAAAGGGAGAATCTAAAAGTAGGAAAGAAAAAAGGGAGTGAAAAGTGGTTGTCACACTTGACTGAGCACTGGCACGCATCATGGATGAATGTTCCCCCTGCCAGGCCCAACTATCCATAAATAGTACCGCAATCCATTGTGTGCCCAGATGGGACGATGACGATATGCAAAAAAAAACCCAGACACCTGTTGATTCTGCTCAATTCCCCCATCAACACAGTCAGTATTGATGGGGGAATACCTCCCTCGGAGCTACTGTGCTCCCCCCCCCCCCCAGCCCTTCTATCAGGTTGAGGTCAGGACTCTGTATAGGCCAAGTTCCTCCACCCCAAACACGCTCATCCACACTATATTGCCAAAAGTATTGGACCACACTTCCAAATCATTTGGTGGATGGGGGATTATGGTGTGGGTTTTTTTTTCAGGGGTTACGCTTGGGCCCTTAGTTCCAGTGAAGGGAACTTTTAAGGTATCTTTGTGGGAACAGTTTTGGGATGGCCCCTTCCTTTTCCAACATGACTGCAAACCAGTGCTCAAAGCAAGGTCCATAAAGACATGGATGAGCAAATTTGGGGTGAAGGAACTTGAATGGCCTAACCTCAACCCGATAGAACACCGGTGGGATGAATTAGAGCAGAATCTGCGAGCCAGGCCTTCTCATTCAACATCAGTGCCTGACCTCACAAATGCGCATCTGGAAGAATGGTCAAACATTCCCATAGACACTCCTAAACCTTGTGGACGGCCTTCCCAAAAGAGTTGAAGCTGTTATAACTGCAAAGGGTGGGCCAACTTAATATTGAACCCTACGGACTAAGACTGGGGTGCCATTAAAAATCATGTGCGTGTAAAGGCCCAATACTTTTAGCAATATAGTGTGTGTGTGTGTATATATATATATATATATATATATATATATACATATATATATACACACACACACACATACAGTATATATATTGTGACAGGGCGGTTCCCTGTCACGGTGTTTGGTCCCCAGGATTGTCAACCAGGCAGGTTGGCAGGCTCCAGGACGATTTGACATGGAAGAATCACTTTTAGGCAGTTTCTTCCAGGCTTGGTAGATCCAATTGGGAGCCTGGAGTTTGGAGATTTCTGAGTGATTTGGGAGGGATGAAATCTCCAATCCTGGGACCAGGATTTAGGGATAGCCAGCACACTAATTGTGCAGGTGGGTGTGGGCCTGATAAGGGAGTCAGGACCATGATTCTGGGCTCCATCCTCACGAGGAGTCCAGGCTGCAAGGGAGTAGACAGAGTGCAGGTGTGCACAGGGAGAAGCCAGAGACCCAAGCCTGAGGGTCAGAGCAGCAAGGAGCTGTTGTGTGGATAGACAGTGCTGACAAGGGAATGGTCAGCAGGAGACAGACAAGTTAAGTGGAAGGCCTGAGAACCACTGTGGTATGTGTAAGCCAGGAGGCTGAATTTATCAATATTTCACGTGGATGGTGAAAACTCCCTGCAAGGGAAAACCTTTAATTATTGTTTTTGAACTATCATGCCCTCAAACAGAGATCCTGGCTGTCGTGAACTCACTCCAAATCCATCTACCACGAGAGCTAAACACCCCCTTGCCACAATATGCACAGCTGCTCCAGATTTTGTATGCTCCATTTTGATCAATTTCCTCCATTGTTTGGTTCCCAGTGGCATTATTATTTTCATTCATAAATGCTAACTGCTTTCTGGGATGCTAGCAGGAGAGCTCTTCAAGACACCATACATCAAATTTCAGGTTTTATTGTCAAAACTTAACTGAACAAGTTGAAATTAGAAGCTGATTGGCACCTATCCACAGCTGCACCAAATTTTGCACTCTCCAGTTTTAGTAAATCAACCCCACTGTGTTTGAGCAGGCAATTGGAAGCATAAGCAGAGCAGTAGGCAGCAATGCAGACATTGTTCCCTGTAATGTTTCTGATGGCTTCCTCAGCTAATTGGCAACTAAGAGCAAAGGTGCACTGAGAATAGGATCACTATCCAAAAAAAAAGCCTGTGCATCAATACATCTATCGAGGATATCTGCAAATCACACAATGATAAAGTGTACATTGCTCTATTACAAGGTCCCTGTGCACAGTGCTGCCCTACCTTTTACCCACAACTCTGTCCCTCTCTAACTCTGCTGATGGTGCCTTCAGCTACTTGGCAACCAGTAGGTATACAAGCAAGACAGTGGACACCTAGGGACACAGCTTTATTTGTGTTGTGCCCCCCCCCCATGTGATGCTATTCCCAGGACAGTGCTATGGAATGTATGCTCTGTTATTGTAGAATGTTCAGAATTTCCTCCAATAGGGAGGGCAGTACAGTGGCTTAGTGGCTATCATTTCTGCTTAGGGTCCTTAATTACAATCAATTATCACATGGAGTTTGCATGTTCTCCCTGTATTTGCATTTGTTTTCACAGTCCAAAGACATACAGGTAGATTAATTTACTCATGTCTAAAATGGACCCAGTATGTTTGTCAGGAAAGGTGTAAAGTGCTCAGGCACATTAGCATTCGCAAGCGCAGAATCCCTGTTAGCCATGCTCATGTTGTGCACATGCACAGGCATGCCGGCGAGCACGCCCTTCACTAAGACAGGCACTAAGCGGGCTATTTAAACAGCACTCATGCACTAGGACCTTGCAGTATGGCGTACAGCGTTTCTTGCATATTTGCTACCCGTTCCTGTATCTAATCTCCTGTTGCCAACCTGATCTGCCTTGACCCCACTATACTGACCCCTGGCTTGCTTCTGGACCAGGTCTCTGCCTTCTCCCTTTGCCTACCTGCCTCACTGTTACTGATTCTAGCCTGGACTCTGACTACCCTCTTGTTTGCTGTTTTGCTGCTGACCTGCCTGCCAGGTGTTACCCAGCTTTCCTGGCTCTGCTCTGTATCCTGAACTTGCGGCTTCATCTGTCTCTGCTATCCCTCAGCCTGTCAAGTGCCTGCTGTCTGTCTGCCAGTGACCTGCCAGCCTGTCATCTCTGTTACATCCTTGGTCTAGCCTGTATCTGGATACACACAGATGAATCTTCTGCGTCTGTCACTGCAAGACATGTCAGGCACTTGTGCCACTCCGAGCTCTCGGGCCTCCTGTTACTTTACCAGGGGTACTGAGCTGGAGGTGTAAGAGACACATCAGGCTCCATCACCAGGTATGTGATAGTAAGCTCCTTGAGGGCAAGGACTGATGTGAATGGACAGTATGTAAAGTGCTGTGTATGTTGCCGGAGATAAATTAATACCTGTAATAAATAAAATGATAGCTGTATTGATTTGCATATTTTCTTTTTAGCTCAGTGATCTTCTGTTCTGCTCAACAGAGGCGGCTCTCTAATTAGGGAAATTAGGCGGTCGCCTAAGGCCCCCAACTCACAGGGGCCTCGCAACCGCCTAATTTGACACTGACACCAGCACCGAGATAGAGAGTACTAACACCAACACTTTAAAGCTCTTAATATATGCAATTTATAAAGTAAATTTTTTTATCGCTTCAATATTTTTCCCATTATGGGCGTGATTAGGGCCTCATGTCTAGGTTTACCTAAGGCCTCACAAAGCCTAGAGCCACCTCTGCTGCTCAGCACATATTTGCTCTTAGTTACCAAGTAGCTGAGGACACCATCAGTAGAGCTATTAACATGGAGGGGTAGAACTTTTTTTGCTGGGACAGCGCTATTGGCAGGGCATTACTGTGCACAGGCACATTGTAAGGAAATGCATAGAGAACCAAGGAGGGCTGGGACAGGAATGGAACTGGACTGGAACTCCCTGATCTGGGAGAAGGACTATTACCCAATGTACAGAAACGAAACTAGGGTTATCAGTCCCCATAAAAGGAAATGCAAGCACCAAGACATTCACTCCTTTTAAATAAGGATTTCATATTAATAAAGGCACACGTATAGAAAAGAAAATGATTTTCTGAAAAGGTCAGCAATTTGCTTCATTTATGGATATTTTAGTATGTGCCTGGAAAAGAGCTTTAAGTGACGCAGAATTCACGTTCTCATGCTTGCATTACGAGGATGTTTCCTAAATTGTACAGTATGACACACTTCAATGTTTCTCATTATATTATGCTCTAATGTACTAAGTACATAAAATTGGCCATTTGTACTTTAGGCACTGAAGGCAATTTTTGCATAATGACCCAATAGGTGGAACCCACTACTGGAAACCATTGGTGCCTGGATATGATATTAACGTTGGTTACAGCACAAAGCTAATGTAGGTAGCCCTGCTAGTCCTATTTAGGTGTTTTACTGCATTGAACAGCATACAGAACAGTGCGATTACTCATTTTCAAATAGTTCGGTAGAATTAGAATATCCAAAGCTAATGGCTTACATTTTTTTATGTGTTTTTAATGGTTTGCTTTTTGCCTGAACTTGTACATACTGATGTTTTGTAACATTTTATTTCTTAACATACAATGTATTATATATTAACTTGTATATACAAGGTTACTGCACGGTATGTAGGTATCACATAACTTTCTTTATGCCCATATGCCTTTGTGTATTTATTGTCAGTGCTGAGCATTATGGTAATATAATAGATACATTATATTAACAAACCTACTTCACAATTATCAAACCATATGTTTTCCAAGACATGAGATTCTGGCTACAATAAATACATATGCTGCATGTTACTTTTACCTCAACAAATGTGTCAGTTGTATTTGATATTATTTGTTATTTTATATATAACACTTGGAGTGGCATCCATGTGTGGAATTGCGAGGCAGTATACATGAACAATGAACGTTTTCCTTGAAGAGTACAGAATTTAATGTCAGTACATTGTGCTCAAGAGACTTAAGGTGACTTGAGATCATTCTATGTATCAGTAATAGAGGTGAGTATGAGAATTAAGAAATGCATAGTACAACAGTGCCCCCAATCAGCCAACATAAAGAAACACACTTTTCGCATCAAATAGTCGAGGGGTCAGACTACTCTGCATATGCAACTGCTATGTTCTTGTTTAAAATGAAAATATATCAGTTTTTTGTCTATTAAAAAAATGTATTCATTTTTCCTGAAGAATGAAAGGGCAATTCCAGGAAATGAATGTTTCTATAGAGGTACTGCGAATGCAATCTGACTCTTTCATGCTTAAAATATAACTATACTTTTAGTACAGCTATTCCTTAAATAATCCCTTGCCCCACAAGCAAGTCCTCAATTCTGATATTCACGTGTCCTCACACCTATAAGATCCTTGCTCTCTGGCCATCTTATAGTCACACGCTCGCTGCTGTAGAATTTCCTGAAAATTGGAAGAATTTTATTGATCCCTATGCAAATTCAATCCACCAATAAGACAAAAAATATGGCCACCTTCTACAGTCATGTGAAGAAAAAAAATCAGTCCAGGCTTGATATTCAATGAAAGCTGTATAGCTTCCAGAAGTTTACAGAGAAAAGATCTCAGAGAAATGAGGACAGGTGAGTATCAGACTTTAGGATTTGCTAGGGGTAAGAGGGTCAGGGTCTGTTAAATGTACTAAAAGTAGAAATGGGCTGAACACATCCCTGTTTGGCTTGCAGCAGAACTCCAGAACAGGGGAAAAGTTCTGCCCTGAACAGCGAACTCTATTGAAGCCTATAGGAGCCGAACATGAGAAATCAAAAGTGGACATTTTGAAGGCTTATATGCAATTAATTGGCCATAAATGGGCTATGGGGGGACATTTATCCATGCAAACAATTAAAAAAAAAACAAGCAGTGATTTTAATGATGCTTAAAGTGCAACAATAAAAATGAAAAATTCCTTTAAATATAGTGCCTGAGGGTCCCCTTAGTCAGCCTGTAAAGTGGTGAATAACAACGTGAAATTCGTAGTAATTTTAGTGACGAACAAAAAAAAAATTAACAAACGTACCTATTTACAGGGGGGTATCGGGTAAATACCGGTTAATTAACGTATATTCGGAAGTTTTACAGGTGAAAACTAAAGAGTACAAGCCGAGGATATCCGAAGTTATCTCAAGCGACAAGTCCCGTCTTGAAAAGGGGACAAGACCTCAAGACGACGTTCGGTTTGTCCCTACACAAGTCGGGTAAAGATGAAAATCATGTAAATTGTCTGGGACTGGGAGAATGGGGATCGTTTAGGATTT
>BLSH010342424.1:185296-208962 GCA_018402905.1 Glandirana rugosa
ATTTTAATTTATTTTCCCTATCCCCATTTTTTTGTAGGGCACTTACTCTTACCCCCATTTTACTTCCTTTTGCAGCCCTCTAGGGCTTTCCAGGACTTTGTTACAGCCATTTTTGTGCTTAAAAGTTCGGGTCCCCATTGATTTCAATGGGGTTCGGGGTCCGTGCAAACGTTCAGGTTCTGTCCGGACCCGAACCCGGACTTTGTCCCGAAGTTCGGCCGGACCAGCTGAACCCGAACTTCTAGGGGTTCGCTCAACTCTACTTGTCAACTCTGGACAACCACTTTAACCTATAATAAGGCTTACCTGTAGGTGCCCTGCATATCTCCCAAACCTGCACGGTTCAGGAGATATACAGTGTACTGCTGTTGTCAACGTCATTTCTGCACATGCGCAGTGAAGAAGCGGCCTCCGTGGCGTTCCTTCACGTTGATCATGCCGTGACTGGTGGCTCCCGAGCGCAAGTTCTGGAGTGATGTCACACGACTCTGGCCAGTCGCAGAGCCAGAGTCATGGCCCCGGAAGGAAGAGGGGCTGAAGATGGACGCTGCCTGCACAGGGGACATCGCTGGACGTCGCAGGCTTAGCAGCTAAGTGACACATAATGGGCTACTATGCGATGCATAGAAGCCCATTATACTTCCTCTTTAAAACCATGCCTTAGGTTAGGTCCCATAGGTGTGCGCAGCCTATTGCTTTAGGGTATGCACCCCAAAGCTCAAACACATATGTATATATAGAGCAGTGGATGATTTCAGTAGGGCAGAGATTGGTGTCAGCAGAAGTTTTTTTTTAATATATAATTTTTGCAATTTAATTTTTTTTTATTTTTTCAAATTTTTTTTGGAGCTACATTAGGGGGCTTTGGTGAAATATCAGGGGTCTAAAGAGGAGAATCTGCTCCACATTGGATGATTAGGGTGTGCCCAGGCACACCTGACAGACCCTGTGCGCACGCCTATGGTAGGTCCCTATTCAACCACCTCATGTTATAGGGTGTCAACACTTAGGTTGTGTCTTTTAAATGTGCCCCTGCATTGTCACCCTGACACTTCTGATAGAGATTACAAGTGGCTATTGTAACTTGCATTTCACAGACATAGCTCACTGTTGTCACCATAGGGAAACTTGCCTTGAGAAAATGCCATGCAGTCATCACTGGGACGACTGCAAAGTTTTAGCAGCAATAAAAGATGTAAAAATGTGAAAAATAACTGGGGAAACTGACAGCAACTGGTTACCCGCCCCTTCCCACAAAGCCCTGCCTACTTTTCCTCAATTGTGTTGTGCGGGGTGCAGGAAGATTTCTTTTTTCTCTTAAACAGACCAATAACTTTTACTGCATGCACACTAGTATTGCATTTGGTCAGGTTAATCAGGTTAAAAATTCTAACTAGTCCAGCTGTAATTTTAATCTTATAGTATTAAAAGAGAAGTGTGACTTTTTTCCAAGTCATCTTCCAGGATGGCTTACAGAGAGAGGCTCCTCCCACCTAACAGGAAACACATGATCCACATTATAAAAAGACTGCTCACCAGTAGTACCTCAGCAGTATATGTGTTTCCTCCGGCCTGACAAGAACTCTGAAGAAGTTTGTTATTTTTATGGCCTTCATGCCAGACAGCAGGGGCCTCCTGGCTACAGCATCCCAGAACAAGGGCAGTGAACCTGGGGGTGCATGTAGCTTGGGCTTGTTCAGGCTGCCCTGGAAAGGAGCCTTGAACTTTTACTCCAGGTGACCCCCCCCCCTCACTCCATGGGAGTTCGGTCAACAGCAATGCCTGTAGTTCAGGTACACTGGTAGTGTGGGATTTTGATTCAGTGAGTCTTCCGGGGGACAGTACGGTCTAGTGGTGTTCTGATGCTTGCAGGGCGGCCATGTTATTGATCGCAAACACTGACCTAGTGGCTGGGGCTGCAAGCTCCATGCACTGTCCCAAGAAGAGGCGTCCGATCCACAGCACCAGACTGGGATCCACACTACTTGACCTTTCAGGGCTACAGAGAAGATGGTTGAAGCCATTCTATCCTGTGCTGGTAAAGTCACCAGTGGAGACTGTAAGCAGGAAGCAGATCTGGGACACCTGCAGACTCTGGCCCTAAGGTAAGAAAGAGGCTAAAGACAAGTTTCTCCTTTCTTACTCCCTGGTGTAGGGGGCACCAGATGATTTGGGATGATTCTCTGTACAATCCACAGACCAGCAGACTGGGTCTGGGGAGTCTGGCTCTTTGTGTATCCCTCTTTTCCCTACCAGTGGTGGGGCTTCATTTGGGTCGCCCTAGGTGGCGGAGTGCTGGTCATGGTATGATCGTCTGCACCCTTGTCTCTCCTTGTAAAAGGCTCATACCACCTTGTGTCCTCTCCTTGCAGGACAAAGGAAGGGAGCAAAAGGGGAACCGCCTAAAGAACAGTTGTACAGATTATCTCCTGCTTGGATATCAGCTCCAGTGCTGCAACACTCTAAGAAAGTTTCCTAGAGAGCATTGCAGAGAAATGACAAAGCGTCTTGGTTTTTGTTTGCTGGCTGAGCTCCTGATTAATATGGATTGATCAAGGCCGCTGGCTTCCCCAAATCTTTTTGGAGGGAATACTATATGGCTGGAGCAGAGGCATCCAGAAATCCTGACTACTCCCAGTTGGGGGGAGGGGCGCATGTTTGTTGAGGCTGGTAAACTATGTTGGTAAGCCAAAACAGAATGCAAGCTGCAGATACCCCTGAAGGGACAGCTATAAGGTGGTTGTGTAAGTTTTCCAGCAGACTTTATCTGGTCTGCAAAGCTACACCATGTACCCTGTTCCCACCATGACACTTGCTATAATTTGTGGCAAATAGCCACAAGGTGGTTACCCTTAGGAGGAGTTCCTCCCTATGGGTATTGGTTGCTGTGGGTGTTTGCATGCCTCCCACAATGTAATGTAAATGTGCTTTGTGTTCTTATCCACCATAGTGTGGTCATTTGTAGGCAGAGGGCCTAACACCTATGAACTGCAGAGCTGGGGCTGGCTAACCCAGAGATCATCAGAAGCTGCAACCTATTAAGCCCTTCCTACACTTGGGTCACACTTGAGCAGGGCTCTGGGGGTCTAATTTCTCCATCAATTACACCCTGTTTTCAGGGTCTGCTATGGGGTAAGTAGGACTTTTTGGATTTAGGGCCAGTTCAGAAAGGCAGTCCGGATGCGTTCCGGATGCTTTTCTGCATGTGTGTTTTTGATGCAGTCCAGTGCAGTTTTTTCCCCCCTACTAAAAATCAGGACAGTATAGTAAAGTGCAGAAAAAACGCAGCATGGTCTACTTTTTCTGGAGCTGGAATGCACTGGAACTGACTGCAGCGGTGTGAACTAGGCCACTGAAAGCCATTTAACCTACTTTCTATGCGTTTTAAAAAAAAACAAAAAAAAACGCACACTGCATGTGGTGTGACTTGGTCCTTAGGCAATAACCCATTCCTAGGCTGAACTAAACGTTTAGATGTGGAATCCTGCATGATTCAATTGGCAGACTCCTGGGTGTAACCTCCATGCAAGGCTTGCATGGACACACCCAAGTTTAATGATTGCTCGTTTAATGCCTGCAGGTGTTTGGCCTTCTGATGACTTTAGTTCCACATTTCAAGGCTTATTCAAAGGTGCCAGAAGCTTTCATTTATCCTAGATGTGGATATGTTATGAGCTGGGTGGTTTTATCTGTCTCCCACCTTAGTGTGCACTATATAAAGTAAGTTAAGGATGCAGCAATCACTGTTAATTTACATTGTTTAAATATACACTTAAGGAGACTCAGTTTTGCTCTGTTCCAAATAAGTTATTTGGTTATGTCTAGGCGCTGAAGCTGTACTTACTATAAGGTAACAGTATCTGCTGTGCACTCCAGTGTGTGTGCCTAGACTTCTGTCATCCGGAGCTCCCTGAGTTCCACCATATAGGTGTGTAATGGATTGGAGCCAGAGACTGGGCTATAACTATGAGTTATGATTCTAACAATTGTTGGCTTTGTGGCATTGTCATTAGTTACGTATAAATGGCTGTGTGTGGGGTATTAGATAAATGCTCTGTCTTTGTCCTTATACTTCTCCAAGTATGTTATAACTCTATGTATTTAAATACTCAACATTGGAGCTTATGCTTGTGTTTTTTTTTTCTTATGGTAACATTGTGGTTCATGCCTTATATGCGATCTAATATATTATCTCTGAGGCTACATTTCCAATGTTGTGACCCAAAGGTTGTGTGATTTGGAGTGCGGCTTTGATCTATCTTTAGTCTCTGGATTTGGGTTGCATCAGAGATCGCATCTCTACGGTTAAAGGACCCTTTCTTGGGTCGCTGTAACCTTGAATCGCATAGGTTGAAACAATTGCCATTTGAAATCTATGGGCTGTGACTTGTCATGTGACTTTGTGTTCGGGGTCGCATGGCGAGTCGCACTAGTAGTAGCTGAACCTAATAGTTAAAATGACCTGCCTGAAGATTATCCTTCATTGGTATAGATGGCTGTATGAATTGGAAGGCTTTTACCAGACCTTTACATTGTCTTGCGCAAGCGGTTGTCCTAATGCATTAAGGTTCATACACAGCAAGGGTATCTTCATGCAATTTCTAAAACATGCCATACGGACATAGCCATTTTGTCCTGTGCTGGTAAAGTCTCCAGTGGAGACTGTAAGCAGGAAGCAGGTCTGAGAAACCTGCAGACTCTGACCCTAAGGTAAGAAAGAGGCTAGAACTGGGTTTCTCCTTTCTTACACCCTGGGGTAGGGTACACCAGAGGTTTTGGGTTGACTCTCTGTACAATCCACAGACCAGCAGAGTGGGTCTGTGGAGTCTGGCTGTTTGAGTATCCCTCTTTTTCCTACCAGTGGTGGGGCTTCATTTGGGTCTCCCTAGGCAGCTGAATGCTGGTCATGGTATAATCGTCTGGACCCTCGTCTCTCCTTGTAAAAGGCTCATACCACCTTGTGTCCTCTCCAGATGCACAGCCTGCACGTACAGATTATCTCCTGCTTGGATATCAGCTCCAGTGCTGTAACACTCTGGGATGGGGGTCTTCGGGCTTCGGCCCTCCAGCTGTTGCGGAGCTATGCATCCCATGAGGCATTGTAAATCTCTGACATTCACAGGCATGACTAGGCATGATGGGAGTTGTGGTTCCTGGACAGCTGGGGGGCCATGGTTTGAAGACCCCTGCTCTAGGAAGTTTCCTAGAAAGCATTGCTGAGAAATGACAAAGTGTCTTGGTTCTCGCAAAGATTCCTCCTCCGCTGGAGGAAAAGCAGCTATTCTAGTGAGCACTAAGGCTCTAGTGGAGCACTCCCTTTGGGTCAAGCACCATATCTTCATTTGCTGGCCTGATTAATATGGATTGATCACGGCAGCTGGTTTCCCCAAATCTTTTTTGGAAGGAATATTGCACAGTGCATCCTTTTTTTTTTTTTTTTTTTTTTTTTTTTCACAGCCTTCCTAACAGAACAGCTATAGAAGGTCAAAGTAAATATTCTGTTAATGGTACAGGCTCAGTTGCCTGAAGTGGTGATCTGCATAACTTGCCACCAGTATCAGTGTGCCATATGAAGTCAGACTTCTAACGTTGGGCAGAGCACCTGTCATTTATAAAATTGTCAGGTTCTTTTTTACCCAGTTCCTTTCCAAACACTCAACATCTACCGTACCAGCTTTTAGAGGGGAGAAAGGTCATAGGTATGGGCATATGCATTTTGGGTATGTATAGCATTGTGGCAGAACTCTCGCTGGATAACTACAATGGCCTATTGTCTAAATGTCCATAGATATCTCTTGAATGAAGATTATGTAGTAAGAGATCTATAGATTGGAGATCAACCTCTAGTTTGCTTGTTCAGTTCTGGAGCCCAGATAAAAGCAAGAGGGTATCAAAATATTGCTATCACAAGGTAATTAAAATATGCAGTGATGAAAGCTTACCAGGCATAATCACTGTATGCTCTAGAAAACATCAAAGCTCTTTCCAACAGAGCATGGGCCATTTCTTGGGCTGACAGCGTCATCAAGTCTCATCCCCAGATCTGCAAGTCAGTAACCAGGTCCAGCTTCCAAACCTTTGTGAAACCTTTCCGACCAGGCCTGTTCTCTAACCAGGAACAGATTGTCGGGAGGAGGTTGCTTAAAGCTGTGGTCCCACCCTAATTATGTAGTTTCTATGTTGTCCTCTCTGTAAGCCGTCCTGGAAGATGACTTGGAAAAACAGAGTTATTACCTGATAACTCACTTTTCAGGAATCTTCCAGGATGATGCCAATTCCCCCTCTTAATGATCAACTTGTCTATGACATATGGTTATGGGGGTAGAACTGTAATTTAAGTTGATGGCTTACCAATAGAGTAATACTGTATATATATCAGAGCCTTTGGTTATTTGTTTAATACTGAGGTACTACTGGTGAGCAGTCTTTTTATAATGTGGATCATGTGTTTCCTGTTAGGTGGGAAGAGCCTCTCTCTGTAAGCCATCCTGGAAGATTCCTGAAAAATGAGTTATCAGGTAATAACTCTGTTTTTTTTTTTTTTCCAAAAATCATACTTGCCTAAGTGGATGTCCTCGCCGACTAAGGCCTCATGCACACAGGACTTTTAAAAAACAGCCAAAAAATGTCAGTAGCTGATCAGGGATGTTTTCAGCTTTTACCAGCGTTATATTACCGCCGTTTTTTCGCGTTTTTAAATGGCCAGCTTTTTTTACAGCTCAAGAACGTCACTGCTAAAAAAGTTGATAACAGCCTGTGTGTGCATGAACACATAGGATAACATGATGGAGGGTTTGTTGACTGCAGAAAAAAAAAATGTCTGCTGCTAAAAACAGTCAAACGTCCTGTATGCATGAGGCCTGAGAACCGAGCGATCAAAGACCGCTGATCGCTCGGTTCTCAGAGCTTCGTGAGCAGAGAGCTGGTGACTGTCATTTACCACTCTCTGCCCTGCCCCCCCATCCTCACTGGAGCGTGGGGCTGTGGAGGGTGCCGGAGGGGCTGGCTCAGGCTCTCAGCGGCCCGGTCCAGGGTTGTGGGAGATCCCGACCATATTAATTGAGATTATCTGTAACAACCAGAGATTATATGGCTGTTTGTGCTGGTACCACATCCATTAAGACAATATACCATGAAGGACCTGAGAAAATTTGGACTTTACCGGTACCAACGAGGAATGACCACATAGAATTTATAACAAATTATTTTTATTACAAAATATATAAAAAAAAAGACAGATAAAAACATAAACTCCCATGTCCTGTGCAACTGGCCATATAACTAAGCCACCATCATATTGGACGGGAGTGGGGCGCTTTTAACTCCCCACAACGGGTCAAAAAGAGGTTAAAAGTGCCGGCTCACAGCTCTTCCGAAGCGGTGTTCAGCTGCTTCGGAATCGCTGCCCATTGATTACAACGGAGGGGGCTGTGAGCAGTGTATACACCGCTCAGCGCACCGCCCCAAAGGTGCTGCTTGCAGGATTTTTTGCCCATCCTGCAAGCACACTGCCCCAGTGTGAAAGCACTCAGGCTTTCACACTGGGGACACAGAAGAGGCAGTTTACAGGCACTTTATTTGCGCTAGTTTGCGCCTGTAAACTGCCTCAGTGTGAAAGAAGCCTTAATGAATTGGTCTTTTTTTTTTTTCTGGTTAATTGGAACTATTACACATTGGAAATTGTACTACAGACAGGACTACTGTTAGAAATCACAGGAGCCCCTACAGCCTACTAGGCCCACCCCCCAAAAAAAAATTGTAAATTATATTTATATCGCTAGAAATATAATAAAATCATTAGCAAATACAAACCCAAAATAACTTGCACAATTCCTGCTAAATCTAAAACATAAAGCTGGCTGCAAATTTAAGACACTGAAACTTATATAGAATATCTTGTAAACAAAACAGAGATCAGAGAGAGATTCCTGTTTCCTCAGCTTAGGTTTATGACTGCTTTTTTATACAGTTTACTACCCTGCTTATCTGTTGATTCATTGTTAACGTGCTGCTTCTTCCCTCTCATACCTGTCTGGTTATGTCCTTATCTGCAGGTGGCCTTTGTGTATGAGTCTGCATGATATTTGCTACCGTTTGTTATGCGGTGTGTTGGATACTTCTTCAAGAAATGAAGAACTTGCAGAAAAGATAAACCTGTATTGACTTAAATAAAGTTCTGTATGTGAATGGGGCCTTGGAGTGCTATGGCCTGTACAGTGTGAATCAGTATTTTTTTATGTGGCTGAAGCTGTGTGTAGCCAGGCTGTGTTATGGGGATGCAGTGGCTCTATGAACACAGCTGCAGGTCCTAATTTGGCAAGCATGTGGATGCAAGTGTACAGCCCCAAACACAGACAGTGTGCATTTGGGGCCACTCATCCACACCTGCATACCTGTAAAATTAGGACCTCTGCCTTCTCACAGAGTAACAGGCAGTTTCAGCCACATAAACAAACCACTCATTCACACTGTATGGGCCAGAGAATCCATGTCAATGAGCCTTTCATTTTTTTAATTTTTTTTACATGTTTTTATTCTTTTTTTATTTACTGGACAGTGAATGAACAGAAAGCACTCTGTACAGGGGCTCCTGTTCATTCGGAAACGGAAGCATAGTAAACACAGTTTACAATGCTTCGATTGTGAATGAGCCCAGTGTGTGGTCGGTATCAATCACTCATTGTGTTCATTCACAAAAGGAAGGGGTTGGTAAATATGGCACATATACTGGCTCCTTCCCTGCTCTGCATCCTGAAAAGATCCCCCGCCCTGTGTGCCTGTTGCAGCTGGTGGAAGAGGATAGGAGAGAAGTTGGCAGTGCTGTGGGGCACACAGGGGTCCCAGGGCAGTAGGGGTAAGAGGGTGTTACACAGGGAGAGTGATGAGTGCGGTAGGGGGGAACCGATACCCTGTGTGTCTGTCTCTGCAGCAGCTGAAATCCGGCTGTTGCATGGAGAGACTTATAGGGGATCGGTTCCTCTATTTGCCCTCTTGCCACACTAATCAACCCCTCTACTGCCCACATTCAATTCCCCTGCTGGCACAGGAGGTCCAGTGCTACCCCCTTATCAGCAGCCCTGACTTCAGAACAACTTCCCATATGTTATAGAAATGGGGAAAGGTGTTCTGTAGTCACATATTTACTGTCCTAGGGTGATAAAGTTGTTTTTCTCTTGTATTAGTGAGCATTGTCACCCTAGGACAAAGGGGTTACTAGCAGGATCACCAGGTGAAAATAGAGGTGGGAAAAGAAAGGGAATGCAGCCACTACATCCAAGGACTGGTAGGCTGCAATATAGTACATGTGTTTTTTTTTTTTTGTTTTTTTTTTGCAGTTTAGATACATTTTGGGGTCTATTTATAAGAAAAAATTTGGTAGTGCAAATGTCTCAAATCATGCAAAAGTAACATTCCCTAACATTTGATCCTAAGAGAAAATAACCTTAAGAGAATTCAACCAGAAGAGTTTAAGAACATTCAACCAATAGAGAAAATACCCTAACACTATAGACAAAGCACAATCTGCCAGAGTAAATAACATGAGGAAGACCTCTGCACTGTAAACTATGGGGTGTGAAACTGTACGTACATTTGTTTTGTGCAAATTGGAGCAAAAAAGAACACTATTAGATTATTTTCTCTCCTGTTCAAATGTTTTTTATTTATACAGTAAAAATAGAGTGAATCAGGAAAAAAATGCACTATGACCACTAGATGGAGCTGCAGGCCCTAGTAAACAAGTCTTTATTTGTAATGAATTCGCTACTACAGAGAGTAAGGCTGCATTCACATAGGGGCGACACGATTTCAGCGCGACTTCGCTAGGCGATTTAGCGCGACTTTCAGCGCGACTTCCAGCGCGACTTCAAAGACCTCAGGCGACTTTACAACACGACTTTTGCCAGGCGACTTTGACTTGACCAATCAGAGAAGGGAGGGAGGGGGCTGCCTAAAAATAAATTCTATTCTTTTGACTGTAAAGTCGCTTCTATGTAGATGGGTGATCCGACTTGGAGGCGACTTCTATTGAATTCTATGGGCACAAGTCGGATAGAAGTCGCCTAGAAGTAGTACAGGAACCTTTTCAGAAGTCGCCTTGAAGTCGGAGCGACTTCAGTCGCGTATATTAAGACGGCTCCCATTCATTTCAATGGGATTTCAAATGTCAAGCGACTTGGGGCGACTTGAGGCAACTCAAGTCGGATCGCAAGTCGCCCCTATGTGAACGGGCACTAAAAGTGATATACAGAATTGATACAATGTTGCATAGATGAATCTCCATTGTTTGGCAAGTTTACCTGATGGAAACCCTTCACAGATCAACTATGGTAAACAGTAGTTTTCTATTCAATTGAAAAACATTAGAATGGGAGAGAAAAATATAGCCTAATAACATTCTTTTTTGCCCCAATTCACACAACAAATGTACATGCAGTTTCCCGGGATAAATAGCTCTGGTATTTTTTTTATTTTTTTTTCTTTATTTGAATACATCCCCTAGTTTCCAGTGCAGAGGTCTTCCTAATCTTATTTCCTCTTCCGCCCAGGATCGTTCCTTGTGGTGTCTTCTAGGACAGGTGCTGATGCGGCATTTTGCTGGAGTACTTTGAAGATATCGGGTTGTTGACCGTTCAAGGGCGGTGTCTCTCGCAATAACCCTTTCGGGTGCCCCCTTTTGGGGGTGACTATGTAAATCATCGGCACCTCAACTCTCTCACCACTACTAGATAATTTTGGTCTCTATTATTGGAATTCCCCTTCTTTGGGGATTATTTCCTGCCAGATCTATATGTGTCATCACACTAACCTTGGCCTTTCCCCTTCTGGGAACCCCTCTTGTTAACGTTTTTGGCAACTAATCGTGTTTGGCCAATTTTTGTTTGTTTTCCATATCGTTTATCCTGACATCTGAAATATTTTCTGGAGTGGATGTCCCTTGATTACCAGATTATAAGTATGAAACATCCGGTCCCGGATGATTATTGCTTTTGATTATCGACCAGCTACCCCCGAGGAAGATATCTCATTCTGTTACATCGAAACGCGTTGGGTCTTGCTCTACCCCCTATGTGGGGCAGACCAGTGGTCTTTTAACCATTTCACCATTTTGTCATTACATTTGTCACTTGCTATCGTCTTCTCATGGGGACACACTCTTCCTGTTCCCTTGTGCACTTATGTCTTATGTTGCTTTGATTATATGTGTTGTCTTATCATTTTTAATGTGTACCAATAAACTTTGATTGTTTTTATAATTTGTTCTCCTCTTGATGAGTTGGTTGTCCCAATTTAAAGTCCCATTTAGGGGGTTCTTGCTCTGTTTTCCAAACACGAGGGATGGGGTCAGTCTAACTTTCATTAGGGTTACTTTCATACTCCGCCCAAGGAATTCCCCTCTTTTATTTCTTCTTCTGGTCAAATGTTCTTAGCCTATAATGTTAGGCCCCTTTCACACGGAGGGAGAGAATTCAGCTTTTAGCTGCGGATAGATAAAGTTATCTACTGCAGCTATACTGTGACAATGCTTTCCTATGGTCACATTCTGCATTTAGCAACGGTTTTGTTACAGACGACTTAGAATGATTAGAAAAAATGGATTTGAATGTGTCCAGGAACTATGTAATGCAGCTATCTGCACATATCTGCAGCTATCTGCATGTAAAAGCAGTGCACTGTGTCACCTATGAACAGCAACAAGCATAGAAAATAAATAGGAAGCACTTCAGAAATGTCAAGAATGTTTCCATTGCAGCTAAACGTAGCTGCATGTAATCGTGGCTAATCGGAATGTGCAAGTAATCATTTTGCTTTGAAGTCTGGTATCTGGCTTGCATTTAGCAACGGCAAAACAGCCACTCGTGTGAAAGGGGCCTTAGGTTATTTACTATATTGGTTGAATGTTCATCATCTCTTCTGGTCAAATGTCCTTAATCTTATTTTCTCTTAGGGTCAAATGTCAGCCTGTGTAAGGCAACAAATCGAAACTGACATTTCACACATATTAGAAACATTACAAGGATTATTTGTGACATTTGCATACCAAATCTATTATAAGTAGACCTCTTTAACCTTTTTCCGATCGCCCTATAGCAGTTTTACCTCTACAGAGTGGCAGACATGTGCAAGATCGTGTATATACAGTATCTCACAAAAGTGAGTACACCCCTCACATTTTTGTAAATATTTTATTCTATCTTTTCATGTGACAACACTGAAGAAATGACACTTTGCTACAATGTAAAGTATTAAGTGTATAGCTTGTATAACAGTGTAAATTTGCTGTTCACTCAAAATAACTCAACACGTCATTAACGTCTAAACCGCTGGCAACAAAAGTGATTACACCCCTAAGTGAAAATGTCCTAATTGGGCCCAAAGTGTCAATATTTTGTGTGGCCACGATAATTTTCCAGCACTGCCTTAAGCCTCACCAGAGCTTCACAGGTTGCCACTGAAGTTCTCTTCCACTCCTCCATGATGACATCACAGAGCTGGAGGATGTTAGAGATCTTGCGCTCCTCCACCTTCCATTTAGGGATGCTCCACAGATGATCAATAAGGTTTAAGTCTGGAGACATGCTTGGCCAGTCCATCACCTTTACCCTCAGCTTCTTTAGCAAGGCAGTGGTCATCTTGGAGGTGTGTTTGGTGTCGTTATCATGTTGAAATACTGCCCTGGGGCCCAGTCTCCAAAGGGAGGGGATCATGCTCTGTTTCAGTATGTCACAGTACATGTTAGCATTCAGGGTTCCCTCAATGAGTGAGTAGCTCATGCAGCACTCATGGAAACCATGACACTCCCATCACCATGCTTGACTGTAGGCAAGACACACTTGTCCTTGTACTCCTCACCTGGTTTGCCGCCACACACCCTTGACACCATTTGAACCAAATGTGTTTATCTTGGTCTCATCAGACCACAGGACCTGGTTGCAGTAATCAATATCCTTAATCTGGTTGTCTTCAGCAAACTGTTTGTGGGCTTTCTTGTGCATCATCTTTAGGCGAGGCTTCTTTCTGGGATGACAGCCATGCAGACCAATTTGATGCAATGTGCGGCGTATGGTCTGAGCACTGACAGGCTGACCTCCCCCCACCCCTTAAACCTCTGCAGTAATGCTGCCGGCACTCATACGTCTATTTCCCAAAGACAACCTCTGTATATGACACTAAGCACGTGCACTCAACTTCTTTGGTCGACCATGGTGAGGCCTGTTCTGAGTGAAACCTGTCCTGTTAAACCGCTGTATGGTCTTGGCCACCGTGCTGCAGCTCAGTTTCAGGGTCTTGTTAATCTTCTTATAGCCTCGGCCATCTTTATGTAGAGCAACAATTCTTTTTTTTCCAGATCGTTGCCATGATGTGCCATGTTGAACTTCCAGTGACCAGTATGAGAGAGTGAGAGCGATAACTCCAGATTTAACACACCTGCTCCCCATTCACATCTGAGACCTTGTAACACTAACAAGTCACATGACACTGGGAAGGGAACATGGCTAATTGGGCCCAATTTGGACTTTTTCACTTAGCAGTGTACTCACTTTTGTTGCCAGCAGTTTAGACATTAATGTGTTGAGTTATTTTGAGGGGACAGCAAATTCACACTGTTATACAAGCTTTACACTCACTACTTTACATTGTAGCAAGGTTTCATTTCTTCAGTGTTGTCGCATGAAAAGATAGAATAAAATATTTACAAAAATGTGAGGGATGTACTCACTTTTGTCAGATACTGTATATGTGATCCCGATCCTGCACTTCCGGGTAGGGGGTGCGAATATGTGCCAGCTCCCTCCCGCTGTCATTACAGACAGCAGAAGCCAATCGGTGGGTACTGGGGACCTGATGTCCGCCGGGACCAGCCGATCATCAGGAAGAGACACAGAGCTGTATTCTGCCTCTGCATAGGTGTGTGCAGCCTACAGCATTAGGGTGTGCACACCAAAGCTCAAACGAAAAAAAAACTCAGCTGCACTGGGCAGTGAATGAACTGGAGAGTGCTCTGTGCTGAGCGGCTTCCTGTTCATTCACAAACTGAAGTATAGTAAACATTTTACTATGCTTTGGTTATGAATGAACACAGAGTGTGTTCACTGTGTTCATTTAGAAAAGGAATGGGCCAGTAAATTACACATTTACTAGCCCCGTTCCCCACTCTCCATTTTGGAAGCACAACATGGGGGGGAAGCCCAGGCAATAGGGGGAATTGGCACAGAATGCAGTGATTAGGGTGTGCCCAGAAACACGTAGCACACTCCCTGCGCATGCCTATGTACCTATGTAAACAAGGAAGATCGCCTTTCTGACAGGGAAGAAGGAATGGAGTTTGTGTCCCTGCAAAGCAGGGAATAAATTCCATCTTTTCCTCCATTAAAAGCACCTCACACAGTACAGTAAAACACTGGTTAGGCACAGTTAACCTTTTGATCGCCCCTGATGTTAACCCATCCCAGCCAGTGTCATTAGTACAGTGACTGTATTATTGTCACTGGTCCCCAAAAAGTGTCAAAAGTGTTAGAATGTCATCACAATATCGCAGTTTCACTATAAGTCGCTGATCGCCACCATTACTAGTAAAAAGCAAATAAATAAATAAAAATATTCCATAGTTTGTAGACGCTATAACTTTTGCGCAAACCAATCAATATACACTTATTGGGATTTTATATCAAACAGAATATATATTGGCCTAAATTGATGAAGAAATTTGATCTTTTCAATTTTTTTTATTGGATATATTTATAGAAGTAAATAATGTTGTTGTTTTTCCAAAATTGGTAGTTTTTTTGTTAATAGCGTAAAAAATAAAAAATACAGTGGTGATCAAATACCACCAAAAGGAAAGCTCTTTTTGTAGAAAAAAAAATGTTATTTGGGTACAGTGTCGCATCACCGCGCAATTGTCAGTTAAAGTAAAGCGGTGCAGTATCGCAAAAAATGGCCTGGTGAGGAAGGCGGTTAAATCTTCTGGAGATCAAGTGGTTAATTTCTGTTTTAACCTATTGCCACCACATAACACATATGTGCGTCAGCAAAAAGGGTGGACATGTCATGTGCATCACTGGACAGTCAGTGTTTCTGGGCTGAACGCACTCACTGAGCGCTCCCAGCCCAGAGATTGAGCTGTCAAGCACAGGGAATGGCTGCCAATCATGTGACCACAGTGGTCACATGATTGCTGATTCTTCTAGCCGCTGGTGTGGGAGGGAAGGGGTTAAGTACACTTGCAAATCAAATTAAGTATCATTCTTTCCAAGCAAAAAAACAGATTTTAGAGCTGTCTGCAATAACTGGACTACGCAAGGGTTAACTACAGAATGATGACGTTAATTGCAGATTAATCACAGGCGCTATAGACATTCTCATTTTTGCAATGCAAGATTTAACAACAGGTTGAAAATCTTCCTAACCCTTTGTTCCTTTAGCTCACAAAACAATCGATCCAAGCCTCTGTCTGTGTGATGACCTGACAGCAGGTCCAGCTGGTGCAATTTAAAAGTTGAGGCTACTTGGACTTTTCATTGTTGTTGTTCTACGCCAGTTTTTCTCAACCAGTCAGGTTCATACCCCAAGAGGTATTTTTGGCAGCTTCAAGAGGTACTTCTGTCTATTCAACTCAGCCATGTATAACAAAGTTAGATTTTAACAGATACATTGTAAAACAAATCTGTGAATGTTCTACATTTTGAAACCTTTTCTTTAAACTGCTGCCAGGTATCAATTAATCGGCTAATAAACATTTAATTGATGCAGAAATGACTAATAAAACTCTGCTCTACTCTGTCTCCAAAGACCTAATAGGTGCTGCCATCCTGCCTTTCATACAGCATACAGAAGGAGAAGACAGGCTATCAGTCACAGGTGCCATTCATTTTTAATGCAACAGAATGCATATACACTGCAGAGCATCACAATGCACCGTAATTGACCTATATAGGTTATGATGCACTACAATGCAAAAAATCATGCATGTCCAATTTTATTTTCTTTTGGATGTTTTGGTGCTTTGCTAACCCATTTGTGTGAATAACCAGCATCAATGCACATCGAAACATGTGTTAATGCAATGCATCAGGACACCAAGGTCCTCAAAGGTAACATTTGCAGTCATTTATTTTTTAAACAGCACAAGGGATGCTACTTACCAACAATGAAGTGTGTCCCTGTGCGGGTGGCTGCTATTTACAGTAAAAATCCTCAGTCCTCTATTTCAGTGTTTCTCAACCTTTTTCAGTCAAGGCACTCTTTAAAATTCTGCACAATCTCAAGGCACCCCATTCTAAAATGTAAAAAAATGATTCTAATAGTTTTATATAATGCAGTAATATCCATACACATGCAGGACACCCTACTTTTAGAGGTGATTTACTTTTCCATATGTAGCGATACCCCCACCCTACAGAGGTCTGATGGTGACCTCCAGAGTAGGGTTGCCACATTATCTCTTTAATCCATGACACATATTAATTACACAGGTTCTGTGGCTGATTAAATTGGTAATTGAACTCCCTTGATGCCTTATCTGCATTAAATTAGCCTCAGAACCTGTCTAATTCATATATGTCCTGGATTAAAGGGATGATGTGGCAACCCTACTCCAGAGTCATTCCTCCTCAGGTTGCAGGTTACTAGGCATAGTGGGTATAGTGCAAGGTGGAATGATTGGGTGCCAGTACACAGTGGTGTAGTGGATAGCACTTTTGCCTGGCAGCAAAAGGGTTGTGGTTTGAATCCCAACCACGACACTACCTGCCTGGAGTTTGCATGTTCTACCTGTGCCTACGTGGATTTCCTCCGGGTATTCCAGTTTCCTCCCACACTCCAAAAGATATGCTGGTAAGTAAATTAGATCCTGTCTAAATTGGCCCTACTATATGTATGAATGTGAGTTAGGGACCTTAGATTGTAAGCTCCTTGAGGGTAGGGACTGATGTGAATGTGCAATATATATGTAAAGCACTGCGTAAATTGACAGTGCTATATAAGTACCTGAAATAAATAAAAATGAACAAAAAAAGAACTGGAGGAGAGAGTGTTGGGCCCAGGAAACCCTTAGGCAAATGCAATATGCAAACAGACAGACTCCACAGACAAAAATAGAAATATGCTGACAGCGATACAGAAAAAGGGCCTTTAAGCTGAATGCAGCAATCTGTATTTTTGTAGCAACTGCTGTCTCCCATAGCAACACTTCACTTCAATACTTCACTTTAGATCTGCACACGTAACTCACAGTATCCTGCTGTAGATCTCTGCTCACATCTCACAGTATCCCACCATAGATCTTGACTCACATCTCACAGTATCCCACTGTAGATCACTCAAGCTTTACCCACGCTGTCCCACTGGGTCCCTGGCTTGACTCACAGCTACCCGCTGTACTTATCTTCAAGGTGCATCCACGACTCCTGCTGGGTTCCCGGATGAGACTACTGAAGCTTTCCCACCTCTTCACCATCCCTGGCTAGAGAAAGGGTTGCTCTGGTACTTCTTCAGACCTCCATCATCTCTACACCTGCCTCTGGTAACAGGAGTGGTCGTCCCTTTGTGGCAACTGCTTCTCCTTTACCGCTGGCACGCGATCCAATTCTCCCTCAGGCAGAACCTCCTTAACTTGATTAGGCTTCCGACTCAATGCCTAACTCACTGCTGCTGCTTGGATTCCTAGATAGGCCTCGGTCAGGCCCAGCAGCCAGGTGCTTTAGGATAGGCCTCAGGTTTCTGGCCTAGCAACCTAGAGCCATGCGACACACATCCTCCCAGGCAGCCACCCAGGTGGCTAAGAACCCCGATCACCGGACTCCTCCCAAATAAATAGTCCCAGTATGCTTTAGGGCCAAAAGAAACCCCTGCTGATTGGCTGAGATAACATATCTATTCACAACCTGTGCTAACTGTAATCCATCATTCTAATGTCAGAGGCAGCAATGCCACCTTGTGACAGAAGAGAGGAACTACACCAGACTCAGGCTTAGGGTAAAATCAGGGTATCCCCTACCAATTAGCCAGGCTAGTTACCACCTAGCACAACTAAATTTGTTAGCAGCCCTGTTTAGGATTAGGGTGCTACACATAGCAAATACGCTTTTGCATACTGGTACTGAGTAGTATTCAAATGTTTCTGTTCTCCCTCAATTTCTCTACATCAGTCAGCTAATGTGACCCCAGTGCTGATGGAGAGGGGCAGAGGAGGGTCAAACAAGGATTCCATGATGCCAACTGACGACATCATCGGTTTGTTACAAGGTATTGTAAAGGTACACATTTTGTTTCTTAAAATAATGAACATGTTATACTTGCGTGCCCTGTGCAATAGTATTGCACAGAGCGGCCTTTTATCTTCTCCTCAGGAGTCCCCCACTGGCACTCTCTGCTCCTCCTCTTTTCTGAGTGCCCCCATAGCAAGCTGTGTGCTGCGGGGATATTTGTGTGGGTACGTCCTGGAGCTAGGCTGTGTGCATCCACAGACACACATGGTGTGGCTCAGCCCCACCCCTTGCTCTCTCCTCGCAGCATTCCTACTGATGCCTCTGAGTCCTGTGAGGAGAGAGAGAGCAGCACTGCTGCAGATGGGCACAGCCCTGGAAAGAAAGAGGAGCCAGGTAAGTATTTGGGGAGGGGCTGGGGGAAGTTGATAATGAAATGTTTTTTAACTTAAACGTAGAGAACTCATTAAAATGAAAAAACGTTATGCTTTTTAGAACCAAATTAAATTCTCACAGCTCTGTTCGGTAAAATTAACATGTACGTTTTGGGGAAAGAAAAAGTCTATAGAGAAGATTCTAAGGCTGGGTTCACACTTATGCGAATTGGATGCAGGTTTCTCCACATCCAATATGCATGACAGGAGAGTGTGACCGGCTCTCAATGGAGTCGGTTCACATATCTCCGGGATGGCCGCAGAGTGCCCAGCAGAAGGGTCCTGTGCATCTTTGGCTCTGTTTCAGGTCCTTAATTCAGGCAAAAATTCGGACCTAATTCAAACCTGAAATGGTGAACGGGGATGCACCAGACCCCCTGCTGTGCCCCACGGCCACATATAGTATGAACCCAGCCTAAAGCCTCGTACACACGATCAGATTTTTGGACGACCGAACGTCCGATTTTTGTTGGATGCTAGTCTCATGTCAAAAGTGAAAAGGTTACTGACCATACGAAAATTTTTGTACGACCGAATTCAACGTCAGAAGTGACGTAATGTGTTGAATAGCTTGGTATTTATTTTTTTAGTTTCTGAGCATGTGTAGTCATGCTCTTACGATTTTTTTCAGACAAAAACCGTACTAATGATACAAAAATCAGATGTTTGAATTTGACGTACTAAAAAACAGCTTATGTCTTCTGAAAAAAAAAAAATCAGCTGTTAGCATACTAACGGTAAGAATTTCGGACGATTGGTCGTCGCATGAAAACTCCCATACGAATTTCGCATCGTGTGTATGGGCCTTAAAGTTGTAACCATGGGGCATGTTAATAACACGGTGAATGTCACATTGACCAAATATTCACTGCAGGTGAATCCAATCACTATAATTTAAAACACAAAGAAAGATTCGCCTGCAGTGAATGTTTGGTAAAAATCCATCGGATGAACTGACATGATCGGATGAACTGACATTTTCTCTCGAAAGCTTTGTACTAATGACCCGATTAGCGTATGATCGCTTCGAAATTGTTTTTTTCCTGTACGATTTTCTGATCCTGCGTGTGGGGCTTAGCTTTTTGTTTGCTTGCAGCGCAGGCCCATTCACTTGAATATGTCACACTTGTACTGCCCACAGAACTCGATGAGGGATTATGTTTGCTGCAAGGCATGTGTATGTCCCCACCATTTCAGCTGAAAGTGTAAGTTCACCTTTTCACAAAAAATAAGGCGCTGAATCAACACCCTACACCCTCTCCATCACAAATACGCCCGCTGCACCAACCTCTATGGATGATTAGTTGTCACTGCCCATTAGGGTTGCCACATCATCCCTTTAATCCAGGACACACATTAATTACACAGGTTCGGTGGCTGATTAAGGGGGTAATTAAACTCACTCGGTGCCTCATCTGCATTAAATTAGCCTCAGAGCCGGTGTAATTCATATGTGTCCTGAATTAAAGGGATGAGGTGGCAACCCCACTGCCCATGCAGCTGGTGCATCAGCCTGGAGATTTGAAAGCCATGGTCTTCCCCTTCTTTCCTTTTGGACACAGGACAGATCAGAGAGATTCTGATTGGTCAGCCCTGGCATGTGACCACTTTCACCAATTGGAATAACACTGATCCATTCTGACTTCCCTAAGGAAGAAGTGGCTGTCAAATCCCTGGATCGGTGTACCAGCTACATGGTACATAGGCAGAGACAGCTAATCCTTCACAGAGGTAAGTGCAGTGGGGACAGAACAATGTGGTGTGTTAGTTCATAGTTTAATTTTGTTGTGTAAAGGTGATCTTATTCTTTAAAGGGGGGGGGGGATGCAGCTCAACCACTTATTTATACTGCCCCCCCAAGTGCAAATGTAAACTAAACCTTACTTGTCCCTGCGATTATATGCGTAAGGAAAGGTTGACTTTATAGACACATAAGTTTGACTAAAAAACTTTTTACCACAAATAAGGAACTCGCTTAATAAACACGCACACGTAAAGGACTACTGGAGATAAGCTGACCTCCATTGGGGAATACCTGCATCTATGAAAGGTTTCATAGTTACAGACAACAGTCACATCACTGCATTCTTCATGAGATGCAGTGTGGTCTATTTAGGTTGGGTTCACGCCTTTGCGAACTGGATGCGGGTTTTCCTGCATCCAATTCGCATAGCAGGAGATTGTGACAGGCTCTCTATGGAGCCAGTCACACATCTCCGCAGCGGCTCCGGTGCAAATTGCACAGGATTCCTGTGCGTCTTTTGGTCCATTTCAGGTCTGAATTCAGCACAAAATTCAGGCTGAAATCAGCCCTGAAACAGTGAATGGAGACACACCGAACCCCTGCTGGGAGCCACTGCCTTCTCTAGTGTGAACCCAGCTTCAAGGGTTCTGTAGAGTATGGAGAGCCCCTTGTTTACTTTACTTTTCTGTTATAGTGCTGAGCTGTGTGCAGGCAGCCCATGTTAGTGAAAGGATGTGCACTGGCTGTACACACTCACCTGCCCAATTGGGTACGGGGATGGGTGCATGGCCCCCCATATAGAGTCTCTGTATCTAGGTCTAAGCACCAGTCCCTGTGTACCTGTCAAACTTAGCTAGGCGGGTGAGTCCATTTAGCCAATGCATGTCCATTCACTGATATGGGCTGCCCGCACACAGCTCAGTGCCAGGACAGGACATGTGAGTCCTTATACGAGTTTTGCATGTACATCACATTCATTACCATTTGTCCTAAGGGCACACATAGAAAGAGGTTGTTTTTGCCTTTCTCTATTTCTTTGCAGCATTGTTCAAATCCGTGCATTGCTGTCGTTTGACCTGCTTTACCAGCAGTGCATAGGCATCTCATACCCGCTGCATCCAAAGAAACGCAACACAAAACAAAGCAGGCCAACAACAGCACAGCCTCAGGACTGTCATCCACACTAATTCATCAGAGTAAATGGGAACCTGCTAACCTGCGTTTGACATATCTCAAATCCACAAATACAGAAAAAACAGAAATTTACACAAACCCTTATGAAAGCTGTTTTTTTGCTGTAAACCTCACCAAAGTTACAAAATATTATGAGCTGGGAGCATGCCGGACCTCTGCAAAGAGACCACTGCTTTCACAGAAGTAGCAAGGGTCCTACTCTGCAGCATGTAGGCAAGGACAGGCCTTTCTACTGTGGCTTTTTAAAGAAAACAAATTGTTAGGGCCCCTTCACACTGGGTGGATCCATTTGATGGAATCCGCTTGCTCTGTGCGGATTGATCCGCTTGTCCCCGCTGAGCAGGCAGATGACAGGTCCGTTTCCGCTCACTGTGCTGAGACGGACCTGTCAGAGTCCCGCTCTCTTCTATGGGGGATCCGATGGAAACGATCATTCATTCATCCGATTCCATTTGATCTACCAGATGGGTGGAAAATAGGACCACTGGATTTGGCGGACAGGATCGGATTGCAGTGGGTGTCAGTGGACATGTCATCACTGACATCCGCCGCTCCCATAGGGGAGACTGTAGGGTCCGATCAGGTCCACCTGATCGGAAAGCCTGTGTAAAAGGACCCTAACACTTAACATTTTCTTTTGATGTACCTGGAAATTATTTAACTTATTTAAAAGGAAATTCAATAAGTCTTTTAAGCCTTTCACTTTCGTTTTTTGCACACATGTTAAAAATAAATTTAAGCCACAGAATTACTTAAAAACATTATTTAATTTCTGAAAGCAGATACCCTGGAGATTAAAATAGTGGTAGTGCCAACTTTTTATGTAAAACATAAGCAAAACAGTTTATCATATGCAAAATTTCAGTAAAAAATACAGTAAAGTTAATTTTAGGGTACACAAATGCAATACGTTACCAATTGTTGATTTAAAATATAAATTATGAGGTTTCGCAGAGTAAATAGATTCCCAACATGTGAAGCCTTAAAATGGCATGCACCTATGAATCAGCGACAAATGTTAGTACCCTACATTTTCCATAGGCAAAGCTTTAAAAGTCCCTACAGGTCATCATAGTTACATACAGTAGTTGGTGAATTGGGAATGATGGACCTAGAACTATTGCTCTCACTCCAGAATGCGTGGCAACAGTGGCGGCTGGTGCTGGAGGATTTTGGAGGGGGGCACGGGGGGCCCCTCCAGGCCCGCACCCACCCTACAGGCGGAGCCCTCCAGCGATCACAGCTCCCGGCGCCGCAGCTTCTGTGTTCACCCAGTCTTCTTTCCTGGTTCTGCATTTTCAGCCTCCTGTCCTGATTGGCTGGGGCAGGAAAGCCAGAAGCCAATGGCAAGTGTTTATTCGCTGGTATTGCAGGGTGGGAGGGTAATGGGCGCCAATGGCTCCCCTGCTATCAATCCAGCCAATGAGGACCCGAGACACCGGCTGAAGCGGATTGCTCGTAGCCACAGATGGAACAAACAGGCTCAGGTAAGCAAAAGGGGGGCTCGGGGGGGTCACTACTAAGTAAAACCTTAGACAGAGGGGTGGCTGTGGACGTGGTATACTTGGATTTTGCAAAAGTGTTTGACACCGTTCCCCACACACGGCTAATGTGTAAGGTACAGTCTACAGGCTTGGAAAGATCAATTTGTAAATGGATAGAAAACTGGCTAAAAGACTGAATTCAGAGAGTAGTGGTTAATGATTCTTATTCTGAATGGTCTAAGGTTATCAAGAAAATCGGTCAAAAGATAGGTAAATGTTTAACTAGAAAGGTTCGGACATCTGACATGGAATGTGTAATCGGCACACACCCCTTGCCACAGTTTGTGAAAACGTTTTAGGTTCATATGGTGCAGGTGTCGGTGGGGAGACAGATTCCAAAATGAATCATCACTGGGGGGGCTCGGGGGGAAAACGAATGGACTCGGACAAACAAGGTAGACACCGATGCTCGTTAGGCGAAGTCGGCCACAGAGCCCAGGAGTAACCGACCTAACTATCGTCCCCTCGGTAACCGCGGGTAATGGGAGGGTGGGACGTTATGGTCGCTTATTTGTGAACGGTAACCGAAGACCGAAAGGACGGG
>BLSH010342424.1:232209-246695 GCA_018402905.1 Glandirana rugosa
AGAGACAGAATGAATTCTCATCATCCGTAAACGCGACCACTTTTGCGCAAACCAATCAATAAACACCAATTGCGATTTTTTTTTATCGCAAATATGAGGAATTATATAAATCGGCCAAAAACGGTGAAAAAATGTTTTTTTATATTTTTTTTTTGGATTTGAATTTTAGCAAAAAGTAAGAAATTTGGGTTTTTTTGCAAAATGGTCGCTCTTCTTTTGTTTATAGCTGCGATAAGAAATGACGCAGAGGCGATCAAATACCACCAAAAGAAAGCTCTATTTGTGGGAAAAAAAGGACGCAAATTTTGTTTGGGTACAACGTCGCACGACCGCGCAATTGTCAGTTAAAGCGACGCAGCGCCGAATCGCAAAAAGTGCTCTGGTCCTAAAGTGCAAAATTCTTCCGGGGCTGAAGTGGTTAAAGGGTAACTCCACTTTTGTGGGGAAAAAGAAAATAGCAAATAAAGAAAAAATAATATAGCGCATTTAATTGTGACACTAATCATATTGTAATTGAATGTCATTAAAAAAATCCTTTCCTTTTCAATCTGCAGCTCTGCAATTTTCTGAGAATGCATTGCAATATGGCTACCTGGAGTTGTTTTGTACACAGAGTGTGTGCTGAGCATTCTCCAGAAACATCATTTCCTGCTTGTGTAATTGGCTCACCAATTTTCCCAGAAGTCTGCACTAAGATACAAGTCAGATTTCATGCATCCCCTGCAACAAAAATGTCTTTTTTGGATAGATACTTTCAATAGGAACATGTCTAAAGAGATGCAGGCCCAGATTTCCTCATTAGTGCCCTGCAGCTGCACAGCTAACTGCTAATTATGAAACCACTCCCATTAGACTCACTCAGAACAGAGGCACAGAGAAACACACAGTGATTTCTTCAGAATAACAAAAGGTAGGAATCTGCAACAAAGTTTGTTGTAATCCCTGTAATGTATATAGATCACCCAGAGGGGAATGATTTTTTTCTCAACAAAAGTGGAGTTACGCTTTAAATGGTTGAGTGCCTTTTATCAATCACAGTAGCTCTAACTCACACCTTCAGCCCTGGTTCACACTGAGTGCGGGAATTAAATGGTGCCGGTTCAGCTGAACTCGCACCATTTCATTTCCGCATGTCAGTCCCGATTTCAGCGGCAATTTCACAGGCATCTGTGTGGGTTTCTGCACAGATGCCTATGGAAACCGCACCTGAAATCATAAAAAGCAGTACAAGAACTACTTTTTGAAATCGGTGCGGCACCGCAAGTGCAGCGTTGCACCTATTAGGACAGTGCCATTGCTGCCACTTTGGCATGCGATTTAGCATGTCAAATCACATGCCAAATCGTGTCAATGTGAACCAGGGCTCAAACTCATTTCATTAATTGGCCTCCAGGTGTACAAACTTCTGACTCTAATCAGCTTTCGTTGAAGTAATTACTCTGTGTTCACTAAAGCCTCGTACACACGGTTCGACGGTTGTATACAACAGGTCGTACTTACGACCATCGTATATGTAATCGATCGTTCATACGTGCGATTTGAGCAGCTGAACATACGACGGTCGTACAAGAGGAGTTGTATGAGCAGACTAGAAAACTTGGTCGTACCAACAAGCTCTCATACGACCGTTGTATCGTGTGTACAGAGCAGTTGGTACAACAAGTTGTATTGTGCAAAACACGCATGCGCCAGTCAGGAGGGGCCGGAAGTGTCCGTTCGCGTAAAACTAGGTTTCTGTTTCACAATGCATATTCGTTCGTCTATTGGCAATTCACTTCAAATAGTGAAATGCGGTGCACATTAGCATCTTTTTCAATGGGATAATAATGAAGATTCACATTGCTAGTGATACACATAATACTAATGTAATAAAAGACAGTTGTTCTGTAGTGATATTAATAGAATTTGCCTTATTTTTAATCTCTTTTCTTCTATTTACCATTTCCCCAATATTAAAATCTCTGAAATATGAGAATTCCTTAAATTGAACGTGTTTGTGGTCCCTTGCTATTTGTTGTAACTTTTATTTTTAATGTAACTGCCTACTTCAAACATGTCAGTTTCTTTAACCACTTCAGCCCCAGAAGGATTTCACACTTTAGGACCAGAGCCCTTTTTGCGATTCGGCGCTGCGTCGCTTTAACTGACAATTGCGTGGTCATGCGACGTTGTACCCAAACTAAATTTGCATCCTTTTTTTTCCCCACAAATAGAGCTTTCTTTTGGTGGTATTTGATCATCGCTGCGTCATTTCTGATCGCCGCTATAAACAAAAGAAGAGCTACAATTTTGCAAAAAAACCCAAATTTCTTACTTTTTGCTAAAATGCAAATCCAAAAAAAAAATATAAAAAAAAAATTTTTCCACCGTTTTTGGTCGATTTATATTCTTCCTCATATTTGCGATAAAAAAAAATCACAATCTGCGTTTATTGATTGGTTTGCGCAAAAGTGGCCGCGTTTACGGACGATGAGTATTCATTTTTGGGGTTTTTATTTTTTTTTATTTTTTATTAGTAATGGCGGCGATCTGCAATTTTTAGCGGTACTGCGATATTGGGGCGGACATGTCGGACCATTTTGACACTTTTTTGGGACCATTGGCATTTATACAGCGATCAGTGCTATAAAAATGCACTGATTACTGTGTAAATGCCATTGGCAGTGAAGGGGTTAACCTGCAGGCGGCGCTCTAAGGGTTAACTGTGTTCCCTGGGTGTGTTGTAACTGTGGGGGGACTGCCCTGGCTGGGGAAGGGAAGCGATCACAGCTTCCGTGTAGAGGAAGGCTGTGATCACAGCCCTTCCCCCTTCACAGAACGGAGGTCTGTGTTTACATACACGGACCTCCGTTCTTTCACTCCGGGGGGGCATCGCGGCTAGCCGGCGGCGATCCCCGAACACAGTGAGAGCGCCGGCGCGCCTCCGGCGGTGCGCGTGCGCTCACAGTGCGTGATCTCGCAGCCGCCGTCAGATGACGGCGATTTGCGATATCGCACCACTTTGTCGCCGTCAACCTGCGGTTGGCAGTCAGCAAGTGGTTAATAAACTTAGGCAAGTATTGTTATTTTAAATATTCTTTATTTTTCACTCATAAAGAATAAAAATTAAATAATAATAGTCCTTTTTCATCAAAGAAAATATAACAGAAAACAAATGTGTAAATCATAACAAAATATGTTAAAAATTAAAACAACAAAAAAACAGTAACAAAAAATAAAGCCCTCAATGGGGGTACTGCCCATAATCCCCAGACCAGGGTTGTTGGGGGCCCTGGGGATAATACTGCCACTGGGCAGCATGCTGCTGTGGCAGTTGGTGTTGTTGGGATGGGGCAGGTGGTGGAAGTGGTGGAGGTGGAGGAACGTCTTCCACGATCTTCGTGTTGTGAGGAGCCCCATCGCCCCCTTAATGAGCACGTGGTTCATGAGCTCCTCTGCTAGATTTTTTTGGAAGTTGTCCATTTTTTTTTAGTTTCGCTGCTGCATAAGCACCAATGGACTCCTCCTCCTCCGGTTCCTTTTGGAGGATCTGGGTTGTCTGCTGGAAGAAGGCAGCAGCAGCATCATCAGCAGCATTCTGCGCCTTCCTCTTCCTTCTCCTCCCAACCTCCAGTGGAGGAATCCGGGACTGGCATGGCTGTGATGTGCCAGCTGCCTCCTCCTCAGTCACCGTGTCAGTGACACTTTCCTGTGTATAAAAAAGTGACATTATTAGAATATGATTGTTTGTGTGGGTGATGAATCCAAACAAATTTACATTTCATTACTGTTGCTTATTGAATAATTATAAATAACAAACACTAGCATTCTGGCACTTGCATTTTGATTATACTTAAAATGACTTTAGGCCACAACTGGGTTTGGATCTAGAAACAAATGTGTTAAGACTCCAATGTTTGGACAATAATGTTTAGTTCTTATCATTGTATTTTATCTTTACAATATGTTCACCAACACTATACCTGGGTGATGACGGCCTCCTCCTCCTCCTCATGTCTAATAGGAGACACGTCCTCCCCTGATATTGAGGGAAGGGTGGAGAGGGATGGCCTAGCCTCAGATCCACCCTGTAGGAATTGCAGGCTGGTAAAGTACCACAGTTTAGGTACATACACCTCAGATGCTGCAGCTCCAGACCTCTTGGATTGCTCTACCTTCTTCACCTCCCTGCCAAAGGTTGTGCGAAGGTTGGCAATTTTTTGCCGCACATATTTGGTGGTTGCCTCTGGGTTAATCTCTTTACAGAGGTCAACCAGCTGGCTTAAAGCAGCCTCCTTGCGGTTCCTATTAAAGTATTCTTTCAGCTGCACATTTCACAGGCAGGGTAGCTGGTGGTATAGCTCTATGAATTTGGGCAGGAAGTCCTGTGAGAAAAATCAGTCGCTCATTATGCCTGCAAGACAGAAGACAAAGCATCATGCAACTTCACCCAGCATGCCCCTATAAAAGCCCCACCAAATCTAGGCCCCAAGCCAAGCAGTATTAGGCTTGCTGCATCATCCATTTAATCCAGGACACATATAGATTACACAGGTTCAGAGGCCAATTGAATGCAGGTAAGGCACCAAGTGAGTTTAATTACCACCTTAATCAGCCACAGAACCTGAGTGATTAATATCTGTCCTGAATTAAAGGGAAGTTGTAGCAAACCTAAGCAGTATAAGCCATTCTTCCCAACAGGGCGGTCTTAAATACTACCATGGCCCCTGGGCAAAGTAAGGCACTAGGGCCCCTACCAGCCTGCCCCGTTTTATGCACCTGCTCTCAAGAATTTAAGTATAAATTGTTGATGGAATTAAACATATATTCATCACTACTTTCAATCAAATAGATTTTAAAACATGCCATAAATCAAAGACTAATCAACACAAAGGGGTGAGCAGAAGGGCACAGTACAGGGGGGGTTTAGGAGGGCACAATACAGGCTCCGGGATGCTGCCCAGGACACGGATATCCTGGGACAGCTTAGTAAAAAGCATGACTTTCCTGGTCAATCCGGGACAAATGTCAAGTATGAGAGATTATCATGGGGCCCCCATGTACCTTCAATCCAAGCATAACAGTATAGGCCTCTACCCACCTATATCTGAAAATCCAGATGAACCTTCGGTCGTTCCCACAGAGTTCCTCCACAGCGGTCGTTCCCACAGAGCGTTTCTACCTACGGCAGTTTCCGTGACCGTTCGTTCGTCTTTTATACCTTGCTTTGCGCATGCGTACCGCTCTCAGGTGCGTCGTGACGCTGGGGCGTGATACGTACCAACGCCTCCACGGAACGAACAAACGATCGCAGCAACAACACAACGATCGAGCATATCAAGTATGGCGGATTCCCGCAGGAGCCACCAAAAGATTAAGGCCACCCCCATGACCAGGCCAGAAATGGCAGATGTGGTGGCAATCCTGGAGGCCAAGGATTATGACTGTAGGAGGGGGGAGAATGAGAGGCCCAACAGTCATAAGGACTATGTACTGGAGAGGGTGATTGCTTGGCTCTCTGCCAAATATGGGGTCCAGCTGCACAAGGATCAGCTGCGCAAGCGCTGGTCAGATCTGAAGCACAGGGAGCCCGACCAGCTGCGCCGGATCCATCGGATCCTTGAAAAAAGTAAGCAATTTATTTTTGTAACCAGTATGTAGATGTGTAAATTCGGTGTGTGGATCTGTTCTTGGTCAAAGTAGCTAGAGAGAATTATCTCTGAATTTTTGAAATCTTTGTATGCCTTGGGGTTCCCAAATTTAATTTCAAAATCCAGCATACTGTATATGAAGAATACCATTTTAGACTGTTTTCAGACATTCCTTTAGTTTTTGCACTTATGTTCTTTTTGTATTTTGCAACAGGAAAACAAAAAAAGCAAAGGGCCCACCCCCCTCAGGAACCAACAGATGAGGCCACCCCTGGCTCGTCAGCAGAGGTGGCGGTAAGCCCACCTTCATGCCTAGAAGGTAAGTGCTACATTACAATTAGACAAATTGTGCCACAGACAAGCCATAATCAGCTATTATGCTGCACATCATTGACCTTATGCATTTTCCTCTACTTACAGCTCATGAGCTTCCACACTGCACAATTGGCCGACTCAGCAGGGACATCCAATGGTGCCGTGTGGAGCTCGAGAAGATCCAGAGGGCAGCACAGGAACTGCAGAGGGTCGCCCAGGAACAGGAGAGGGCAGCGCAGAACCTCCAGCAGCGACTGAGGGATGTTGGGGACATGCTGGCCAAATTTTAAGGCAATACTTCTTGCAATTGGGCTGGTTTGGTGGACCCCATTTTAGGGCATGTTGCCCAGTTTAAAGGGGCTCCGGAAAAAGTGTGTAAACATGTACTCTATCTCATCAGGGGTTGTGAAGTGTCATCTTTCTGTGTGGGCAAACTCCCCTTCCTTCAAACTGGAGTTTCTTGGAGAAAGGGGTGTTGCATCTGAGAAATGTCTGAGTGCACCACATCAGTGGTTCCAAGCTGACGCATTTCAGAGTTGCCCCCCTTTATCCAAGATAGTGGAGTTTGTTTAAAGGTGCCCACCCCCAAAACGTGTCAGCTCAGAACCCATGATGGGATCAACTTACACATTTCTCAGATGCAACACCCCTTTCTCCAAGAAACTCCAGTTTGGAGGAAGGGGGGTTTGCCCATACAGAAAGATGACACTTGACAACCCCTGATGAGATGGAGTACATGTTTACATGCTTTTGTTTGTAGCCTAACATGTTTTATATGTTTTATATCTGGTTTTAAAATGTTGCTAAGCACCTCAGAATGTGCAAACAATATACCGTATATACTCGAGTATAAGCCGAGTTTTTCAGCACATCTTTTGTGCTGAAAAAGACCCCCCTCAGCTTATATTTGAGTCAGTGTCTGTGGGTGATGAGTAGATTCACATTAAACAGAGCCGTGCTGCTTCTAAGAGCCGTTCTGTGCTTTGTAAGTGTGATTAAACACATTGGAATGTAGAGAATGCTGAGAGAGGTGCCAGATTCTCAGCTTGATGTCGGGAGGTGGGTGAGGTGGACGGGACAAGCTGATGTTAGCTGTTCAGTCCCGCCCACCTCCTGATCTCCGTGAAGAGCTGCAGCTCTCTGCATTCTTTGCATTCCAATGTGTTTAATCACACTTACAAAGCACAGAACGGCTCTTAGAAGCAGCACAGCTCTGTTTAATGTGAAACTACCTTACTCATCCCTTATGTGTCCTGGCTACAGTCTCTGTGTCCTGGCTAAAATCCCTGTGTCCTGGCTACAATACCTGTGTTCTGGCTACAGTCTGTGTCCTGGCTAAAATCCCTGTATCCTGGCTAAAATCCCTGTGTCCTGGCTAAAATCCTTGTGTCCTGGCTAAAATCCCTGTGTCCTGGCTAAAATCCCTGTGTTCTGGCTAAAATCCCTGTGTCCTGGCTACAATACCTGTGTCCTGGCTACAATACCTGTGTCCTGGCTACAATACCTGTGTTCTGGCTACAATACCTGTGTCCTGGCTACAATACGTGTGTCCTGGCTACAATACGTGTGTCCTGGCTACAATACGTGTGTCCTGGCTACAATACCTGTGTCCTGGCTACAGTCTCTGTGTCCTGTATAAAATCCCTGTGTCCTGGCTACAATACCTGTGTTCTGGCTACAGTCTGTGTGTCCTGGATAAAATCCCTGTGTCCTGGCTACAATACCTGTGTTCTGGCTACAGTCTCTGTGTCCTGGATAAAATCCCTGTGTCCTGGCTACAATACCTGTGTTCTGGCTACAGTCTCTGTGTCCTGGCTACAATCCCTGAGTTCTGGCTACAGTTCCTGTGTTCTGGCTCCCTGTCCCTGTGTTCTGGCTGCTGCATTTGCCACCCTAGGCTTATACTCGGGTCAATAACTTTTCCCAGTTTTTTGTGGTAAAATGAGGTGCCTCGGCTTATATTCGAGACGGCTTATACTCGAGTATATACGGTAAATATATATTTGATACTAACAGTGTGTGGTTTCTTCTTTACTTTATGTACTGTGAGTTCCATAAAGTTTAGGTCTTTACACAGCAAATGTGCTCTTCTATGTGGTCAACACAGATGTAGTTCATCTCTTAACATTTAAAACAGTTGTTAATGCATCATGTTTTTGGTCTTTATGCATGGAATGCATGAACACCAACAACATTTTGTGTTTGTATATATGTAGCACAACCCCTGCACACCAAAATACATTTCAGAAGGTGAAATTTAGATTTCATGGAGAAATGAAGGTTAGCTTTCTCTCTTGGAGCAAGAGCAAAAATAAAGCACACATAGAACATCTCTTTTCCACATGAAAAAACCACAGACAAGAGTAGTTAAACTGAAGGATTCATTTATAAGGGTAAGATTAAAGATCTGTAATCATGTTTTGCCAGGACACAGCCCCTCTCCCCACAAAATGCTCCATGTATTTGTTTCTCTAATCTCTGGCGTTCTGGGTGGCCAAGGTAGCACATTGACTTTGGAGGTCTGCCATTGCATCCGATGGACAGCCTTCAGTGGATGTAGATGTACTTGGGCCTGGCAGGGCTGCATCAGGGTCAGTGGGTCCAGTTTGTAGATAATTTGTTGCATTCCTGCGCAAAAAAAATATGAAGAATGCAGCAGCACAGTACCACATGGTTTATTTTATATAAGGCCAAGTTTATGGGTGTTAAAAACAGACGGAACCTGTTGGCCAAAATCCCAAATGCATTTTCCACCACTCTTCGAGCACGCGATAGTCTGTAATTAAAAATCTGCTGGTCAGGGGTCAGGTTTTGTTGCGGAAATGGATTTATGACATGTTCCCCAAGCCCAAACGCCTGCAACGAATACAAACCCTCCACATTTTGGTCTGCAGGTGGCAGGTTGAGGGTGCCATTCTGAAGCCGCCTATAAAACTCCTTCTGCATGATGACGCCTCCATCGGAGTTGCGGCCATTCTTCCCCACATCCAGATACAGGAATTCGTAGTTTTCAGACACTATGGCCAGCATCACAATGCTGCAAAACCACTTATAGTTGTAGTAATAAGAGCCCGAGTTGGGTGGTGGTACAATCCGAACATGCTTGCCATCAATGGCACCCCCGCAGTTAGGAAAATCCCATTGCTGCATAAACTGTGCAGCAACTTCCTGCCACTGCTGGGGATTTGAAGGAAACTGTAGATAAAAAAAAAAAAAAATAAATTAGACTTTGCCAAACAAAAATGTTATTCAAAACACAAATGCAAGGGCAACATAAGGCTACACTTCCATTCCCAGCTCAGTCAAGATGTAAAGACATGGGAGAAGCACAACCTACAGAAAATAGACTTGGCTAATTACACTTTTCCAACCATATTCAAACAAAAGAGATCACATGAGGTAAAATAAGTAGAAAATCAAGCAGGCCCTTGCACTACATGTTTTGGGGAAATAGTAGGGAAATGTCACCAGCAAAAGATGGAGAGTGTGTATAGGAGATTACATTTCAGGAGATACAGTAGTTTTAAATGATGTAACCAGGGGCGTAATGATAGGGGTTGCAGGGGTTGCAATCGCAACCGGGCCCCATGGTCCAGGGGGCCCATGTGCCTCCCTTGTACACCTGAATAGGAGGGTTGGCGGGGGTGGCATTTAGAGGACCCAATCTCCTCCATTTTCCTCTATCCAGTTTACTTGTCTTCTGCTGTTCCCAGGGCCCCTGTGTGCTTCCCTGGTCCCCCTGGGGCCTGCTGCAGAACTTGTGAAAGGGCCCCACTGCAGTACCGTAATAAAGGGACCCACGATAGGAGTAAAGGGCCCCAGGATCAGTGGGAAGAGGGAAGGGCCCTGGCCAGGGGTTAGGGGGCCCTTCATAATTTCTTGCACTGGGGCCCTGAAGGTTCTAGTTACGCCTCTGGATGTAACTTTTTGGGAGCATGGGGCTTAGGTTTCACATAATAAGAACACCTCAAGCACTCTGCCTGGTTGGAAAGCCAAAAATAATGTGGCAAAAGTGTTAGTTTTGGGAGGGATCTGCATCTGACATAAATAATTGTGGCATTACCAGGCTGAGTGGGCAGTGCAGCCATCATAAATTTGGGAGCCCCTTAAACAGCTTTAAACCTGCCCCCCCTTCTGACCACCAACCTTACCCAGGACCTTCACACTGGGCCATTCCACCACATCTGCCCACTGGCCAGGGGTGTACACATGTTGCAGCCCCAGTAGGAACAATACACTCTGTCACACTTGAGAGATGTAGCCTGCCAAGCATGACCCAGCGAAGTGTGCAATGCATGCTAGTGTGAAATCCAAGGGCTTCAAAAAGCAGTGCACAGGCAACACAGCCTCACTCAATGCTTGCAATAAGACCTCGTGCCAAAGCATAGGTGCTGCAGGTCCCAAACTTGAACCAGTTGGGGTCCAGGGGGTCCTCTCCTTGTGGGCAAAGTTTGTTATTTTTGTCGCCTAGGGTTCAGGAGAATGGTCTCCCCAAACTGGATGACCCCCTCCCATAGACTCCAATGTTAAAGACTGCTAAAGTCTTTGTTGTAAGGGCCCCTTGAGACACTGGGGCCCCTTACAACAGTACTGCCTGTACCCCCTGATGGCGGCCCTCTGATAGGGTGGCCACATCATCCCTTTAATCCAGGACACATACTAATTACACAGGTTCTGTGGCTGATTAAGGTGGTAATTAAACTCAATTGGTGCCTTATCTGCATTAAATCAGCCTCAGAACCTGTATAATTCATATGTGTCCTGGACTAAAGGGATGACGTGGCAACCCTACCCTCTGAGTGTGTATGGACACTGGACAACATGCTGGGGAGGCATGTAGAGGAAAAAAAGGAGGTGAAAAAAGCTTAGAGCATGCATGAGGCCAAAGAAGACATTCACAGCATATTGTAATGTTACTAATTAGGTATTGGCAAAAGGGGTAAATACTATATTATCAAACATAAACACATAAAATGTGGTATTAACATGAAACATACCTTAATATAGTCCTTGTGCAGCACCTGTATGATGGCTGAACATGTCTCAGGAATAATCACTCCAAGAGCCTGGGGGAGATGCCTGTGGTGAACTTCAGGTCCTGCAGGCTTCTTCCTGTCGCCAGGTAGCGCAAGGTAGCAATCAGCCTTTGCTCAGGGGTGATAGCAAGGCGCATGCATGTGTCCTCCTTCTGGATATAGGGGGACACCAATGCCAAGAGGTGGCTAAAGCAGGGGTCCGTCATCCGGAGATAATTCCTGAAATCATCAGGATTGTTCTCCTGGAGCTCCCTGACCAAAGCCATATGACCAAATTGATCACGGTTAAGTAACCAATTTTTGGTCAGACAACTCCTCTCCCTCCTTCTCCTACGTTGGTTTCGGGTCCAAGCCAGAACTCCTAGGCCAATAGTAGCGAGATTTCTCTCTCGAGAAGGCAACATCGTTAACGAATGAGCGTCCAGAAACAAGCCAAAGAACGATCCAAACAACGATCTGAAGAACGATCTGAAAGTCGCGAATCAACACACACCAAACTTCAACTAACACGAAATTAGATGAAGGAGCCCAAAGGGTGGCGCCACTATAACAGCACTTCCTCTTTATACGCTCGTTCACGTCATTACGTTCGGCCGGCCGCATGTTGTTTGTACGACTGTCGGGTGCACGTCAGTATGCTACATACAACAGCCAACTTACGATTCGACCCGGTCGTACGTGCGATCGTCGTCCCATGTGTACGGGGCTTTACTTTTTCCTCCATCACTGTGAATATTTAGTGGGTGCTTTCAATAAAGACATGAGAAACCCAAAAGTGTTTGTGTGTTATCAGCTTAACCACTTCAGCCCCAAAGGATTTACCCCCTTCCTGACCAGAGCACTGTTTGCGAAATGGCACTGCGTCGCTTTAACTGACAATTGCGCAGTCTTACGACGTTGTACCCAAACAAAATTGACGTCTTTTTTCCCCCCACAAATAGAGCTTTCTTTTGGTGGTATTTGATCCCCTCTGCGCTTTTTATTTTTTGCACTATAAACAAACTAACTTTTTGCTATAATACATATCCAAAAAAAAATATAAAAAAAACAAATGTCTTCCTCAGTTTAGGCCGATATATATTCTTCTACATATTTTTGGTAAATAAAATCACAATAGGCGTATATTGGTTGGGCTGCGCAAAAGTTATCGTGTCTACAAACTATGGGAATAGATTTATGGCATTTTTATTATTATTATTATTTTTTTTACTAGTAATGGCGGTGATCTGCAATTTTTATCAGGACTGCGACATTGCGGCGGACAGATCGGACACTTTTTTGGGACCAATGACACTTATACAGCGATCAGAGCTTTAAATAGCCACTGATTACTGTATAAATGTCACCGGCAGGGAAGGGGTTATACTGTAGGGGGCAATCAAGGGGTTAACTGTGTTCCCTCAGTGTGTTCTAACTGTGTGGGAACTGAGCTGGCAGGGACATGACAGATCTCACTGTTCCTGATTACTGGGAACAGTAGATCACAGTCATGTCCCTGGACAGAACGGGGATACGCCATGTTTATATTGGCAGATCCCCATTCTGCCACTGTAGTAGGCGATTGGGGGTCGCCGACGGACATAGAGTCCACCTAACCAGTGGGCACGCTCATGCAGCGTGCGCGAGAGCGTGCCAACGGCGGCGCACTCTCATCTGCAACTGCACAAGCCGCTGTACACCTACGGCGGCTGGTCGTCAAGCGGTTAAAGCATGGGAGCTCCATTTGTGGCCCATCATGCCTCTGCTTTTGTCAGTCATGCTTCTACCTGTCAGTCTTGCAATGCCTCATGGGACTTGTAGTTCCGCAACAACTGGATGGCCACAGGTTGCGCACCCATGGCTTAAAGCGTAACTATACTCACCTCGGCTCCTTGCTGACATATTCAGGTGGCCGGCTTTTGGGTCTCAATCGCCGGCCACCTTCATTGGCTGGGCGAGGATAACATCACTCCCACGCACATGTGGGAGTTTAGTAAGATTCGGCATTGCCATTTGTACAGTGAGATGCACGTACATGGCTAATTGGACAAGGGTGGACAGGCAGGTAAGTACCTTTTAATGCATTAGAGACAAACCACGACTCTTCTGGATTAAAATTCCTGCACGTTCGCCCAGTATTAATTATGCCCGAAAGTTTCACTTTCAGCTTGGGATTGAGCCCACATGGGTGGCAGAGGGTTGGCAATAGCGCCCGTTTGTAATGAAAGGTCCATATGAAAACGGAGCAGTACACCCAGATAGCAAGAATAATTTGCCACAAATCTGTAAGTCTTGTTAATTTGCTGCACATTTTCACTGGCAAGTTGTACACTTGCAGAGCACTTGAAGCACAAGTTCTAGTTGACACTTTTCCAATTTGGAGCAAATTTGCATGGCAAGACTCTAGCAAAAGCAAAGGTCCAGCGGCCCTCCCGCTGTTGTGGAACTACAAGTCCCATCATGCCTATGCCTTTAGGAGTCATGCTTGCAACTCAGTGGCTTGCAATGCCTCATGGGACTTGTAGTTCTGCAACAGCTGGAGGGCTATTGGTTGAGCACCCATGGTCTACAGCAAAAGCTCTGCAAGTCTACAGCATGAAAATTCAGCCACAGTGACTCCTGTGGTGGGATGACTATTTCACAACATATCTGAACCAGAACTTGCAGAGTGTTTGCAAAGAAAGTTGATCTGGAGACATGCAATGTGAATCCTGGCAAGTCTAGCAATAACTTAGCAAGTCATTTTCAAACTTGCAGCTCAAATGCCTCCCAGATAGCTAGGATAACTTGCCACACATTTGTGACAGTGTTGAATTGTAATTCTTGTTAACTTTTTCACTGGCAAGTTGTACACTTGCAGAGCACTTGTAGCCCGAGTTCTATCTAGTTGACACTTTTCCAATTTGTAGAAAATTTGTATGGTAAGTCTCTAGCAAAAGCAAAGTTGCAGTGGTGAGTCTACAGCAAGAGCTCTGCAAGTCACAGTGACTTCTGTGGTGGGATGACTATTGCACAACATAACTGAACCAGAACTTGCAGCAGACTTGCAGAATGTTTGCAAAGAAAGTTGATCTGGAGTCATGCTAAGATTGCCACTTCATCCCTTTAAGGCTGGGTTCACACTATCCGACAAAAAAACGGACCGACTTTGATCCTACTTTGCTGTACGATTTGCGGTCCTACATAGGGTCAAAGTCGGACCGTTTGTTCGTACTGAGGTCTAGTTGAAAGAAACGTTTGTAAGACGTTCAGACGACGTTCAAGACCAAGTCAATACAACACGTTATCAGTAGGGTGGTGTCTTCAGTGACACTGAACGTCTCGAGAACGACATCTGAGTGGTGACGTTGAAACGAAAACGATCTCTGAATGGTATGTTTAAAAGATGTTTAACCTTTTCACAGTTGATCTATCTTGAGCCCGATGTTCACGAGACGTTCACATGTTGAACGGTCACTTTTTCAATTGTTCTTAATGTTAAGTTGTGACAGTGTTTACACACCGTTCAATAGGATCGATAGACCCT
>BLSH010342424.1:250528-270424 GCA_018402905.1 Glandirana rugosa
CGTTGGGGTGTTTACTTTCCAAAATGGGGTCATTTTTTGGGCGTTTCCATTGCCCTGGTGCTCCAGGACCTTCAAAAGTGCAAGAGGTAGTCAGGAAATTATATGTGTAATTTATGTCCTTAGAACGCCTGATGGTGCTCCCTGCATATTGGGCCTCTGTATGTGGCCAGGCTGTGTAAAAGTGTCACACATGTGGTATCACCATACTCGGGATGAGTAGCAGAATATATTTTAGGGTGTCATTTTTGCTATGTACATGCTGTGTGTTAGAAATATTGTATAAATGGACAACCTTGTGTAAAAAAAAATGCATTTTCATTTTCTTTCCACATTTTCCAAAAACTTGTGGAAAAAAAATGAACCATTCAAAAGACTCATTATGCCTCATAGAATATACGTTGGGGTGTTTACTTTCCAAAATGGAGTCATTTTTTGGGCGTTTCCATTGCCCTGGTGCTCCAGGACCTTCAAAATTGCAAGAGGTAGTCAGGAAATTATATGAGTAATTTATGTCCTTAGAACGCCTGATGACGCTCCCTGCATGTTAGGACTCTGTATGTGGCCAGGCTGTGTAAAAGTCTCACACATGTGGTATCACCATACTCGGGAGCAGTAGCAGAATGTGTTTTGGGGTGTAATTGGTGGTATGCATATGCTGGGTGTGAGAAATAACCTGTTAATAGGACAATTTTGTGGGGAAAAAAACAGAAAAAAAAAATCTTCATTTTGCAAAGAATTGTGGGAAAAAATTACAACTTCAAAAAACTCGCCATGCCTCTTACTAAATACGTTGGACTGTCTACTTTCCAAAAAGGGGTCATTTGGTGGGTATTTGTACTTTTCTGTCTTGTTAGGGCCTCAAGAAATGAGATAGGCCGTCAGTGCATCAGGTGTGATAAATTTTCAGTGATTGGCACCATAGATTGTAGACTCTATAACTTTCACAAAGACCAAATAATATACACTAATTTGGGTTATTTTTACCAAAGATATATAGCAGTATAAATTTTGGCCAAAATTTATGAAGAAAAATTACTAATTTGCAAAATGTTATAACAGAAATAAAGAAAAATGCATTTTTTTACAAAATTTTTGGTATTTTTCCATTTATTGCTCAAAAAATAAACACCCCAATGGTGATTAAATACCACCAAAAGAAAGCTCTGTTTGTGTGAAAAAAAGGATGAAAATTTCATATCGGTACAGTGTAGTATGACTGAGTAATTGTCATTCAAAATGTGAGAGCACTGAAAGCTGAAAATTGGTCTGGTTAGGAAGGGGGTTTAAGTGCCCAGTGGTCAATTACCACCTTAATCAGCCACAGAACCTGTGTAATTCATATGTGTCCTGGATTAAAGGGATGATGTGGCAACCCTAACCCTAAGGCCCCTTTCACATGGAGCGGATCTGCCAGCTCAGCAGGGAAATTGCTCAGTTGATCTCTGCTGAGCCGGTGGATGACAGGTCCATCTCTGCTCTCTGTGCAGGGATGGATCTGTCAGAGCCCCGCAGTTTCCTATGGTTCCTAGATTGGATGAAAACGGACCGCCTTTCCATTTTCATTTGATCTGATCCACTGGACGGTTGTTGAAGGTATCACCCATACGTCTATTTTAGCGGATCTTGACAGATGGGATGGCAGACGGGTGTCAGCGGACACATCTCCACTGACATCCGCTTGCCCATAGAGGTCTATGGGTGGCCCGCTCGGATCCATCTGAAAAATGGACAGGCGGATGAGCGGTCCGATCCGAGGTATCGGGATATAGCCTGCAGCTACAGGCTATAGCCAGGTACCGTTTTTAGAGTGGACGGTCGGCAATCTGGCTCGGGAGCGGCTTGGTCGTTATCCCAGGGGCGGGAGGGGACATCCCGCCCTCCCGCCGCTCTTCTCTGGCCTTCTGTCCCACCAGGATTCTGGAGCTCTGATCTGGCACGTCCACCGGCTAGGAGGAGACCTGAAGGAAGCCGGAATCGGCTCTCATCGGGTCTCCGTCAAATTTTGGAAGCGACGTCACAACGTCACTTCTGGTTTACTCGGCGGCTAACGGCGCCGGTTTTAAACAAAAATGACAGTATTCAGAATCGCTGGTTTTGGCGATCTGAATACTGTGAAGTGCAAAGGAGGGATGGGGGGTCTTTTAGAGTACCTGTCACCATATATTACTATCACAAGGGATATTTACAGTCCTTGTGATAGCAATAAAAGTGATCAGATTTTTTTTTTTTTTTAAAGGAACAGTGTTAAAAATAATAAATAAATAAAATTAAAAAAAAAAAAATTTAAAGCGCCACCGTGCCCGCGAGCTCACGCAACAAAGAAAACGCATATGTAATTTGTGCCTGCATATGAAAACGGTGTGAGGTATTGCAGTGATCGCCAGAGTGTGAGCAATAATTCTAGCAAAAGACCTCCTCTGCACCTCTAACCTGGTAACCATTAAAATTTTTTAAAGTGTCGCCTATGGAGATTTTTAAGTACCAGAGTTTGTCGCCATTCCGCAAGTGTGCGCAATTGTCAACCGTAGCATGTATGGTATCCATTTACTCGGCGTAACATCCTCTTTCACAACATGCAAAAAAATTGGGCTATCTTTACTGTTGTCTTATTTTTTAACTAAAAATGTGAAATTTTTCCAAAAAAAAAAATAAGCGCTTCAGACCGCTGCACAAATACCGTGTGACAAAAAGTATCGCAACGATTGCCATTTTATTCTCTAGGGTGTTTGAAAAATATATATATAATGTTTGGGGATTCTAAGTAATTTTCTAGCAAAAGAAAATGTTTTTCACTCGTAACTAACAAATGTAAAAAAGGGCTCCGGTGGATAAGGGGTTAAAAAGTACATGACAGAGCTCTCAGCATAGAGGGATGGAGTTCCTAATGAGGGCCAGTTAGGGACTGCCGATAGCGCCCGGTAAGCACAGCACAGAGCCCAGCACAAGGACTGTTGGGAATCCGACAGGAAGTTCCAGCTGTGTGTACAGCACGCAGCATCATGGAAGGAACGCGCTCCCTGATTGGTTGCTGTCTTTAGTAACAGAGCTACGCTTGGGGGCGGGACTTGGTAACGGGCAGCCAGGGCCGTGTGATGCCCCCGGGTTGGTACGGGCTATAGGAGACGGGTATGCGGGAAGATGAAGAAGTTCTTCGGTATCGGGAAGAAGAAGAAGAGCGGGCCCTCTCCCAGCCCTTCGGAGAGCGGCAGTGTGCTGTCTGTGGGCTACGAGCTGAAGGACAAGGACCTGAGCAAGTTACACCGGGCTGCCTCCTCCGGAGATGTCCCTAAGATCAGGCAGCTGCTGCACAAGCAGGACCTCAACCAAGTGGATAAAGAGAACCGGTGAGCAGCCTGCACTCCTCTAGCAGGGACTCTGCCTGTCATCTCCAGCGATCTGACACCCATCATTACAAGTGCAGCCTTTGGGGTCTCCTTTCACAGAGGGAATCTAGTAAAGCTGAACTCTGGGCAAATGTTTGCGTTTTATTTTTCCTTCCAGCCCCACCGCACGGGTTAACCGCTCATTTTTGTCTAGGGGTGACCAAAAAGCTGCATACTTACCTGATCCTCCGTTCCAGCAGCAAACGGCGCTCCCCCACGATCCAGCAGTGGGCTGTTCCTCATGTCCAGAGCAGGTCTATGGGCATGATGACGTCAGGAGCAGTCCACCGCACAAGACCGCAGGGAGGCGGTTTTGTGCTGGGAGGATTAGGTGAGTATATCTCTGTTCTCCCATCCCCTAGACAAAAACGAGCAGTAGCCCCACTGCATGGGAGGAAAAAAAATGTGCGCAGAGATCAGCTTTAGGGCCGGTTCACCCTGCTGCGTGTGGCCAGGTCGGATGTAATTTGCACCGCACTGCAATGTGAATCACATGCAATCTCTATGCGATGTGATCTCAGCCATACAGATAGTATGGCTGAAATTGCATGGCATTCAGAACAAACTCGCACAAGACCCTTTTTTTTCCGAAGCAGCAGAATGTTCACACCATGCGATCCGATTCAGGTGCGGTGTGTCATTCAGGGCCGGCTCTAACACTAGGTGGAGTAGGCGGCAGCCTAGGGCGCACTGCCGCCCAGGGTACCCAGCCCCTATCTATATACTATCCTACCCCAGCCTGCCCATATACTACCCCAGCCTGTCCATATACCCGCAGACCACGGCTGGCATGAGGATGTGAGAAAATAGGTAGAGAGGCACTGCAAATATCCCCACCTGTGCCACCTCTATTGTATACCTGCACAAGGCTAAGGGGGTGGAGCCAAAGGGGTGGCAAAATTAGGTTTCACCTAGGGTGTCAAAAATCCTTGCACCAGCCCTGGTGTCATTATCTTGGTATTGACACTCCCAGCAGTTCGCATATACTGCCGCTGGGAGATATGCAATGCGGGAATCCGCAGTGGATTCACACCGGCCCTCAGCCTAGGTTCCTCATATGTGCGATGCAGGAAGCAGCATCATTACAGCGCCTGTTCCCACATCACATCTCTCCTGCAGGCAAATTGCTGCGGGTGTCAATACAATGTTAATGACACCCCCAGAATGGTTCTCAGATCGCAATGCCAACTGTGAACTCTCACATGAATTGGATCACATAGGTGAGAACACCCATTAGATCCGATTTCAGTGCCGAAAAAAAATAAAACTCCCTGCATTTTTATTTTTTTTCTGCAAATCTAATGCGAGTTCAGCCTTACAACTGTATGGCTGAACTCACATCGCAAAGACATCGCATGTGATCGGCACCTGCGGTGCGGGTGTGAATCACATGCCATGTCTGAGATCACATATGTGTGAACCCGGGCTTAAGGCTTCATGCTTGCAATCTCTTCTAAGCCCCCCGTTTACACTGGTGCGACGTGACAGGTCAAATCGCATTTGACAAGTCACGCTGTTGGCAATGGAACTGTTCAAATTGGTGTGACTCAGACTTTTCGGTGCCGCATCTATTTGAAAAAAAGTAGTTCCTGCACTACTTTTGCCGATTTTAGGTGTGACTTGCATAGACCTCTGTTGATGTCAGCTAAGTCACACTAGAAGACGTGACATGCAGCTTTGAAATCGTGCAATTTCAAGTGAAGTCGCGTGGTTTTAACCACTTGCTTACTGGGCACTTAAACCCTGTTCCTGCCCAGGTTAATGTCAGCACTGTCACCCTTTGAATAACAATTGCATGGTCATGGTACACTGTACCCATATAACATTTTTATAATTTTTTTCACACAAATAGAGTTTTATTTTGGTGGTATTTTATCACTACTGGGGTTTTTATTTTTTGCTAAACAAACAAAAAAATACCGAAAAAATTTTGAAGAAAAAAAAAAATATTTCCTAGTTTGTTACAAAATTTTACAAACAGGTAATTTTTTTCCTTCACTGATGGGCTGCACTGATGGGAACTGATAGGTGGCACTGATGAGGCTGCACTGATATGTGGCACTGATGGGCACTGATAGGTGTCACTGGTAGGTACTGCTTAGCAGTACTTATGGGCACTGGTAGGGGGCACCGATGAGGTGGCAGTGGCTCTCCCTGTGCGGGACTGATGTCCCATTTACAGAAGCCGGTCAGCGTGAGGGAAATTAAAAGTGATTACTTGCTTCTGTTTACATCACATGATCAGCTGTCATACAGCTGGTCAAGTGTTAAGGGGCCAGGATCGGCCCCTTACTCCGATATGTGATCAGCCAAGACTCATTGACTTGCTGATCACAGAGTGCGCCACTCGCGGCCCGCAGGCAGCTCATGGACGAGAGGACATACATGGACGCTCTCCCGGCAATTTAGGCCCGCGCTGTAGTTTTCTTTCAGCTATAGCGTGGGCTGAAGGAGGTTAAATCCGCATTCATTGTGAACCTAGACTAAATGCCTTTCCTCCTGGCAGTGGTGTTCTGGCCAAAGAAACGCTTTTCGCAAGTGTCAAGCTCTTGGGCATTTATTAATTTCATTGGCTAGAATAATAATTTATTCTGACCATTGAAATAAATAACTAGAGGTGCACCTAAACTGAAAATTCAGGATGCATTTGTCTGAAACCAGAAATGAGAGTATTAAAAATATATCTATATTTATATATAATTGTATTGTTTTCAACATTTTAATGTCATGAATTTTAAATGCATATCAATTTGTCAGCTATTGTCAGCACCTTTAGCGCAAGAAAAATGCATCCCTTTAAATTCTATGTTTGTCTTCACACTGGTCCATTGCTCTTCCATTGTGGTGGTAAAGTGGTTGTCAACCCGTGACAACCACTTAAACCTACAGGTAAGTCTATGATAAGGCTTACCTGTAGGTGCCCTGCATATCTCCTAAACCTGCATGGTTCAGGAGATATGCAGTGTTGAAACTGTGCCAATGTCATTTCAGCACATGCGCAGTGAACTCCATGCTGTTCCTTCACCGAGATCGTGCCGTGACTAGCGGCTCCCAAGCGCATGCGCGGGAGTGACGTCATGCGACTCCGGCCAGTCACCGCACCGGAGTCGCGGCCCCGGAGGAAGAGTGACGCTGCCAGCACAGGGGACAGTGCTGGACATCGCAGGCTTCATTTCTAGGTAAGTGGCACATAATGGGCCACTATGCGATGCATAGTAGCCCATTATGCATCTACTTTGCAGGGGAATGTAGAGGACATAAACCCAATCTGCGTTCTTGTGACTTGGGGGTCCCCAAGGAATTCCCTTAATTTTCTGGGATTTCCTCTAACTTCCTGTTTGGCTATGGGACAGGAAGTGAAAGGAAACCTCCACAATGGGACACAGATGACAAAAAAAAAATCTGACAGGGGTTATACCCCACCCTCCCTTACTCTATCCAAAATGAAAAAAAAAGTTTTGCCTATAGTTCCACTGCAAAGTGGAACAAAATTGTCATGTAAACTGCCTTACAAAACAGACAGATTAAAAAGGAAATATACTTCCCTTCAGTCCAGTTTTGTGGCATCCCAGGGCTCCCCACCGGCTGCTGACAGTTCGTCAGCTGGCTTCCAGGTTTCAATCACCGGCCACGTTCATTGTCTGGGCCAAGATGATGTTGCTCTGTTGCATGCGCGGGAGTTCAGTTAGATCGGCCTTGCTAAATTTGTACCATGAGCGGCACGTGTGCAGCTCACTGTATAGTGGCAGGTAAGTACCTTTACTACAGAAGGAACATGTTCACCCATTTTTAATCTTTGTATTAAAAGTTCCACTATAAGGGGCGGTTCACACCACTTATGGAGTGGGATTGTGTGGTAGAGCATGCGTTTTCCTGCACCACATAAAAACATGCTGCCCTGTTCAGATGTGCATGGGTGCCATTGATTCTTAATGACTCCCCCACACATCTAGCAAATGGTGCGTTTGCCACCACCGAAACGCATAATACCACAGTACCATGCAGTTTGGTGCTGTGCAATTTTAAAAATCATGTTTGCTGTACATTACATGCATTCTCACATGTTTGGCAGCCCAATGAAATAAATGGCCCTTCACACAGGCGGACCATTGCCCTCTATGCAGTGGCAGGTATATATGTGTCCGTTGATACCCACCGACATCTGATTCTATCCACTAAAAGCAGACAGATGAGCATCCATTCCCCATCCATCTAGTTAAACGGTTTGGGTGGCTGTAGGGGGTAAACAGACAGGTTGTCTGTTTTTATCTGACCGCCCATAAAGGACAACAGGCTGTGTCTGGGTCTGCTCTGTGGAGCGGAGCGGACACGGACAAGCCATCTGCCAGCTCAGCGGGGATCAACAGACAGATTGCCTGCTGAGCAGCCAGACTCCTGGCAGAATCTGCCCATGTGAAATGGGCCTTATGGAGAATAGAATTTTGTCAGACTGCCACCGTTCGTAGCGTAAATACAGTTGTTTTTAACCACTTTATCACTGGGCACTTTTACCCCCTTCCTGCCCAGCCCAGTTTTTAGCTTTCAACGCTTTCGCACTTTGAATGACAATTGCGCGGTCATGCGATACTGTACCCAAATTTATATTTTTTTCCCATAAATAGAGCTTTCTTTTGCTGGTATTTGATCACCACTGGCTTTTTTATTTTTTGCGCTACCCATAAAAGACAGAACATTTGGAAAATAAAAAACGTTTTTCTTTGTTTCTGTTAAAAATTTTTTGTAAATAAGTAAATTTTCTCCTGCACTGATGAGGTGGCACTGATGAGGTGGCGCTGATGGGATGCAATGACGGTCACTGATGGGCTGCAATGATGGGCACTGATGGGCTGCAATGATGAAGATGCACTAACTGACATTACTGATGGGCACTGATTGGCATCACATGTGGGTACAGGTGAGCACTGATTGGCATTACTGGTAAGCACTGGTGGGCATCCTTGATGTGTCTGCACTGAAAACAAAATGTGCTGATTATCAGTGGAGACCCCCCCTGTCAGGAGAGCCGCTGATCTGCTCTCCTCTACCTGCTCCTTGTCAACGCGAATGGAGGAAAGCTGATAAAAGGCACTTCCTGGTTACTGTGTGATCAGCTGTGATTGCAAACAGCTGATCACCTGTTAAAGAGCCTATATCATTGGCTCTTTACCTAGATCGGAGATGCGGTGTGTCGGATTGACACCCCGCCCCACCGATCGCCATGCTGTGTGCCCCCGGGCGGCTTATCCTGCTGAACGTATGATGCCCAGTCAGGGTAACTGAACAGTTGATCTATTACAGCATAGGAGCACAATTCACGTGTCCATAGTCTGGCAGGGAAAAGAGCAGCCTGTCGGATCTAAGGCCTCATTTACACTGCTGCTGGTAAACGGAAGTTTAAAGGCATTTAGACGTATTTTTTCAGCTGCCCCTGAACTTTCCTCTGTTATCTTATCAGTACATTTACACAGGGTCATTTCAGGTAGTTTCCAGGCAGTTGGGTTTAAAGGCTTTTTTTGGAACGCAAAAAAAATGGGTTCAGACGCCAATTCAGAGGCATTTGAAACACCAAGCAGCTTCTAAACGCGGTAACCCACATCTAGGAGCGTTTCATTTACAGGCGTTTCCATTTTAAAAAAGAAAAAAAAAAAGTGTTGTGTGTGTATGTATGTATGTGTGTATGTATGTGTGTGTGTGTGTATGTGTGTGTATATATATATGTGTGTGTATATATATATATATATATATATATATATATATATAAAAAATTTTTTTTTTTTTTTCAAAAAATGCTCCTAGACGAGAAAGCGGCATGCCGGTTTCTAGCTGTCAAGGTAAAACGTTCAGGGGAGTTTGAAACAGCGTCCCGTGTAAATGGAGCCTAATCCCCTCCATGCTTTGATAATGAAAAAAGTCCTGACACCTGCAAAAAAAAGTGTCACCACGCCCCTCTCTCCTTTGATTGACAGCCATGAGGAGGAGACTCATGCACAGCATTAGTGAAGGGGGTGTGTCAGCTTGACTGAGCGCAACAAGGAAGTGTGTTTACTTTCACTTTCCCCCACTCATCTCCTCAGGACCAGGTAAACAACTCTCTTTATGCCTTTCTCAACATACCGTCAGCTATTCTTCTCTAAGTTCATATTTTACAGAGGAGACAACCAACACATGTATTTAGTGAGAGGCACAGAGAGAGACATATAATGAGACAACGCATAGAGAGAGACACATAGAGACATATAATGAGACAACGCATAGAGAGAGGCATATAATGAGACAACGCATAGAGAGAGGCATATAATGAGAGGGACAGAGAGACCTACATAGAGAGAGCCATATAACGAGACATGGATAGGGAGAGAGACACACATAGAGCCATATAAGACATGCATAGAGAGAGAGAGAGAGACATAGAACGAGACATGCATAGAAAGAGAGACACACCTAGAGAGAGACATAACGAGACATGCATAGAGAGAGACACACATAGAGAGACATATATAACGAGACATGCATAGAGAGAGAGAGACACATAGAGAGATATATAATGAGACATACATAGAGAGACATATAACGAGACATGCATAGAGAGAGAGAGACACATAGAGAGATATATAATGAGACATACATAGAGAGACATATAACGAGACATGCATAGAGAGAGAGACACATAGAGAGACTTATAACGAGACATGCATAGAAAGAGAGACACACATAGAGAGACCTATAATGAGACATGCATAGAGAGAGAGAGAGAGACATATAATGAGACATGCATAGAGAGAGAGAGAGAGACATATAATGAGACATGCATAGAGAGAGAGAGAGAGAGACATATAATGAGACATGCATAGAGAGAGAGACACATAGAAAGACATATAACGAGACATGCATAGAAAGAGAGACACACATAGAGAGACATATAATGAGACATGCATAGAGAGAGAGACACATAGAGAGACATATAAGGAGACATGCATAGAGAGAGAGACATATAACGAGACCTGGATAGAGAGAGAGACCCACATAGAGAGAGACATAGAACGAGACATGCATAGAGAGAGAAACACATAGAGAGACATATAATGAGACATGCATAGAAAGAGAGACACACATGGAGATAGACATATAACGAGACATGCATAGGGAGAGAGACCCATAGAGCGACATAACGAGACATGCATAGAAATAGAGACATATAATGAGACATGCATAGAAAGAGAGACACATAGAGAGAGACCTATAATGAGACATGCATAGAAAGGGAGACACCTAGAGAGACATATAACGAGACATGCATAGAAAGAGAGACACATAGAGAGAGACCTATAATGAGACATTCATAGAGAGAGAGACACATAGAGAGAGACATATGAGACACGCATAGGGAGAGAGAGACACACACATAGAGAGAGACATATAATGAGACATGCATTGAGAGAGAGACACACAGACAGACACACATAGAGAGATATATAATGAGACACGCATAGAGGGAGACACGTAGAGAGAGACCTATAATGAGACACACATAGAGAGAGAGAGAGACACATAACGAGACAGATAGAGAGACGCACATAGAGAGAGACATATAATGAGACACGCATAGAGAGAGAGAGAGACACACACATATAGAGAGACACACACATATAGAGAGACACACAGATAGAGAGAGAGAGAGACACAGATATAGAGAGAGAGAGAGAGAGATGGAAAGAGACACATAGAGAGATAGAGAGAGACACATAGAAGGATAGAGAGAGACACATAGAGATAGAGAGACACGCATAGAGATATATAATGAGACACGCATAGAGAGAGACACCTAGAGAGACACACATAGAGAGATATATAACGAGACACGCATAGAGAGAGAGAGAGACCCTGCACTAAACTATGCAAAAAAAATGGTGTTTCAGAAATTTGGGTGTAAAACCCCTTTAAGGCCTCATACACACGGACGTTTCTTAAAAAAATAAACAAAACGCCGGGCCCGACGTCAAGGAAAAAAAAATCAGCGTTTTTTTGGCGTTATGCATCGGCATTAGTGAGCGTCGGTGTCAATAGGCGTTTTTTAAAAAAAAATTATCCCCCTGATATTTTTCAACCTAAAAACGTCGGCGTCAATAAACGCCGGTACGACATTAGTTGGCGTTAGTGAGCGTCTTGCGGCGCCGGCGTCAAAAAACGCCAAAACGCTACAGCCTGAGAACGCGCTGGCCGTGGGTTCTAGTTTCAGCTCACTAACGCCGACGCCATCTACAGCTCAAAAACGTCTGCGTTTTTATGGGGCCATTGACTAACATGGAGAGCTGCAAAAAACGCCAGAAAACGCCGGGGTCAAAAAACGTCCGTGTATATGAGTCCTAAAGGATATGTAAAGGTTTTTTTTTTTTTTGTTGTTTTTTTTTAAACAAACATGTCATACTTACCTCCTCTGTGCAGTTGGTTTTGCACATAGTGGCCCCGGTCCTCCTTTTCTGGGGTCTCTCAGTGGCGCTCCTGGCTCCTGCATTAAGGTGAAAAACCTTGAGGGTTTACAACCCCTTTAAAGTTCTAAAGTCAGAAGGTTTTTTATCTTAATACATTCCATGCATTAAGATAAAAAACCCTTCTGTATGCAGCAGCCCCCCTAATACTTACCTGAGCCCCATCTAGATCCAGTGATGCTGCACAACAGTCTCGGCTGGCCGGGACTCTCTCTCCTCATTGGCTGAGACAGCAGCGGGGCTCCCATTGCTATCAAAGTCAGTGAGCCAATGAGGAGAGAGAGGGGGCAGGGCCGAGCCACGGCTCCATGTCTGAATGGACAAACGGAGCAGCAGCTCAGCTCGAGTGCCCCCATAGCAAGCTGTCTATTTTGAAGTCGGTCATTTTGAATCCAACTTTTGTTTTTTCAATAGGAAGAGGGTCATGTGACACATCAAACTTATTGGGAATTTCACAAGAAAAACAATGGTGTGCTTGGTTTTAACGTAACTTTATTCTTTCATGAGTTATTTATAAGTTTCTGACCACTTATAAAATGTGTTCAATGTGTGCTGCCCATTGTGTTGGATTGTCAATGCAACCCTCTTCTCCCACTCTTCACACACTGATAGCAACACCGCAGGAGAAATGCTAGCACAGGCTTCCAGTATCCGTAGTTTCAGGTGCTGCACATCTCGTATCTTCACAGCATATGGTTTTCTATGGTTTTTATGGTCAGTAAAAACCAATACCGGGTGAGCTGCTCCTTCCAGGAGGTACCTCCATTCCTCCAAAGCCAACTTGATGGCCAGCAATTCCCTATCACCGACATCATAGTTCCAGCAAGATGGTGCGCCACCACATTATGGGTGTCAGGTCCGAGCTTTCCTAGATGAACAGTTTCCTGGAAAGTGGATTGGTCGTCGTGGGCCAGTTGAATGGCCCCCAAGGTCTCCCGATCTGACCCCCTTAGACTTTTATCTTTGGGGTCATCTGAAGGCATTTGTCTATGCTGTGAAGATACGAGATGTGCAGCACCTGAAACTACGGATACTGGAAGCCTGTGCTAGCATTTCTCCTGCGGTGTTGCTATCAGTGTGTGAAGAGTGGGAGAAGAGGGTTGCATTGACAATCCAGCACAATGGGCAGCACATTGAACACATTTTATAAGTGGTCAGAAACTTGTAAATAACTCATGAAAGAATAAAGTTACGTTAAAACCAAGCACACCATTGTTTTTCTTGTGAAATTCCCAATAAGTTTGATGTGTCACATGACCCTCGTCCTATTGAAAAAACAAAAGTTGGATTCAAAATGGCCGACTTCAAAATGGCCACCATGATCACCACCCATCTTGAAAAGTTTCCCCCCTCACATATACTAATGTGCCACAAACAGGAAGTTAATATCACCAACCATTCCCATTTTATTAAGGTGTATCCATACAAATGGCCCCCCCTGTAGAATGTTAAAGGCAATAAAATTTTCAGACATTTGTCAATTCATCAAATGTACAAAGAATTTTCGTACGAATATTCTCTTCCAAAAATCTATACATATATGGCCAGCGTAAGAGTGACATTTATATAGGGTCCATGCACACTGGGCTTAGAAAATGCTGCTTCTAGAAGCTTTTTGCCTGTGAAAGCAGCTAATGTCATTCTATGTGTCCATGCACATCTGGACATTTAGAAGCATATTTTAAGCTCGGCGTTGAGGAAGAAAAGAAACACTTCCTTCCTTGCATTTTTGAGAAAAAAAAACGCGAAACACTCTATACAAGCATTTTTTTGCTGCCAACAGAACTGGTGTTTTTTAAGGCCAGTGTGCATGGACCCTTAGCATAATCGCAGCCAGGTGATATAGAGGCTTTTTTTTCTGAGTACCTTTATAGTACAGGAGCAGAATGGCGCGTTTTGGTCCCATGGACTTCTAAATGGGAGAAATGTGCGAAAGCTCATTTTTTTCAAGTGTTTTTCAGGCATTCCAGTTATTCTTTGTGCCATTCTGCAGCCCAAGAAGGTCATGCACTTTTTGAGCTTCATGTGACAAGGGACATAACACCCATATGTGAACAGTCCCACCGAGAATTAGTTACATGGTCAGTTAGGTTGAACAAAGACACAAGTCCATCCAGTTCAACAAAAAAAAAAAGATAAGGATTCTTCATCTTGAACTTTCACACTTTGGGGGTTGTGCAACAAAATGCTCAGGTTTGAGTGGGAGCTAGAACCTTTAGTCTTTGATAATTGACTACTTCATAGTATATGTAACTAGAGCACATGTGTCAGACACAAGGCCCGTGGGCCAAATCCGGCCCACCAGACCATTTTATGTGACTTTTGCACCCAGGGCTTTCTTTTAGTTGGAATGTGGTGAAACTCTGTTCTGCCAGCTCCGTTTCTCGCCCTCTGCTCCCTGCTCACCACTGTTACTTGTAGATGCAGGAGCCTTCTGTGTTTACAAGGACAGCTTTCCTCTTGGTGGTTCTCACTGATTTCTGCCTGTCCTTCACACATGGTGGGGACAATGGAGCTGCAGATGGGGAGAGTGGTGCAGAGATTAGGTCTAGGAGGGGTGGAAGAGAGATGTAGACAGCCTGTGAAAGAGAGTTGAGCCATGCACTCTGTATATAGCACACTCGTCAACCCTGTACTCTGTACGTAGTGCACCCCTGAACTCTGCACACTGTACATAGCATATCCCTGAACTTTGCACGTAACACACTCCTGGTATTTATTGCCCCATTAAAGTGTTACTATATCCAGGAGCCTGCATTCACTATATCTGGTCTCCCACAGTACATGGAATGCAAATATTTTTATAAATATAAAAATACTAAAAAAAAATTCTCATCAGCAGTATATAGCAGCCTTGTGACTTCTATCCGTTCCTAGTAAACATTGTAGGAGGAGTTTTCATTCTCCTCTCATCCTCTGTCTGGACATGTCTAGACAGTACTGATTGGTCCTGTGCTGATCACATGCACCCTCCCAAGAAAAAAAAAAAACCTCTCTAGCAATACACACCAAACTAAGCATGTGCAGCCCGTCCACTGGCTCTGCAAATATATATCGGGTTCATTTTTTTGAGATCGTGGAAGAAGAAGAGGATCAGAAAGACAGGATCACACAGCCTTCATACACAGTGCAGAGGATTAACCCCTTAGGTTCCACAGTGAGAATAACAAGCATGCTTTACTGCATATACAGACTGATTTTACTCTTGTGGGTTTAGTAACACATTCTTCCCAGTGTTAGTGCAATTTGGCCACACCCACTGTTAGATGCAGTTCGAAAGGGGGGGGGGGGGCATGATTGAGTTCCTGCACCTATTCCATGAGAAAAAAATCTTCACATACATTTACATAGTGTTACAGATACAACTAGCCCTTAGAAGGACAACCATAATGCTGATGCGGCCTGCAATGAAATAGAGCTTGATACCTCTGAGCTAGAGAACCCAGGGGTGGCTTGTTTGCTACTTGTTTTACAGTATTATTAGTTTGGGTACAGGTGCACTCTAAGATCATTTTGAAACCCTCATATTGGCATTATTTAATGCACAATTTTGTGCCTATGAAGCATGGAGAGGGCGCAGTAGTGATTAGCTGGAAAATTTGAAGCCCTCTGTAATCAATTCTTTCACAGAACAGAGTCTGCTAGGGGACATCTGCTTGTGTCAGGTAGAGCCTCCAGATATGAGATAATTGCTTGATCACACCAGAACTCGTTTGACAAACATTCTGATATGCCTGTAGACCCTTTAGTGAACTCTATGGAGGTTTCTTAGCAGGGGCTTCTCAGCCTTATTATATGTGGAAAGTAATGAAAGTTGTAATGTATTTGATAACTCCCACGGTAAATGTCTGCTATTTTTAAGGGGAAAATCACTACATGGGTGCTTTTGTATTAAAAAATAATACATGGATTGCCATGTGCAGCTGTCTTAGAGAGTGAGCAAGTGTCCATTTTTTTTTTGTCAACATTTAAAATAAATTAGCCCTTTGTATAATCTTATTTATTATGTTTTATTGGGGTCTGTAATTTCTGCGTGTAAAGGCCCGTACACCCGGTGCGATGGTCCTATGAAAACGGTCGTACGGCCGCTTGTTGTACGATCATCCAACCGTTAGTATGCGTGATTAGAAGAGCTGACGTGCAACGGTTGTACAACAGCAGTTGGATGAGCAAACTAGAAAACTTTGGTTGTACAACAAGCGGTCGTATGACCGTTGTATCATGCGCACAGAGAAGTTGGTCCAACAAGTTGTATGTGCAAAACACACATACTCAGAAATCAGGAGCGCTTGGAAGTGTTCGGTCGTGTAAACCTATGTTCCTAATTCACAAATTACATGCACCTGAACTTCTTCTTTATACGCTCGTAACAACATGTCACTACCCTCGGCTTGGTTGTACGATCGCTTAGTGCATGTCAGTATGCGAGATACAACAGCCAACATACGATTTGGGTGGTACGACCGTTGCACCGTGTGTACGAGGCTTTAGGCTGGCCATACATTATACAATTTTCTTGTACAATTTTCCTTTTAAGATTTACCAAAGCCATATAATATGAGGTCAAACCTAAACCCTTGCAATTAGTATGCAGTGTAGTAGGCCCTTGCACTGCATAGTTGAAGGCAAATCTAAAGGAAATTGAACAAGAAAATTGTATAATGTATGGCCAGCTTTAGTTGTATTTTTACATGAGCTCTAACATGTCAAATTGTCAATTGGCTAGACATACACTTTAAATACTTAGGCTGCTTTGTGCTATAGCGATGAGGCTGGAGGCATGGGTTTGGCGGAAGACCGTAAATACCTACTGTATCACTACAGACTGATATGGGGGATCTAGCTTCTACTAAACTGGAGGTTCCTCTGTATAACGACTTCACACCCATTTGGCATAATAAATCTCTCCCTAAGTTCCTGACAATATCTGACTCTGATGTGTGGGGCAAAAGTGGGGGTATTATACCTAACCCATCTACTCTCCTCGGAGGAGATTAAATCATTTGACACTCTAAAAACCGAATTTGCACTTCCGAATTGTATGTTTTTCAGATTCCTACAGGTCTGTCATGCCTTACGTGCCCAATTCCCTGAGTCTCTACCACAACCCACTCCCAATGCTATAATGGAAATGGTTGAAAGTACAGATCCACAGAAATTAATATCAGTCTTTTATCATATGTTACTTACCCCTTCTTCCACTAAATTAGCATATGCTATAAAACCATGTTGGGAAAGAGAGTTGGGAAATATGGAGGATGAGGAATGGAGTGAGGCTTTAGATACCTGTAAAATAGTATCACCCAAACTATCTGATAGACTGACTCCGATTTATATCTTGCATCATACATACCTTACCCCCCTATAGGGTTGCCACCTCATCCCTCTAGAGCTGGTTCACACTGAGGCGACTTGTCAGACGACTTGAGTCACCTGACAAGTCGTCTCCATGCAGTGCAATGGAACCATTCTAATAGGAGTGACTCAGGTTTGAAAAAGGAAAAAGGTTTGTGCACTATTTTCGGGGCGACTTGCATTGACTTCTATGGTTAGAAGTCTCCTTGCAAGCCGCGCTGAGGTCGCCTCGAGCGGGGCGACTTGCTTCGCCCTGCAAGTCGCGCTGCTCCTGTGTGAACCGGCTCTCAAACACATATTAATTACACAGGTTTTGTGGCTGATTAAGGTGGTAATTAAACTCACTTGGTGACTTATCTGCATTTAATTATCCTCAGAACCTGTGTAATTCATATGTGTTCGGGTTTAAAGGGATGAGGTGGCAACCCTACCCCCCTTGAGTTGCCAGATACCAGAGGGGTACAGTCCACAACCTGTCCGCTGTGCTCCCAACATACGGGTACTTCTTACCATTCGCTCTGGGCTTGCCCACAGATATGAGGCTTTTGGAAACAGATAGTGGATTTTCTACATGATACCATGGGCTCCCCCTTGACCTTAGATCCAAAATCGTATCTGCTGGGAATATTCCCTGATTCAGGCACGGACAAATTTACTAAGATTATTCTACATGAAACTTTATTCTCAGCCCGGAAAATTATATCAAGAAACTGGATGAGACAATCACCTCCCCGATTTACTGACTGGTTGATAGAGATTAATGCTACATTGCCCTATGAAAAATGTATTTATATTAATAGAGGTTGCCCTACTAAGTACAACAAAATTTGGGACCGTTGAATACAAGTCTCTGAGACTTATGAATAAAGGATACCTTAGCCTCTTTTAACAACACTTAACTTATCTTTAGAGTTGAGCGAACCCGAACTGTAAAGTTCGGATCCGTACCGAATTTTGGGGTGTCCGTGTCCTGGACCCGAACCCGGACATTTGAAAAAAGTTTGGGTATTTGATCCCACCTGTTGAATAGCTGCAGGGCAGCCAATCAACAAGTGTTTCACTGGTTTGCCCTTAGAAGCTATCACAGCCATGCCTACTAATGGCATGGCTGTGATTGGCCAGTGCATCATGTGACCCAGCCTCTTTATAAGCTGGAGTCACTTAGTGCTGCATGTCACATGCTCTCTGGGTAGTGTAGGGAGAGGATGCTGCCTCTGCTGTGAGGGACAGATTGCAGATAGATAGATAGGTAGATTACTACTACTACTACTGCTTATAGGGACAAATTGCAGATCTCATCCTGCATTACAGAACAATCTGACTGGACTAGGTAGAGTCTACTGCTTAGAGGGACAGATTATTGTTCTAAAATCATCTTCTAGTTCTATAGGGTCAGGTTCCTGCTGTTGCTATAAGGGAAAAATTATTGTTCTAAAATCATTTTGCAGCCCTCTATCACTTTCCAGGACTTTTTACAGTCATTTCTGTGCCGAAAAGTTCGGGTCCTCATTGACTTCAATGGGGTTCGGGGTAAAGTTCGGGTCAAGTTCGGTACCGAACCCGGACTTTTTCCCGAAGTTCAGCCGAACCCACCGAACCCGAACATCCAGGTGTTCGCTCGACTCTACTTTTTACTTTAATAGGGAAACACATCTATTTATTTTATAAGTGTCACCTTATGTAATGTAACATTATGGTTAAACACCCCTTCTATTACAAATAAATTCCCTTAGGGAATATACCTATATAGTTCATCCCCTTCTATAAATCCAGCTCCACTAAGAAAAGTTTATAACAAATATGACCCAATCTCCTTAAAGGGAAAAGGAAAAACTTCCCTTAAAGGAAAAAACACACCTAACTGTTACTAATGAAACGGTTAAGGTCGAAATCGTAATTTTAGCCATGGGGTACCATCACTTTGGCCTCATGAATCCAAAATGATTCCCTTTGGCTTAAATGTCTAACATAATTACCCCCTCTCCAATTACTTTTTCCACCCCTCAAAAACGTAAGGCCTTGGGGTTCTAATTATGCACCTCTTTAACCACTTCAATACAGGACGTTTATACCCCCTTCCTGTCCAGACCAATTTTCAGCTTTCAACGCTCTCACACTTTGAATGACTATTACTCTCTCATGCTACACTGTACCCAAACACATTTTTATCATTTTTTCACACAAATATAGCTTTATTTTGGTGGTATTTAAGAACCTCTGGATTTTTTATTTTTTGCAACATAAGTGAAAAAAGTGTGAAAATTAAAAAAAAAAAAAAAAAAATACTTTTTTTTAGTTTCTGTGATAAAATTTTGCAAATAAGTAATTTTTGTTCATAAATTTGGGCCAAAACCTATACTGCTACCTATCTTTGGTAAAAAATAACCCAAATAAGAAAAAAAAAAATTAAAAGTGTGAAAAAAGTGAATACAACGTTTTTTATTTTTTAGGTCTCCAAGAATTTATGGTGGTTTTATTTCGATATAAACACACTTTTTTACTATTTTTACACAAACCCATGTCACATCGTACTCTCTCATTATCAGTAAGTTTCACACTCTCGCAACTTTCGACTTTTAACCAGACCTGTCCTTCCCCCATATTTGCAGGACATAACTTCACCAATTTCTCCACGTATTAATCTTGGGGTTCCGGAATGCAAAAACTCCCCA
>BLSH010342424.1:282235-302057 GCA_018402905.1 Glandirana rugosa
CTTTAATTTTTTTTTTTTTTGTTATTATTATTCATTTTACTTTTATTTTTTTATTTTTACACTGTTTCTTTAATTTTTTTTTTTTTGATCACTTTTATTCCTATTACAAGGAATGTAAACATCCCTTGTAATAGGAATGGTGCGTGACAGGTACTCTTTATGGAGAGATGGTGGGGTCAATATGACCTCACATCTCTCCTGCAGGCTGGAAAGACTGAGATCAGAAAAAAAAATTCCGATCCCAGCCTTTCCAGCCGTGATCACGGCTTTGTTTACAAAAGCCGGGCCGGGCGTGACGTCATAACATCGCGCCCGGTCCTCCGAGGGTCATAGAGATGACTGGTGACCAGATGGTCATCAGTCATCTTCCTGACAAGCATCCAGCGGCGACGGATGTCTTCTCCCTGCCGCCGATCGTACGGGCGGCACGGGAGAAGCACCGAATGGCGGCGGGAGGGGGGGGACGTCCCCTCCCGCTGCCTACAAGAACGATCAAGCGGCTGAACTGCCGCTATGATCGTTCTTAGGGTGTGCAGAATCGCCAGCTGAAAAAAATGATATCTGAATGGTGCCTCTAGCTGCTGGCACCATTCAGATATCCCCCCTCAAAGTCTAGGACGTCCATGGACGTCCTACCGGCGAGAAGGGGTTAAAGTATTGGGACACCTGTCTTTACACGCACATGAACTTTAAATAGGAAGTAAACCCTGATGGGTTTTACTTCCTTTTTGGACCCCTGCCAAGTAAAAGCATAATGTGCTAATATGCATCCAATACTAGCACATTATGTGACACCTGCAAACGAAGTCTGCACTGTCCCCGCAGGAGGCCGCATCCGTGTTCTCCCCTCTTCCTTCCGGGGGCCGCGGACTTCGGCTCTGTGACTGGCCAGAGTCGCGTGACATCACTCCCGCACATGCGCGCGGAAGCTGACTGTCACAACACCCGCTAGTGAAGAAACAGCATGGATGGCTTTCTTCACAGCGCATGCGCCGATGATGTCATTGGCGCAGTACACAGTAAATATCTTCTAAACGGCACACGTTTAGGAGATATTTACAGTACCTATAGGCAAGCCTTATTATAGGCTTACCTATAGGTATAACTCCAAAATAGAGGTTTACAACCACTTTAATGGCATGCCAGTCTTGGCCCATAGGATTCAATATTGAATTGGTCCACCATTTTGCAGCTATAAGGCGGGGATCAGAAGGGATCAATCCGTTGATCCCCACGGAGCCGGCGGATGACAGGTTCATCTCTGCACTCTGTGCAGGAATGGACCTGTCAGAGTTCCGCTCTCCTCTGAGGGATCAGATGAAAACGGACCGTCTGTCCGTTTTTCATCTGATCCGATCTGCCAGACGGATGGAAAATAGTTTCCATCCATCTGTATTTAGTGGAACGGATGTCAGCGGACATGTCACTGCTGACATCTGTCGTTCCATGGAGATACATGAAGCTGAAAAATTGACTTGCGGACCTGAATGGGTCCGTATGTGTGAAAGAGCCATAACAGCTTCAACTCTTCTGAGAAGGCCATTCTTCACCCAGAAGCGCATTTGTGAGGTCAGGCAGTGATGTTTGACGAGAAGGCCCAGCTTGCAGTCTCTGCTCTAATTTTATCTCAAAGGTGTTCTATCAGTTTGAGGTCAGTCAAGTTCCTCTACCCAAACTCGCTCATCCATGTCTTTATGGATCTTGCTTTGTGCACTGGTCACCAATGCACTTTTTCTTAAAAATAAATAAACCACCAAATAATTATGCGCTTGGTGCTAGAGTGTAATGTTGCACAGTATGTTCTGGATACAGGGGAAAATAACTAAATATTAAAAAGTGTGCAAAACCTCTGACCATAAAAATGACCATAAAAGCAAACAAAAAAGTGACTCCACTAGGGGGCCAATATAAACAATCTTGCGTGAAAATGAAAGTCCACTCCTGAAAGAATATTTCAGGGCTCCACTAGGGAGGCCAGTGTGGAATCTTGTGCGTGTTTTAGTCCCAACCACCTTGGACATAGGTATATGAATTCCCTTACTGGATAACCAGGATCTCCAGATAATAAGAGATCTCTATTGTAGGATACACCAAATACGAATCACACCAGGGTATGATAACAACCTCCACGCCTACCAGGTCCTTCCTGGGCTGTATGGAAAGAGCAATTCCGCACAGTAAGATTTAAAGGAAAATACAAAAGACCATATAGTAATATTGCTAAAAACACAAATTTGTTTCATGCAAATATACTCACAAGTATCTCGGGGTAACTGAAGCTCAGACACCACGCTGTGGTACGCCAGCGGGAGATGACATAGGCTACTAGCTCCTCCCTACATGTTTCGTCTATGCAAGGGACATTCTTGGGAAATAAAGAGAGTTATTACTCATCATTGTACTGCTCTCCGGCTCTTCAGTGAACAAACTGCCTCTTGCTACAGGCACATATTTCAGATTTTGACTTTTCAGACCAGAGCACCTGCTGCCATTTTCCTGCATTTAAGTTCCTATGTTTTTGTGCATAGTTGAGTTGCTTAGCCTTGTTTCTACATTGGAGGTATGGCTTTTTGGCTTTAATTCTTCCATGAAGACCACTGCTGGCCAGACTTCTCGAGACAGTAGATGTGTCTACCTGGGTCCCACTGGTTTCCAACACTTCTGTGCTGATTCACTGCTAGACATCTTCCGATGTTGAAGGGAAGTAAGCATGATGTGTCTTTAATCTGCTGCATTAAGTTTCTTTGGCCTACCACTGTGTCTACAGTCCTCAGCTTTGCCAGTTTCTTTGTGCTTATTCAAAAGAGCTTGAATAGCACATTTTGACACCCCAGTCTGCTTTGAAATCTTTGCCTGGGAGTGACCTTGCTGATGCAGTATAACTACCTTGTGTCTTGTTGCTGTGCTCAGTCTTGTCATGGTGTATGACTTGTGACATGAAACTGTCTTCCACAACCTCGTCTTAGTAGCAGAGTTTGGCTGTTCCGCACCCGGTTTTAAGCCTCCTACACAGCTGTTTCTGTTTCAGTTAGGGTAGTCAAATCAAATATTGCTATGATTTTAGATTTTACTTTTGCTTGCTCGCTTTGCATTTTCCAAATTGATAAAAATAAAAATGTATTTTCTTTCACTAACATACAATAACACAAAATGTGCTCTCGTCAAACATACACAACAAATGTTCTGAAAAAATGTAGTGCTGCTGAAAAATAAACTGTAATATAAAATTATCTGTATCCATATCAAGTGTTTTTGTGATAAACAGTACACACAATATCCTAAAAAAAAAAAAAAAATTCTATAATTTTGTGTGTGCATCTGAACACATTTGTAAGGGTCATTTGTTACACTTTTGCTTCACTTTGTTTGTAGTGCAGGAGGTTAAGGGCCGGTTCACACTTGAGCGGCACGACTTTGCGGCCCGTTCACATCTAGGCGACTTGTCAGGCGACTTGAGTCGCCTGACAAGTCGCCTCAATGCTGTGCAATGGACCCGTTCTAATAGGAGCGAATCGCTTCACTCCGACTTAGAAAAATAGTTCCTGCACTATTTTCAGGGAGATCTCAGCGCGGCTTGCATTGACTTCTATGATAGAAGTCTCCTTACAAGCCGCATTGAGATCGCCTCGAGCGGGGCGACTTGCTTCGCCCTGGCAAGTCGCGCCACTCAAGTGTGAACCGGCCCTTACACTATTTTTTTTTTTTTTTTAATTTAATTATATATGCCTAATAATTTCTTTCAGGACACCTTTACATCTTGCTTGTGCTAATGGACATCTGGATGCCGTGAAGTTGTTGGTAGAAAGCAAGGCAAAGTTAAATCTTTGTGACAATGACAGTCGAACTCCTTTATTCAAGGTATCTGTATAATGCATTAAGGACTTTATTAATGAACTATTTTGCAAAGGGTATGAAAGTTCTTCCCTATGACAATTCTATTTCTTTCTTTTACTAGTCTATACAGTGTCAGCATGAACACTGTGCTACTGTTTTGTTAGAGCACGATGCAGATCCCAATATTGTAGATGTCAATGGAAATTCAGCCCTTCATCTTGCTGCACTTATTCCATCTTTGGCCATAGCAAACCAGCTACTGGAACATGGAGCTAACATTAATACTGTAAATAAAGTAAGTATTACTTTTGTATGGGCTAAATTGTTAACTAATGCACCCTATGGAGCAGAAGATAAATGCTGCAATTTTAAAATTGTACTTCATAGTAATTATCCTACAAGATGAAAAGGTGACGTCAAAATGCTTATCAATTCAGAATGGATGTGTGACATTTTCAATGTCCTTCCAGAAAAGGTAGCAGCTGAATGTTTCAAAAAAATATTGCTCAGTATTAAAACCATAGTAAAATAAATATTATACAAAAGCAATATATTAAAAAATGTTAAGAATGCATGCTAGCAGTGAAGTCCAATGTTTGAGGTAAACTGTAAGATAAGCTAAAACAAATCCAAGAGAAGGTCAGAGACTGCAGGCATGCTTCCAGAGACGGGCAGAAACTGCAGACATGTTAAATGACACTGAATGACAATGAATCAAAGAACCTCTGATGCTCCCATCACTTGCTCCTTCCCCCAGCAAGAAGACTAGGGCAATCAAATAATAACATGCCCGCCTGCATAGGGCAGTCTTGCACCACCATGATTGGTGCAAATATATTGCAGATGGGTAGTATTTTGCCTGTCGGGTTGCAACATACTGGAACTTTAGGCCATATGTAGGTAGCAAGGACGTCTAAATCACCTACTTGGGGAACCTGAGAAGGAAGAGATTGGATAGATTTGCTGTGCTGTTTATGTATTTATTTTTCTTGGGGAAGGGGTAATTCTTTAAACCAAACTGAATCCTAAATTGGTGATTCCCTACCTAAACTGTGGGGATAGGATTGCATATACATATACACAGTATCTCACAAAAGTGAGTACACCCCTCACATTTTTGTAACTATTTTATTCTAACTTTTCATGTGACAACTGAAGAAATGACACTTTGCTACAATGTAAAGTAGTGAGTGTACAGCTTGTATAACGGTGTAAATTTGCTGTCCCCTCAAAATAACTCAACACACAGCCATTAATGTCTAAATCGCTGGCAACAAAAGTGAGTACACCCCTAAGTGAAAATGTCCAAATTGGGACCAATTAGTAATTTTCCCTCCCTGGTGTCATGTGACTCGTTAGTGTTACAAGGTCTCAGGTATGTTAAATTCGGTGTTAACGCTCTCACTCTCTGATACTGGTCACTGGAAGTTCAACATGGCACCTCATGGCAAAGAACTCTCTGAGGATCTGAAAAAAAGAATTGTTGCTCTACATAAAGATGGCCTAGGCTATAAGAAGACTGCCAAGACTGAAACTGAGCTGCAGCACGGTGGCCAAGACCATACAGCGGTTAAACAGTATAGGTTCCACTCAGAACAGGTCTTGCCATGGTCCATCAAAGATATTGAGTTCACGTGCTCAGCGTCATATCCAGAGGTTGTCTTTGGGAAATAGACATATGAGTGCTGCCAGCATTGCTGCAGAGGTTGAAGGGGTGGGGGTCAGCCTGTCAGTGCTCAGACTATACGCCACACACTGCATCAAATTGGTCTGTATGGCTGTTGTCCCAGAAGGAAGCCTCTTCTAAAGATGATGCACAAAAAAAGCCTACAAACAGTTTGCTGAAGACAAGCAGACTAAGGACATGGATTACTGGAACCAAGGTATTAAAAACAAGCTAAGAAAAAAAAATCCTAAAAATTAAAATTGATCATAAAACCATTACAGTTTTTAAGTGTGAGCAGTTTTTTTAAATATACATTTTATTGAGTTTTATAAAAGGCAATATAAAGTTGAAAAAAGGGGGAAAAATGCCCAAGTCAGAGAAAAGAAAAGACCCTAACTAAGATAGAGAAAAAACCTTCAGTACTTCACAATTCACAGCAGAGTAGTAAAACTGATGATACATGGAATACCGTAGGACGTATAAATGTGCGCAGTTTAATCCTAAATGTATGGTTTATATCTTTACATTGACTTTTGGTAGTTTTGTACTTACTGTATTATAGTAATAATCTATTGGTTTGGCTTTCAGGATGGTTGTACACCACTTGTCCTCGCAGCTACTGAAAATCATCAGGAGATGGTTGAATTTTTAATTAAAGAAGGAGCTGATGTGAATTCAAAGGACAAAAATGGAAGGTACATATAAGGCTAGTACTTGCATGTGTTTATAGAACTGGAATCAGAAAAGGGTTTTTGTATTCCCAGCCAAGAACCACCATATGTGGTGGAGATGAATATTGCAGTATAAGGAATAGATTTAGTCACCTAAATGTAACTAAATGGGTTATGGTGTTAATTTTATACTGGTGAGATGACTGTTGCTAGTGCCACAATCAGGAAACTTGGGTGGTTATGTGCAGTACAGAGCACCCTGGCTTTTTGGGTGGAGTGGTGGTATACATCAGATCCAAGGCAGAGTACCTGCTAATTGGAGTAAGTGACACTTCTCATTCTATCCCCTTAACCCACTGCTGTTGACTTCAGTGGGCAATCCCCCTCAAACAGACGTTGCATGGAGCAGTAATTTTCACCCCTTTTTGTTTATCACATTTATTATAGTATTTCATCTATGTATTTTTGGGTTAGTAATATTAGGAAGTTCATTTTACTTCATCACTTTGTTATTGAATTCCCCAAACTACTTCACCTGTGATACTGTGGGGGTGTCCTCTTGCCTCCTGATTAGCAGCAATGTAGGCCAGCAAAAATCTAAATGGGGTGGGGGGGTGGAGAGGGGATAAAGGGTTGTGTTTGACACTGTGACCTGTAATAAATGCTTACCTCTTGTATTACAGAACGTCTTTAATGGTTGCTTCAGGCAATGGTCAGATCAGTTTAGTGAAGTATTTACTACAAAATAATGCTGATATCTTTGTAAAAGACGAGACTGGATGGACTGCTGATGATCATGCTGTTATGAATGGCCATCATGCGTAAGTTTAAAATGACTTGTTTTTCTCCATTTTTTTTTTTTATAATCTTATCTCTGTATTTCACTCAGATGTGAAATATGAACAAAGCACATCCCTCTCTAGTGTGTGCTAGTGTGTGTCAATTAAGAGTACTAAGGAGTTGATTTACCAAAGCGTGCAAAAGTTAGAAGCTGATTGGTTTCTATGCAGAGTCACACCAGATTTTGCACTCTACAGCTTTTGTAAATCAACCCCTTAGACCCCCTTTCACACTGGGGCTGCCAGTCCTTTTGCGGTAAAGCGCCACTCATTTTAGCGGCGCTTTACCACTGTTTAAGCAGTGCTTTTCGGCTGCTAGTGGGGTGCTTTTAACCCCAAAGAAGGGGTTAAAAACACCCATGTTGTGACGCATCCAAAGCACTTTTCAGGCGCTTCCGAAGCGCTACCCATGCATTCCAATGGGCAGGGATGGTTTGTGAGTGCTTTTTACAGCACTCCAAACCCGCCCCAAAGATGCTGCTTAGCACCGCCCCAGTGTGAAAGTACTCGGGCAGCATGGGAGGTGGTTTTCAGGTGCTTTACAGGAGCTATTTCTAGCGCTAAAACACCTAAAAACTGCCTTCAGTGTGAAAGGGGTCTAAGTGTAATTTCTTATTGCTATATTCCCATTCCACACGTTCCTGGATAGAGCTTCAAAATAACTTGGGTGCTGCAGCAACGGCCAGCTGGAGACTGGTACAAAAGTCACAATCCAGATATTTGCCAGCACACCAAGGATCGACAAATAGCATCCAAATGGATTCTTTATTGCACAATCACATCCCACAGTAGTGCAACGTTTCGGAGCCACGCAGGGCCCCTTCATCACATGCATCAAAATGGGGTGGGACCTCCAGCTGTTTGACAGCCTCAGCTCTGTTTCTGTGTGCTATGGGAAGGAGGGTGTGTCCCTTCCCTCCAATCAGTTCTCAGAGTTCTCCTCACTGAGCTCTGCAAAACGTAATTTCAGCTCTCCTCCCACTTTTTCTGACAGCTCAGACAAGTTTTATAAATTCCAGACTTTCATGTAGAGAACAGAATACTGTAGATAAACAGGTACAACTTATGTAGGAGGATTTATTACATCTGTGTATCAGGCAAGGCCAGTCACTTTGCTGGGTATATGTAAGGCTTTACAACCACTTATAAAAAAAAAAAAAAAAGTTTTGGGTTTCATTACAGAATTTAGAAGGAGTTTTGCTTCCCTTGTAGATTACCTTTCATTCCTCTATGTAGCACACAAAATATTTTATTTATTTATTTATATTTATTTCAGGTGCTTGTATAGCACTGTCAATTTACGCAGCACTTTACACATTTATTATACATTCACATCAGTCCCTACCCTCAAGGAGCTTACAATCTAAGGCCCCTAACTCACATTCATACATATACTATGGCCAATTTAGACAGGATCTAATTAATCTACCAGCATGTCTTTTTGGAGTGTGGGAGGAAAGCGGAGTACCCGGAGAAAACTCACAAAGGCACAGGGAGAACATGCAAACTCCAGGCAGGTAGTGTTGTGGTTGAGATTCGAACCGGCGACCCTTTTGCTGGTAGGCGAAAGTGCTAACCACCACACCACTGTGCCGCCCAAAATATGAAAGTGCGTATTTAATTGTTACAGGCAACAATAGCAGTTCTGTCTTTGAAACATTGAAGTGTGAGGCCTAGTAAGTCAGATTCTTGTGCTCTCATCAACATTATTTGTAGCATATTAAAAATATGTCACAAGTTGTGTTGCACTCTGTAAAGGATGAGAGTGTTTCTGTACTTCTACTGTGCATACTCCTCTTATTTACTGCGGTGTTCACTTTTATCTGTAATTGCCTGCAATTGCGTAAATGCTTCTTCTCACAGCCTGACCTATTTACAGTGGCAAATCATTGAAGAGGCTTTGTACAAATGATGAGCATGAGGCAAAGTTTTTCCAGGCCAATTTTTGTTTCTGAGACTGGCACAAATCCCTACATCTATAGTCACCCACGATTGAACACTAACCTATCGCCCTGTGAAGAAAAAAATGTGTATACATACTGCACCTTTTTTGAAGGCGATCCGATCTCCAGCGGTGGAAGCTCTGCAGAGCACACGGTTGACAACGGCTGTCAAATGAATAGGAAGTGATGTCAGTTGTCACCCATAGACTTACTATGGGGCTTCCGTTGTCGGATGTGTCCTCTGCACCCACCTACACAGAGAAGCTGCGGCTGACAGCTCAGCGTGGGATCAGGTCAGATACCCTTCAGAAAAGGTATGTATACTCATTTTTTTTCTTCACAGGGCTAGATAGGTTAGTGTTTAGATCTTGGGTGGCTATAGATGTAGGGATTTTAGTGTTGGCATGAACTTCCACTTTTATGTTCACTATTTTTATTTATTTTGGGTACTTGTATAGCGCTGTAAATTTATGCAGCGCTTTACATATACTTTGTACATTCACATCAGTCCCTGCCCTCAAGGAGCTTACACTCTAAGATCCCTAACCCACATTCATACATACATACATACTATGGCCAATTTGGACAGGATCCATTTAACCTACCACTATAATATTTAAAGGAATCATTATTTAAAGGCAGACTTTTCATGTAATTTTGGTAACATTTTAACAATTTTTTTTTCAGCTGTTCACATTTAATTATAGAACACGGTTCAAAGAATAAGCGTTCATCCCTTTACGGTGGTGGTAAAAAAGGCACATCAGTGTTTAACAGTCCTGATCGAGTTGTGGAAGGTGGATTTGCTTTGGGCAGCCCAGCTATAAATAAAGAAGGTATACCCGGATCTCTAGTTCTATGGAAATGTATAGATATTTATAAATGTTTATACTGTTTTATTGAATTTATTTTTATAAGGAAAGTATCATAAATCGTTTGGCTTAGGGGTTCTGTTATAAACCAAACCAAATATTTTACAAATTATGATTAGAAGATAGACCTGGTTTATTCAGCAAAACAGTTTGGGCATTGAATAAAAAGAGAAGTGCTAGTGCTAACAGTCATGTATGAATTGTCGTTTCTGCCTCTCTGGCTGTTGCACTTTGTACTTTTTTTGTGGTGGAGATTTATGCACCAGCCATGACCTCATGGAAGTATGGTTCATATTTGGAAAGGGGTGTGACCCTGTCTGGACAAGAATAATGATGGTTGTGGTCTGTAACTCCATTATAGTAGGCCAGGGTCCATCCTGTTGCAGGTGCTTCTTCTGGGGTGCCTCAAAAATGCTTATGAAATCTCCTTGGCTTTTATTCCCCTCTGTCTTGCATGTGGCAGGCACTGAGATAAGTGTAAGAGAGGGGCTCTGTTTGGTGAAACCAGGTAGAGTGGGCACAGTGCCATTTTCTGGTTTTGCTACTGCTGGGTCAAGATGAAGCCTACTGGAGGACTTGGCATCCAGCAGCAATCACTGTGGGTAATCACTAGCTGGGTGGACAGCGACAGATATCTGCAGCCACTTCCGACCATTCATTGAAGTGTACATGGCTCACTTGCAGGTGGCAGAAACGGCTGCAGAAATAAGCAGATTCCTGCTGCTGTCATTTGCATGGGCTCTGTAGCCTAAAAAGCCCAATTAAAATGATGGTATAGGCATTTAGAGAACACTCTTTCGTATCGGCGTATACACTTTATGGTTTGTAAAACACAGAAGAGGTGTTCATTTGTAGTTCAAACATTTGTGTTACAATTTATTTGTATGTACTTACCATTAATTTATAATAGCTTATCAGCTTAGCCTTCTAATGCCCAGGGTATGATTACCATTTTTGTTTCTGTTCTTTCCATGCCTTTTCATGTATGGATGTAGAATTGCAAGTGACTTCAAAGCAAAAGTCAAGAAAAAGAGATTCAGAGAAAGGTATTATGTAGTGAATACACTTTAGTCTTTAACACGGCTTTATGCCTGTATACCTTAAAGTAAGAATTCAATAAAGGGTAGCAATCCTTAGATGTAGGAGATACAAACAATAAATCAGGTAAGACTTTACTGATGCTTTGTGAATATCAAGATATTTGACACAGACCTATAGTGACTGTCAATGAAAGATGCATAGCCTGCCTTTTTTTTGTACAGAGCTGCTCCTGATCGTGAATTACAGATACTTCTAATAACCAGGCCTGAACAGTGTGGAGGATTCCTACGTACATGTTTCAGCACAGTCCTGTGTTTGCTCTATAATCCTACTGTATTATGTGATGCTTTGTAGAACAAGGTGGAGTGTAAATAATATCGAGGCCCCAATTCCAAATCCCAAAAGCTAAAATCGCCTCTTTTTTCAAACAATTCTCTCTGATATGTGATCTAAAATATTTGCATTTAGATTCATTCTAATAAATATTTTAATTATGGCATTAGGCAAATCCAGTTTTCCAAGCTGCTGGACAATAATACAACCATGCAGTACTATTTGAAAAGAAAACATCTGTTTAGGGGTACATAACAGACAAAATTCAACTTAGTTCTGCCTAGCATTAGGCATGGTCCTTTTAATACTGTATGACCATTTTACACAAAATTCCTGTTTCATTTTGTATTGATTATAGCTGTTTTATCCAGATTTAATTTACATGAAACCTTGTCATCAACAATAGACTTGTTTCCCCTCTTTTCCTTCCCATTTGCTTCCTTTATAGCACCTGTACCTATTAGTTGATATTAATATATTTTACATTCAAAATGATGATAATGTTTTCTCTCTATAGGAACTGATGACTTTTCCCAAGGTGACTCCGAATCCCAGTAAGATTTTTCTCATTTTTTTTATTCATCTGCAAATTTATAATTGTAACATTAAGCTGCAGTTTGCTTTTAGAGGTTTTTTTTGGTGGTGGTGTTGGTTGATTTTTGTACTCCTGTATCAAAATTTAAAGACTCTGATTTTCACTGCAGAAATCTATTTTAGTAAACGGACATTAAAGGGGTTGTAGAGGCTGAAGGTTTTTTACCTTCATGCATTCTATGCCGGCTTGGGAGCGAGCACGCATGAGTGCCCCCCATAGCAAGCAGCTTGCTATAGTGGCACTCAGCAAAGGGGAAGGGCCCAGAGCACTGTTATACCTACCAGTGCAATGGTTTTGCACAGAGCAGCACAGATCCTCCTCTTCTGGGGTCCCCCTCCAGTGCTCTCCACTCCTCACCCCTGTTGAGTGCTCCCATATTAAGCTGCTTGCTATGAGGGCACTTGTGCGGGCTTGATCCTGAGCCATGCTCTGTGTGTCCATTGGCACACAGATTGTGGCTCGGCCCCACCCCCCACTCCCTCCTCACTGGCTGTGATTGACAGCAGCAGGAGCCAATCGCTCCCGATGCTGCCTATCTGTCTGGCAAGAAGAGACAAAGCAGAAAGAGATGCACAGATACGTTTTTTTACCTTAATGCATGGCCCAAGAGTAGATTGAAGGTCAGAAGTTGGCACAAAAAGCTACAGTGTGGTTTTAGTGCACTTATCCCAGGAGTGGCTGGTCTGAACTTTTAGTTTTTAATAGTTAGACAAGTAACACAAGTAAAACAGTTCATATTTAGTTACTGCTAGTTGCCAGTCACATTTGAAAAGGTAAAACCTGACTAAATATCTAAAGGAGCACCTAAAAAAATACTTGGGAGCTTAAAGGGCGAAAAGGGCACTGGAATCCAAGTGGTGGTTAAATAGCAGCAACTTATATAGAACAGACTCATTCCAGAAAAACTAATTGACAATAACACAATTCTGTAATTGGATAATATTGCTTCTTATCTCTATGAGGCTGGGTTCACATTAGTGTGAATTGGATGCAGGTTTGCCTGCATCCAATTCGCATGGCAGGAGATTGGGACTGGCTCTCAATGGAGCCGGTTCACACATCTCCGGAGCGAATTGCACAAAGGTTCTGTGCGTCTTTGGCTCGGTTTCAGGTCCAGATTGAGGCAAATATTCGGGCCGGATTCATGCCTGAAATGGAGAACAGGGATGCACTGTACCCCTGCTGTCAGCCGTATCCGCGTGAGGATCTAAGGGGGTTAGATGGGAAATTAGTGGGAGAGTGGGAAATATGCAGGGTTCAAAGATTGTCAATGACCTGTAAATAAACTTTTAGGGCCGGCTCACACCACAGTTTCTGCATTCAGAATGCAATTCTACATGCCCGTTTTACACGCATTTTGATTTAACACATTTTCTGTCAACACCCTGCCCACTTCACATTCTCTGCCTCAAAGCCAATTAGTGGCCTCCTCTTTTACACAGCCGTATATGCTATCTACAGCCTGGGCCAGGGCCTGCTACCAATGGAACAGATGCTATGCTGATGTTGTGGCTGAGATGTTATTTTGCCTGGAAGAAACCCCCAGCCCGATAGGAGGGAGGTTGTGGCCCGGCAGCTGAGAACCACTGTGGTACAGTAGAAGGCTGGGATACAGCTGAGCTCCATTGCAGCCCTTATACAGTGAGCACATAGTACTATATAGTCTGCATAAAATAACCCAGTTAGTGCAATGATGTACAGTGTTACAGTATTCCGGCATTACAATATATTCAGTAGCAAACCATTGTGTTAAATTGGCATTACCAGGAACACAACTTTGAGTAAACTGAAAATTCCTCCTAAAGTAGTACTGCCTACAAAATAAATTTAGGTCTGCTACTGTTTCTTTAACATAGGTCATTTTTAACACGTCTTGCAGATATAACACATCCTGACGCATTGATAATTTTGGTCAACATTTTTTAGTCTAAAGATCTACAGTAACGTCTTTGTTTGTTTCACTTTTTTTCCTGAATGTTTCTTGGCACATACATTCTCATTACAGTGTTTCTGGAAAAGCAGACTCCTGGCCTTCCTCTGATGAAGATGACTTAGATTTCAGTCCAAAGGTAATGGCAGGCTTTTACAATAACTTATAGGATAGTTAGCATAAACATTATTGGTTTTACTGTTATCTGTTCTTTCAAATAGCTTTTGACAAAAATATGATCCAAACTCCAGCAGTAATGAACAAACCAAGGGTTATGTGGGCTTACTTTGGCAGGCACACTTCCAGCAAGAATTTCAGAATAAAAGGTGTTTGGTGAAACCACTGTGGAACTCTTTCTCAGTCACTCTGGCCTTATTTAGGGACATCTTGTGCTCTCTCAAGAATTCTGTTTCTCAGCTGAGTCTTTATCTAACACTGCCCAGCGTTAGCCTTTCTAAAGTATGCATACACTGATTGAATATCAGTAAACTTCCCCATCCACACTAAAGCTGGTCATAGAGGGTATAAATCTCCGCTGGTTCAGCAGGGACTGGCCAAGGTTCAAACCATGTATGGGCAGGCTGCTAATAATCAGCAATAAACTAGCAATAACCACTATGTGTTCTCATGGCCGAGATGCCTTTCTGTGCACAATAACACACAATAGCTCACTGGGAGGGATTCCCCCATCAACACTGACTAATGGGGGAGTCAAGCAAATTTCTTTCCTACAACCCGTGGTTGCAGGAAAGAAAGTCGCACCATCTGTGGCCAGCTTAACAGTGTGGATGCAGGAATTTCCTTTGCTGACTATTTTATCCAGGCAGCTGTGGGTGCTGCCAAACGGTGACTACAGCTGTTAGGGTTTCAATTTCTGTATGGCTAAGTTTATTTTTAAATCTGATTTTGTCAAGCCAGGAGGTGCTTGCAGGTCCATCCACAGATCGAATTTCATCCAGTTCAGCAGGAGCCGGTGTTAGTCTCCTTTTATAGGGCTCCTCCCACATCTAAATAGAATACTTTGTCCAAATATGGCACAGGCTCCAACAACATAGATGCCAGGGTCCACAACTGCAGGCACTTCATGTCTACAATGTGGCTCTCAGCTGTGCTCCAATTTTGTATATAGATTAACCCTATCCAACCACCAATTTAGTGCATACACATTAAAGCCACTGCTGTCACTCTTTCACATCCCCTCAGTTAATAAGCAGTAAATAGATTACAAAAGCATCGCCTTCACCTCCCATTACTGTTTATATTAGCAACAGGAAAAGTGAATGCATTCAGAATTACAGGATGTCTTTACTTGCATATTTTTAGATACATTGGTAAAGGTAGCAGTACAAGGATTGTGCATCTACTGAACAAAGAGTATAGGCAAAACAAATGGTGTAGTTTAGTATAGGTAATGAGATTGACAGTTGGGATGCTTGGTGCAGCAGAGCACTTACTGCATTGGTTTGCAAAGCAGTGCCACTGTTTTATAGCTCAACAAAAAGGTACAATGCAGAACATGAATACATCTGAACTGATGGAAAAATATTGTGCTTCTTAATTTGTCTCGTATAATGTAAATGCTCAAACTTGTCTTCAAACTAATGTCATGTATGTGTGGTTCTTTTATAGAAAACCTCTAAGCCAAATTTAACCCAGCTACTGAGCTCCAAAAAAAAAGGTTGGTGAAAAACAATTTTAGTAAACGATGCAAGTTGTCGTGTTTGTTTGGATCTATGGGGTTCTTAACTGACTTATGCTTGTTTCTTTTGCTGTAGTTAATGAAAGCTTTGCCCTACAGAGTAAATCAGATAGTGATGAAGACTCTTTTCATGATAGTGAAGATGAAGATGCAAACATTCCGTCCCCTCCTAAGCCTGTTCCCGAAATCCTTCCCTTTCCTCAACCTTTGATTTTCTCACCTGGCTCCTTTACAAAACCTCCCCAGCTGGCTTCTGCTTCCCTCCACAGCATTATTAAGGTAAATGTTTGGTAAATGTTCACAATTATTTGTTTCATTAATTTGTTCTATTTTCTCCTGCTTTATTTGGCTTCATAATGGATTGTTGACATCTCAAGATGAGACAAAATCACAAGCCCGTGCTAATCAAAAGTCTGAAAAAACTGTTGATCCAGAGAAAAATAAGGTGGAGGAAGAAAATAATGAAGAATTTGAAGAGGGTAATGACCAGTGTGAGGAAGATAATGAAGAATCTGAAGCTTTATATGATGGGGAAGAGGAAGAAGAATGTGAAAGTGAAAATGAACAGAGTGAGGAAGATCAAGAAAAGTCTGAAGCTTTAGCTGATGAGGAAGAACAATGTGAAGAGGATGAGGAGGAAGAACAATGTGATGAGGATGAGGAGGAAGAACAATTCAAAGAGGAGGATGAGGATAGTTGTGACAATGATGAAGATGAAGAACCATGTCCTGAAATAAAAAATGATGGTGATGTTGGTGATCGTTTTGAAGATGGTGAACATAACCAAGGAAATGAAGTTATAGGAAGTCTAGATCCTGATGAAGGTGATCATAGACAAAGCAGTGAAATTACTGAGTCAGATAGGAAAGAAAGTGTAGATGTCTCACGTTGTGATGAATGTCAGGATACCTCTCAGATTGAGCAAAATGCTGAAGACATCCCAGACGGTAATGATGTACCAGTATCTCTTATATATGGACTACCTGAAAATTCTGATGAAAATAGAACTTCTACTGAACATGAAGCGGGCTTATTAACAACTTGCATAAAAGCTTGCATTTTAATAGACCAAGACATTGAAGATACCAGTAAATTAGTAGAGCAAAATAAGAATGATCAAAGCGATAAAGGCTTTCACATAATAAATGACTGTCAAAGACTTCGGAGTTGTGAACAACTAGAATTAAATACTGAGATAGATTCAGGTTTAAAAGGGAGCAATGTAACATGCTTACAAAGGACCCATACTAGTAAATGCCAAGATCATGTGAGTAAATAGCCTTGTGTGCTTAGAGTTGAGAGGTTTTGTGATTCTTTGTGTGTTTAGATACTAGAGGGTGCAACCCCTTTTTTGCTTTTCATGTGCCTATCTTGTGAAATGCCCTTTTGTTTGCTGAGTTTATATATGTGTTTTTGTGTTTGTGTATTTTTTCCTTCCTCTGTATCTCCTAAAATAAGAGTTTGATAATTCCAGGTCATGACTCGCCCCCCCCCCCCCCCCGAGTGCTGACTCCCCTATCATATTAGCTGATCCTGAAAGCCCCTATGCCCCCTGTATTAGAACAAGAGGTTTACCTGTGTCAGTGTTATATCATAAATATTCTTATCTGTATAGATAACACTCTGGCTTCCTACACATGGCTCTGTCTCTAGCTGACCTCAGCAGCAGTGCTTGGCCCCTCCCTCGGAACTCTTTGCTGAGCAGAGGAGAGAGAAAAATGACAACTGATCCTAGGAAGCCTGTGTGTTATCTATACAGATAAGTATATATATGTTATAACACAGGCACAGGGCAACTTATTGTGCTAATACGTTCACTGACAGACGCAGCCCTTCATTGACAAGTGGGGTTTATGCACATCCTACCAGGAGTAGACTAGGCAAATAGAAAAAAAGCAAGCTGACCCCTCCCAGGGGGCCATCCTCACTCCAGCATATAACCCCCCTGCTCTGTATAGCATATCAGTTTTATTATGCCTAGTGCAAGGAGTTAGACCTGGTTCCCTGCTGGGACCTGCGGTTCCACAGATTGTTTCTTCTTTGGGCTTTTCAAGCTATCTGATAGAAGACTGCTATCAAGTAGCTGCTGGGGCATAGAGGATATCCCGAATCCTGAACCTTCCCCAGCGCGGCTGACTGATGCGAGCTACCCTTAACCCTGGCGGGGTCCGCCGCATTGTACCCGTTCCGTGCGGGAGGCCAGTGGGTGACCCCCACTTGTGCCCAGTGACCGGGGTCTGCTCATGTCCAGGGGCGCTTGGCCTGCAGCATCCCTCTCCACCAGATGGGAGGAAGGTCTGCAACCGGGTGGCTACCCGCTACGCCCGTCGGATTGGTGAGTGACCCCCTCTCCCCCCCCCCAGGGGTGCGGAGGGGGGGGCTGGGCGTTTTTTAGCGGACTAGGCCAGCCGGTGGAGGGTTCCTAGGGCTACAGGTCACCGTGGGTGTCTTTGCTCGGGATCCCCCGCCATTTTGCGGTGGATCAACACCATTTTGCCGTAGCCGCGGCCATTTTGTGGGCTATTTTGGCCTCTAGTGACGGATCGGCGGCCATTTTGCCATAGTCGCGGCCTGTGTAACAGGCTTTGGCCTCTTGTGACCGCTCGGCGGCCATGTTTGATGTGCCTGTGGTTGAAACTGTGCGGCTGGCGCCGCTTCTTCCTCTTTCACTCTGGGGCAGCGTGGATGGCACAGGGCGGTGCAGGCTCCTGACAGGCGGCAAGCACTCCTACTGGGACGCAGCACTTAAGGGGCAATCACACGCAGCAAGTATAGCTGGGCTCTGCCTGGGGTGCTGGTAGCGGAGGGTGCAATCCTCCTGGGTGTCTCCCAGTTGATCTGTGGGGCAGTGGTGGGGCTGCATTGTGGGGGTGTCAGGGCCTTTTGGCCTGTCAGTATCCGGTGGCGCAGTAGCGACTGAACCTGCGGGTCCTTCCAAAGAGGAGTCGGTTGAAGCGCAACCTGCGCTGAGGCCTCTGGTTCCCCTGGATCAGCTAAGATCCGTATTGGGGGAATTTTTTCCCCGGGAGGTGCCATGCTAAGGGGGTAGGGGGTGACTAAAAAGCGCCCACCCCCTCTCCTTCATCGGGGGAGGATTCTGAACCGGAAGGGGCCTCAGTGGTCACGGGGACCCCCGTGGAGCTCTCAGATGGTGAACTGGAACCCTCGGATGGCGAGGAAGACCAGGGGGCCTCGGTAGCGCATGAGAGGGCGCTGGTGGCCTCCCTGATCGCCAATATCCATGCATCCTTGGGACTGGACCAAGCCGGGGAGTCGCAGGAGACTGCATACGTTTGTGGGTCTTTTAAGCCACCTAGGTCCCCTAGGGCTTATCCCTATGATCAATTCTTTGACCAGCTGGTCTATAAGGAATGGCAGCGTCCGCAGAATTCCTTTGCCTTGCCCAAACGTTTCGCTGTACGCTATCCCTTTGAGGATAGTTTTGTGAAGAAGTGGGAATCCCCCGCATAGGACCCTCCGGTGGCTCGCCTGAATAAGGCAACGACCATCCCCTTGGAGGGGTCTCCCTCTTTAAAGGATCCGGCCGATAGGCGGACGGAGGCGGTATCCAAGGCACTGTTCTTGTTGGCGGGGTCGGCCATGAGACCGGCCCTGGTGTCGGCCATGGTGGCGCAATCCCGAGTGTGTGACTGAGTTGCACAATGAGTTGAGCTGCGGGAGCTCACTGGAGGCGTCACAGCGAGCAGACCATCTGATGCAGGGTCTTCGGGAACCTGTGTGACGCAGCTTTGGACCTGCTTCCCATGCTGTCTAAGATGTCTGTTTTCGCAGACATTATCAGACGGGTGCCTCACGGATCTCCCCTTTCAGGGCGGTCGGCTCTTTGAGGCACAATTGGATGAAATCGTTAAAGATTTCACCGGAGGGAAGAGTACTTTCCTCCCGGAGCCCAGGCGGCGGCAGTTCCGCCGTAAGCAGGGGTCCTGCTTCTTCGGGTCAGAAGAGGTTTTTTCGTGCGCCCGGTGCAGCGGGCAAGGGCTCAAGGCCCGGCAAGTCTGCCTCGGGATCCGGTAAATGGCCCTGGCAGCGCGTGGCCCGCGTGCTTTTTTGGAGAAGACTGGGCTTCTTCGTCCTGGGGACGAATGCCGCCTTGACGGCGGCGGACCCGAGGCCCTCCTTTCATGAGAAGGGAGGCCACTTTAGAAATTGCTAAAGTAGGTTAACACGGAGTTTCTCGGCTGGCGGGACTTTCCCCTCTAGGCACTCCGTGGGCAGACTATTACAGACGCTTTTGTCTGTAGAATCTGTCGTACCCTTCGTCCAGGTTTCGACGCAGTGTGTCCAAGGGCTTCTGGGACGTAGTCTACCAGACGAGCGACACTGCGGAGGTCACTCGAGGGCGTCGAGTTGAGTAACACGTTGAGTCAGTGTGTGAGCC
>BLSH010342424.1:306187-322249 GCA_018402905.1 Glandirana rugosa
CCCCCCCCCCCCCCCCCCCCCCCCCCCTTTGAGGGCATGGCTACATTAGTACTTCATTTTATACAATTCACAGGCCTTTAGCCATTCCAGAGCATTCTTATCAGTCAGTCCATTGAGAGGACACCAGACCCTATTAAACCAATGCACATTTCAGTCTCACGCTACAGGCGGTCCCCTAGTTACAAACATCCGACTTACAAACGACTCATACTTACAAACGGAGGGAGACGACAGGAAGTGAGAGGAAATGTACCCCTAGGAAGGGAAATTCACTCCTGTAAAAGTTATTATGGGAAAATGGTGTCTCCACTGGAGCTTTATCACCAATCCTTGTTTCCACAACAACCCAAAATTTTCAAAATCCAATTTTCATAGGGACAGAAAGTCAGGTGAATTCTTTTAAACAGAAACACAGACAGCAAAACAAACCTTACATGGGGTGTTACCCCTTCCCTAAGCTATACAAAAAACTTAAAAATTATTCTTTTGGCTGGAGTTACACCTAAAAAAAAATGTACCTGTTCCAACTTACAAACAAATTCAACTTAAGAGCAAACCTACAGACCCCATCTTGTTTGTAACCCGGGGACTGCCTGTAATAGCCTAGTGATATCCTCTTCACTAATCCTTTATCGTAAATATCTCAGCTGGAGTGATCAATGAATGCACATTGCTGTCTATCTTTTCTTGTAGAATCAAAAACTTCATTCTATTTCATAACTCCTGAGCTGATAATGGTACAACCAAAATAAGGACATATTTATCTGTATCAGTTAATTAGAACGCTACAATCCTAGGAGGTATCAGATCGGATTAGGCCCATCACCATGTCTAAGTGAAATCACTATGCGATACCCATCATATTTGGATTCATTCAAAAGGAAATTCCATGCTGGACAATAAATATATCAGTTACCAGAATGCACATATTCGATTTATATTAATATCTGTTTAAAACTGTATTGTAGGGAGTGGCCACTGCATGGTCATAAACCTGTGACATCCCATCGGCCACTCCTCAGACCTCTTAATTGGTCAGATAATTTTTGTCATTCCGCTCATGGACAACAGAAGAGGGGCTGCATTCACAGCCTTGAGCTCTCCTTTACCAGCCAGAAATCCCTGTCAAGAGTTATGAGAGACACTGTACCATCTTGCTTGTTGATTGGACTTTGCTGCACCAGGACTTAATAAGTATTTTTAATTCTTCATCCCTTTTTGTTTTCTGTTGTGTTGTCTCTTTTCATTTGCTAATACTTTTTTTTTAATCAAAACTATTTCTCAAAATCGTTAATATTGTCTTTAATGCACTAACACAGAATCCCTGTCTCTTTTGAAGAGCGCTACTACATGGTAAATCTCTGGAGATACCTGTCTGTGGTGACAGTGTGTGTTACAGACATTTATTTCTAAGTCATAATTGCTATTGCTAATCGATTTGATAATTTTCAACAAAAATATCTGGTGGCAGAGTAAAGGGTTGATTGTGTAGTTATCCAAACCAAGTGACAATCTCTCTGTCTGTTGGCACTTAGATTGTGGTCCTCTGAGCTGAAAAATATTTGTGCAAGGGTGAGGCTGAGAGTGGCATTGTTGTGTATCAGTGGCAGCATGGTGTAAAGTAGACCAGCCATCTGTCAAAAGTTGGTGAAGCTGGCAGTGGTCTGTCGCCGCATCTGTTGCAGATATTTCCTGGGCATTCTGACATCAAGCCACTGTTATCTAGCTTATCGCCTAGTCTTCAGTTCACACTTTCTCCAAGTTCTACCAGATGGGCATCCAAGCTTCTGCAGATGCAGCTTTTGGCTTCAAGGCTCTTGCAGAAGCACTTCTGAGTTGGTCCATTTATCCTTGTTATTGTTTGGGCTGTTGGCACACTTTTGTTGCTCTACCCTACTTGTAAAAAACGGAGGTCTTATGAAATGAGGTAGAGTTATAAATGTTCATCCAGTGGGCATGTCCTTCGAAGCTTTGCTAGTGTCCAGTCACCTTAAGGTACCAGCCTATAACCCAGGGTCTATGAATATATAGCTGGTGTCCTGTACTGTGCTCCAATATATGGAATTTAAGTCCAAATTAAGTCCTCTTTTTGCTCTAATTGGCAAGAATGTGTAGGATTGATGTATATAGTATTGTGATTACCATCATTTTGGCATTTTTTATCTTTCTCTAGTTGTACTAATGTCAGAGCTTGGACTGGAAGATGATGATGTTGAATCACCTTGGGATTCTGAGGTAGGTTTCATCCTGACTTACAGTGATACTCTGGTTTAAAAAAGATAAAAACATTCTATTTAGGTATGTTTTCTTAAAGCGGAGGTCCGCCGCCAATTTAATAATTAAGTCAGCAGTTACACATACAGTAGCTACTGACTTTTAACTTTAGGACACATACCTGTCCTGGAGTCCAGTGATGTCCGCGCTGCCGATCTTCAGATCGGCTGGTCAGGTGCAGCCGCGGCCATTGCGGATAAGGGAACACGGCAGTGGAGCCGTTTGGCTTGGGGCGCTGGGCTCCTACTGCGCGAAGCGCGCTGCGCTCTGTCAGTGGCCCAGCGGCGGAAGAGGGAGCCGGGCTGCTGACGTAATGCTCCGGGCTCCCAGAAGTGGGGAAATAATACCTGTCGAAGACCCCTATCCTCTTCCCCCTCCCCCCCGAAAGGTGCCAAATGTGACACCTGAGGGGGGGAGGGAGGAATACGATCAGCGGAAGTTCCAAATGTGGGCGGCACTCCGCTTTAACTCAAAGTATTTTCTATTGTTCTTAACCACTTGCCGACCGCCGATCGGCATCTGACGGCGGCAAAGTGGCTCGTTCCCGCAAATCGCCGTCATACGACGGCGGCTGCGGGAACGTGTATAGTGAGCTCGCGCGCCGCCGGAGGCGCGCCCGCGCGCTCACTGTGTCCAGGGGGGGCCAGGGAGCGGGTGCGGCGGCTTCGATTGCCTCCGGCTACCCGCGATGCCCCCCCCGGAGCGAAGGAGCGGAGGTCCGTGTATGTAAACACGGACCTCCGCTCTGTGTGAGGGGGAAGGGCTGTGATCACAGCCTTCCTTTACGTGAAGGCTGTGACCACTTCCCTTCCCCAGCTAGGCAGTCCCCCATACAGTAAGAAAACGCCCAGGGAACATACTTAACCCTTAGCGCGCCCCCTGCAGGTTAACCCCTTCACTGCCAATGGCATTTACACAGTAATCAGTGCATTTTTATAGCACTGATCGCTGTATAAATGCCAATGGTCCCAAAAAAGTGTCAAAACGTTCCGACATGTCCGCCCCAATATCGCAGTACCGCAAAAAATCGCAGATCGCCGCCATTTTTAGTAAAAAATAAAAAAAAAAACCCAAAAATGAATTCTCATCATCCGTAAACGCGACCACTTTTGCGCAAACCAATCAATAAACGCCGATTGCGATTTTTTTTATCGCAAATATGAGGAAGAATATAAATAGGCCAAAAACGGTGAAAAAAAATGTTTTTTTATATTTTTTTTTTGGATTTGTATTTTAGCAAAAAGTAAGAAATTTGGGTTTTTTTGCAAAATTGTCGCTCTTCTTTTGTTTATAGCGGCGATCAGAAATGACGCAGCGGTGATCAAATACCACCAAAAGAAAGCTCTATTTGTGGGAAAAAAAGGACGCAAATTTCGTTTGGGTACAACGTCGCACGACCGCGCAATTGTCAGTTAAAGCAACGCAGCGCCGAATCGCAAAAAGGGCTCCGGTCCTAAAGCTGGAAATCCTTCCGGGGCTGAAGTGGTTAACCTCCTTTTTTTCTTTTTGCTGCTGTGACTTGACTTCCTGTTTGAGCGTGGCTTCATTCGTTCTCCATGGTCTCAATATAAATGGGAATGTAGTCACCCTCTCTTGCTCTCTTTCATGGTTGACTAGGGACTATGGACTGTGGATTATAAGAATTGTAGTGCACATGAACGCAACTAACATGCACTGCTCATTCCAAATAAATGGAAGTGAGGGTTTAAAATGAGAGGTTCAAGAGCTTATGGAGGGTGTTACAAGAAGAGAGAAAAATGCAGAAAAAAAATATTTAATAAAAAGTAGGTAGGGTGAAAAAAAATTAAACGTCAGCAGCTACAAATACTGTAAATGCTGACTTTTAATATACGGACACTTGCCTTTCCAGGGATGTCGGCAACCGAAGCCGACCCGTCCATTGGCTCCGGATGCAGGCGCTGTTATCCTTACTAAGGGAAACATGAAGTTAAGCCTGTTTCCTACTGTGCATGCCCGAGTCACGCTCCGCTTTCTGAATGGTCCCTGCCGTCGTCTGTGACCCGTGTGTCTCCCAGAAGGCGGGGGGTGGGGGGGGGGCTGGACATTGTGTAGATCACCGTACAAGATTGCGGCAGTCTTTCCCCAGGAGTTGGAGAGGATACCTGGTTTTGACAGGTATTCGCTCCCCCCTGAAGGGTGGCAAATGTGGCACTGGAGGTGGGAAGGAATCAGATCCGCGGAAGTTCCATTTTTGGGTGGAACACCACTTTAAGTAGTAGATGCATATGGAATATTTTTGGAGAATCTTTACTTTAATTATGATGTGTAATCTTTTTGTGTTAAAATATGGCATGTGTTGAATTCTGGATGTGGTTATTTACAGCTTTTTTGTAAATTCTTATTTCAGTCTGCCTCAGACAGCCCTAGAAAGCAGTCTACCAGTGACATGCCTACACCTGCTGTTCCAGTCCATATGCAATGTATTTCAGAGGAATCCCATGAGGGTATGTGTTGCTCATCTTCATGTAGATTATGATTTCAGTCTTATTGAAAAGCTCAATTGAAGTAAATCTAATTTACCTGTGCAACAAGCTACGTTTTTTGAGTTTATTCCAGTTAGTTTATGTACCAGCCATGAATGCATCTAGTAGAGCAAGCAAGAGAAGACAATAAAGGCTACCACACATGACCTCTCTTGAAAATGACAGTTCACACATTTATTTTATTTTACGGCAGGGCAACCATCCGATCTGGTTTCCCTGGGTTACTGAATTGTTGCTCTTTATAATACTGTTTTGATTTACCCCTGTTTTTGTTAATGTACGTGCATATGCAAGTTCTAAATTCTGGTTCCCTCATTAGATATGTATTACCGTCCTTGTTTTCTTAAACGTTCAAGAAGTTGTAAGATGCAGGATGAGGACTGGCTCTATAGACAGAGCGGTATGATTATGAATTTTAAAAGACAATCCTTTGGATGCATGGAAGAAATAACAGGCTCCATATATCTGCTATACTAATTCTCTGGCACTGCATATTCTGAAAAATTCTACTGTGTACTTCTGTGGGCACAGAGCATGACTTTTTTGCATGAAATCTGACTGTACAGATTGGATGAACTAAATTCCAGTTTATTTTCTTTTCTCTAGAGGTTTCTGAGAAAAGTATAGCTCTGGAAGCTAACAAGGTACTGTTTGTTTCTTTTGTATACTTTTAATAAAGTGTTATTAGCATATTATGCTAATAATATTGTTTTCCACTTATTAAGCCACAGAAAACAGATTTGCAAATGAATAATGGCTCCTCTACTAATTCGGTGTCAAAAATGAATGAAAGAAACAGCAAATCAGGTATTTTTTAACATTTTTTGAACACAGTTGATTAATCATCTAGGTGTGTGTGTGAGTGTGTGTGTGTGTGTGTGTGTGTATATATATATATATAACTCAACACGCAGCCATTAATGTCTAAACCGCTTGCAACAAAAGTGAGTACACCCCTAAGTGAAAATGTCCAAATTGGGCCCGAAGTGTCAATATTTTGTGTGGCCACCATTATCTCTCTTTCGTTCATTGACAGACACAGCGCTCTATTATTCGTAACCATAGGATTATACCGCCCCCTACAGGAGTTGGACACTAGCTAGAAAAAAGACTTGGCTACGCCTATGGGCAGTCCTAGGTGGTATACACCCCCCTCTCTGCTATAGGCCTTCAGTTTTTCCCTGCTTGGTCAGGAGTAAAGACCTAGTCCCCTGCTGGGATCTCTAGTCCTGGCAATTTTTTGTTTATTTTCCTAGATTTTTTCCGGTGAGATCTACAATCAACAGCCGGGCTGAGCGACGGGCTGGTCACTAAGTATCCAGTGGTCTCCCCAGTCTGGCCAGTGAGCGCGTGCACACTGCAGCTACACTCTAGGTTGGCCGCGACATAGCCCCACTGGATGGAGGCTGGCCCTGCAAGTTAAACGTCTCACGAGGTCGCATACGACCAGGTCTCAGCTTGAGTTGCAGCACTCATGGCTGACAGCGGTGGACGGTGGCGAGGAAGATCTATCTGGGAGCGTTACCCGTATGCCTGGCTGAATCAGTAAGTAAGGGGGCCCCCACTTCTCCTTCCCTGGATGTGGTGTGGGACGTGGGTACTCCCTGGGGTAGTCTGTCCCTTTGGGGTACCCCCATCCCCTCCTCCAGGTCTGGGTGCACCTCCCCCCCTTCCAGGGTTGTCAGGGTGCCATGATCCAAGCTACCTGCAGCAGCCCACCAGTCTACCGGCCGGGTGATGTGTGGGGCGGCCCTTGCTTTCTGTTGCGGGTGTCTGTGGCTCTGTTGGGGTCTGGTCCTCCTGTGGGCCACGCACTCGCGGCCGAAAATTTAGGTTTTTGCAACCTACTAGGCCTCGTGGCCGCCTCTTATCAGTGGGGCAGTACTGGGGGGCTCAAGAGGGTGACCCCCCCTTTTGAGGGGTCCTAATTAGGTGGGCCCTCGGTGCGGGGGGGGCTCCTTAGGCGCCCCTTGGGAGGTCGTGCCCCTGTGAGGGGCCTCAGTGGTACCCCCTGTGAGGGGCCTCAGTGGTACCCCCTGTGAAGGGCCTCAGTGGTACCCAATCTGCAGGGCCTTAGTGATGCCCCCTGTGGGGGCCTTGATGGCCCCCTGTGAGGGGCCCCGGTGACGCCCCCTGTGTGGGGCCTTAGTGGGCGCCTTCTGGGAGGCAGTGCCCCCTGTGAGGGGCCTCAGCTGGTGCTCCCTGTGAGGGGCCTCAGTGGTACCTCCTGCGCGGTGCCTTGGTTGGCGTCCCCTGCGCAGGGCCTTGGTTGGCATCCCCTGTGTGGGGCCTCAGTGGCGCCCCTGTGTGGGGCCTCAGCCAATGCTCACTGGCTCACTGTGAGGGGCCTCGGTCGGTGTCCCCTGTGCGGGCCTATAGCCATATACTAGGCATATAGCCTAGTATATGGCACCCCAAGCCCTCATCTGTCTCGACAGATCCTATATCTGGTTCTGCCTCCATGGACGTGGCCCGCCTTGCGGGTTGGTGGCCACGCTCCCTGTCCTGTCAAGTAGTGAGGATGATTCCTCCATAACTAAAGCGGTGCACGAGAAGGTGCTGGTTGTCGCACTTATTACATCTGTGGGCGAAACTTTAAATATGGGGGATGCAGCTGTGACTGCGGCGGAAAGGCCGGTTCCCTATGGCACCCATGAGCTGTCTAGCATGGCTAAAGCGTTCCAATCTCCCTCCTATTTGGCCAAATTTGCATGAAGAATGGGAGTGTCCGCTCCCACACTCGTGGTGGGGTACCCCTTTGAGGGGTCCCTCCTTCAGCAGTGGACTGTTCCACCAATGGTGAATCACCCTGTCTCTTGGTTGTGCAAGGCAACCATAATTCCGGGAGCAGAATCTCACTGCCTTTGCTGAATTGGCAGACCTATTGATCTAGGGACTGTGGTTGGCCTGCTATGCCTATTGGGCACAGTTCCCCTTGTTGCTGAGCTCTCTGTTTCCGCCGTGGTGCTTAGACATGTATTGTGGCCTGAGTGTTCATCTGTGACTAGGTTTTTAAAGGCCATTGTCGCTTTGGGGCTACCCTGGATGACATTACGTGTCTCACGGTGGGGAAGGTACATCTCTTCCACAGTCTGAAAAGGAAAAAGGGCCTCGTCGCAGACGCGGCCCTCCTTTCACGGCACACAGTTTTTTCCTTCTTCAGGGTCCATTGACAGGGGTTCAAAACCTTTCAAACCCTCCTCAGGAGGTCCAAACGGACCTGGTCTAGCAAGCCGAGAGCGGGATTCTCTGACCCGCGGACAAGGCCCCTTCAGCATTAAGGTGCACCCTCACTCGTGTCTGGAGTGGGGGGACGTCTTGATCTTGTCCGGGTACAAGATAGTGTTACGGCCTTGTTCCGCAAATAGGGTTTCTTTTTCCTCCCAATGTACGTTGTTCACCAGATGTTTTGCAGTTCTCCTCGTGGGGCTGTATAAGCCCTGTTTCTTCAGGGTGTGCTTGTCCCGGTTCCTGTGTCGGAACGGTTTCATGGGTTTTATTCAAACCTGTTCATGGTCCAAAAGATGGAGGGCATGCTGCATTAAATTCTGAACCTCAAAGCCCTGACCTGCTTTGTGTGGGTACAGTAGTTCACAATGGAGTCCATCTGCACGGTGAAAGCGTCCCTTCCTCATGGAGACTTTCTGGCTTTTATTCAACATCACGAATGACTGCTTACACATTCCACTATGTGCCCGACCCCAGCCCTCCCTCCGTTTTGCTGTGGCAGAAGAGCATTACCAGCTCGGGGTGTGGCCCCTTGGTCTCGCTGTCACTCCTCTGGTTCACGAGGTGTTGTCCCCAGATCTGGCGTGGTTACGTCAGTGGGGGGTTTGTGGTCCTGGGCTACCTTGATGATCTTCTTCTGTGAGCGGAGTCCTCGACTGCCCCGGGGGGGGGGGGGTCGTAGCTCATATACAGACCTTGACAAATTTCAGTTGGCTTCTATACTACCTGAAGTCTGCTCTGGATCTTTCTAGAACATTGGATTATCTGGGCCTGATCCGGGCTCCAGCTCGGGCCAGAGTTTCTATCAAGAGTTGCTTGCCACGTTTCATCTACTCTTGTCCGGGAGGTGGGGCTCCCTGCGGACCTGCATGCGGTTGGTGGGCCTGATGGTATCTACCTTCAAGGCATTTCCATTTGCATGGTTCCATACAAGCTCCCTTCAAGGGAAATCCTGGTGTAATGGGACAAGTGCCTGAGGTCTCTGGACAGTTGGATTCGGCTGAGCCAGGAAACCAGGGGTTCCCTGGTCTAGATGGCTTCACTCATTTCTTTGGCAGGCCAAATCCTTTCTCCCCTTGTATGGACAGTGGCCACCACCACCAATGCCAGTCTGTCCGGATGGGGAGGTGTCCTGGGACTGAGCTCTGTTTGCTCAGGGTCGCTGGACACTGGAGACATCCAGACTACCGATCAATATCCTGGAACATTGAGCGATTAGACTTTTGTCTGGGTCATGAACAGATCGACTTTGGGGGTTCCCGGTGCGGATCCAGTCGGACAATACAACGGAGGTAGCCTATGTCAATCACCAGGACGGGACAAATAGTGTGTTGGCAGCCCTGGCAGTAAGTAGCCAGAATTCTCTGGTGGGCAGAACGTCGTTCTGGCCCGCTCCGACGTACGCTTTCTGGGAGTGAAATACTGGCAGGTGGATACCTAAATCAGCTGGTGTTGGCCACGGGGTGGGCCCTTCGCCGGCCTGTGTTTCACTGGATATGTCTCTGATTGGGCACTTCTGAGATGGATCTGTTTGCGCCCCGGCTCAACAGAATGGTACCGAGGTTTCTAGCAAGGTCGCGGGATCCTCTGTTGGGCACTTCAAATGCTCTGGTGGCCCGTGGGTCCGGTATCGTTTTGATTTACACCCTTTCTTCTCTCCAGCTTCTGCTGTGGCTTTTGCACAGGATCAAGGCAGCGGGGATTCTGGTCACTCTATTGATTTTCAGATTGACCCTGTTGGTCTGGGTACGCCAAACCGGTGTGTCTGGTCACCGACGTTCCTTGGCGACTGCCTCTCAGGCAGGATCTACTGTCCCAGGGCCGTTCTTCCATCCTGCTTTCCTGTCGTTGGTTTTTTTGACGGCCTGGCTGTGATGAGACAGGTGCTGACATTCCGACACTGCTGAAGGGCAGGGAGTCTACCGCCGGAAAAATCTACAACTGGATGTGGAAACAGTTTATATCCTGGTGTGAGTCGCTGGGCACTCACCTTCGTTCTTTCTTAGTGGTTCCGATTCTGCTCTTCCTTCATGGGGGGTTGAGCAGAAATGGGTGTCAGCCTTGGCAGTCTTCTCTGCATCCCCTGGTCTCGCACTCCCTGGTGCGTATCTATGTTCAAGGGGTTCGACGTCTGGGTGCAGTCTCTTCTACCGCTATGGGGTTTGGACTTGGTGCTTACGGTTTTACAGAAGCCTCTATTTATAAAGATTCAGAGGATTCCCCTGCTTACTCTGTCTCAATAGGTGGCCTTTGTTGGTGGCTATCACCTCTGCTCGCAGGTTGTCGGAACTGGTGGTGTTATCTTATCGTACACCTTACCAGGGGTTACAAAAGGATACGGGGTTCTTTGCCTTGTCCTCTGTTTCTTCCTCTGATTGCCTTTTGAATAAGGACCTTATGTTGCCTTTTATGTATCCCTAGTCATCATATCCTAAGGAATCTGCCTTCCATGTCCTGGATGTGGTTCAGCTGATTCGGGTGTATTTGGCAGCCACTGAGTCTTTTTGGAGGTCAGACTCCCTGTGATCGCGGACGGGCCAAGAAAGGGGCTGTTTGCCTTGTGTGTGACCATTTATGGATGGATCAGACAGATGTTGCCCCTGACCTATTCTGTCAGGGGTCGGGTTCCTCCTTTTCCCTGTTACGGAGCACTCTACTTGGGCGCTTGGTGTTTCCTGGGCCTTTTGTCATCAGGCGTCAGTTGCGCAATTTTGAAGGGCAACCACTTGGTCGTTGGTATACACTTTCACAACATTCTACGATGTGAATGTGCTGGCATCTGCAGATGCTTCTTTTGGCTGCAGGGTTTTGCAGGCTGCTGTTTAGAGGATATATTGCCTATTGAGGGTGTATTGCTCAGGTTGGGCTCTAGTTCTGTGTTGAGCTCCTGTTACCTGGTTGGCTCTTGTGTTAGCCTTGGAATTTTTCGTTATCCCACCTCTCAGGGTTGCCACTGCTTTGGGACATCCCTGTGGTTACGAATAATGGAGCGCTGTGTCTGTCAACGAACGAAAGAGAAAATGGGGTTTTTGACATACAGTAAAATCCATTTCTCTGAGTTCATTGACAGACACAGCACCCACCCCTCTAAGGAGTTTATAATATTTAAGACACTGCTTGTTACTAAACTGAAGGCCTATAGCAGAGAGGGGGGTGTATACCACCTAGGACTGCCCATAGGCGTAGCCAAATCTTTTTTCTGCCTAGTGTCCTACACTTGTAGTGGGTAGTATAACCCTATGGTTACAAATAATGGAGCGCTGTGTCTGTCAATGAACTCAGAGAAATGGATTTTACGGTAAGTCAAAAATCCAATTTTTCCAGCACTGTCTTAACCCTCTTGGACATGGAGTTCCCAAGAGCTACACAGGTTGACACTGGAGTCCTCTTTCGCTCCTCCATGACGACATTACGAACCTGGTGAATGTTGGAGACCTTGCGTTCCTCAACTTTCTGTTTGAGGATGGCCCACAGATGCTCGATAGGGTTTAGGTCTGGAGACAAGCTTGGCCAGTCCATAACCTTTACCCTCAGCTTCTTTAGCAAGGCAGTTGTCCTCTTGGAGGTGTGTTTGGGGTCATTATCATGTTGGAATACTGCCCTGTGGCCCAGTCTCCAAAGGGAGGGGATCATGCTCAGCTTCAGTATGTCACAGTGCATGTTGGCATTCAGAGTTCCCTCAATGAACTGTAGCTCCCCAGTGCCGACAGCACTCATGCAGCCCCAGACCATGACACTCTCACCACCATGCTTGACTGTAGGCAAGACATACTTGTCTTTGTGCTCCTCAGCTGGCTGCCGCCACACACGCTTGACGCCATTTGATCCAAAGAAGTTTATCTTTGTCTCATCAGACCACAGGACATGGTTCCAGTAATCCATGTCCTTAGTCTGCTTGTCTTCAGCAAACTGTATTCAGGCTTTTTTGTGCATCATCCTTAGAAGAGGCTTCCTTCTGGGACGAAAGCCATGCAGACCAATTTGATGCAGGGTGTCGCGTATGGTCTGAGCACTGACAGGCTGACCCCCCACTCTTTCAACCTCTGCAGCAATGCTGGCAGAAATCATGTGTTTATTTCCCAAAGACAACCTCTGGATATGACGCTGAGCATGTGCACTCGCCTTCTTTGGTTGACCATGGTGAGAACTGTTCTGAGTGGAACCTGTCCTGCTAAACCGCTGTATGGTCTTGGCCACTGTGCTGCAGCTCAGATTCAGGGTCTTGGCAATCTTTCTATAGCCTAGGCCACCTTTTATGTAGAGCAACAATTCTTTTTTTTTCAGTTCCTCAGAGATTGTTTGCCATGAGATGCCATGTTGAACTTCCAGTGACCAGTATGAGAGAGTGAGAGTGATTTAATACCATTTTTTTTTTTTTTTCACAAACCAGACACGTTAGAGTCAGAGTGATATATTGTATGACCAGAAATGTACATTTTCTCACAAATCAATCTACTCTTTTGGATAAGAATGAGCTGGCATGTGTAGGGCATGGGCATTTCTCAATCCCAAATAATACATACACAAAGAGACAATTGCCCATGGGACTTTAACTAGGCAGAGCCAAAAATACAAAACATAAAAAAAGATTCCATTACAAAAAATAAACACTACAAACATTCAAAACCATCCCACCATACACAGCAACCAAACATGAGTGCACATGCATTACCACCATCACATGCCGAATCAAACCTGCAAGGAAACAAGCAGTTTGCACCGACCGTCTCCACGCGCCCCACGAGACACGGATCCGTCCCCCCAAAAGAGGCACAGATGCACTTCTAAAGCCAGAGACAATGCCACTAAGAGGAAAAAAAAATGGGATGTGAACCAGTGGGTGATCCTGCCCAGCTGATGTATTGATCCATACATAGAAGATCTGCTAATCCCATACACCTTGTTTAACGATGGTACATGTGTGAAATTTTACAGAATCTCAACAATCAAATCAATAAGTCTAGATTTTATTCATGCACTAGTGTTGGTTTGGGCATCCCCTCGTTCATTCCCCTTCCCCCTCCCCGCCCCCACTTCCTTTCCTCTCAATGACACCATGTCCACCCTCAGACACCCATCCGCACCCTCTCCAAGGAAGCAAGTCCACACCCCACGAAACGCAGAGACAACCCACCCACCTCACCGGAAGTCCAACTCAACATGCGACCTACTCAACGACAGCCATGCATGCACACCCACACCTGGCAACCACGCATGACAAGATGGCTCCAAATGCCTGCAACACTTACTATTTGCAATAACATTCTTTGTATATCATATATCTTTGGATTAATACCAAATATAACAAACCTGCTCCTGTTCACACTTGAGATCTAGTAACACTAACGAGTCACAAGACACCGGGAGGAAAAATGGCTAATTGTTCCCAATTTGGACATTTTCACTTAGGGTTGTACTCGCTTTGTCATTTCTTCAGTGTTGTCACATGAAAAGATATAATAAAATATGTACAAATATGTGAAGGGTGTACTCACTTTTGTGAGATACTGTGTGTGTGTGTATTTATTTTATTTATATATATATATATATATATATATATATATATATATATATATATATATATATATATATACACAGTGCCTTGCGAAAGTATTCTGCCCCCTTGAACTTTGCAACCTTTTGCCACATTTCAGGCTTCAAACATAAAGATATAAAACTGTAATTTTTTGTGAAGAATCAACAACAAGTGGGACACGATCATCAAGTGGAATGAAATTTATTGGATATTTCAAACTTTTTTAACAAATAAAAAACTGCAAAATTGGGCGTGCAAAATTATTCAGCCCCTTTACTTTCAGTGCAGCAAACTCTCTCCAGAAGTTCAGTGAGGATCTCTGAATGATCCAATGTTGACCTCAATGACTAATGATGATAAATAGAATCCACCTGTGTGTAATCAAGTCTCTGTATAAATGCACCTGCACTGTGATAGTCTCAGAGGTCAGTTTAAAGCACAGAGAGCATCATGAAGAACAAGGAACACACCAGGCAGGTCCGAGATACTGTTGTGGAGAAGTTTAAAGCCGGATTTGGATACAAAAAGATTTCCCAAGCTTTAAACATCCCAAGGAGCACTGTGCAAGCGATAATATTGAAATGGAAGGAGTATCAGACCACTGCAAATCTACCAAGACCTGGCCATCCCTCTAAACTTTCAGCTCATACAAGGAGAAGACTGATCAGAGATGCAGCCAACAGGCCCATGATCACTCTGGATGAACTGCAGAGATCTACAGCTGAGGTGGGAGACTCTGTCCATAGGACAACAATCAGTTGTATACTGCACAAATCTGGCCTTTATGGAAGAGAGGCAAGAAGAAAGCCATTAAACGATATCCATAAAAAGTGTTGTTTAAAGTTTGCCACAAGCCACCTGGGAGACACACCAAACATGTGGAAGAAGGTGCTCTGGTCAGATGAAACCAAAATCGAACTTTTTGGCAACAATGCAAAACGTTATGTTTGGCGTAAAAGCAACACAGCTCATCACCCTGAACACACTATCCCCACTGTCAAACATGGTGGTGGCAGCATCATGGCTTGGGCCTGCTTTTCTTCAGCAGGGACAGGGAAGATGGTTAAAATTGATGGGAAGATGGATGGAGCCAAATACAGGACCATTCTGGAAGGAAACCTGATGGAGTCTGCAAAAGACCTGAGACTGGGACGGAGATTTGTCTTCCAACAAGACAATGATCCAAAACCTAAAGCAAAATCCACAATGGAATGGTTCACAAATAAACATATCCAGGTGTTAGAATGGCCAAGTCAAAGTCCAGACCTGAATCCAATCGAGAATCTGTGGAAAGAACTGAAAACTGCTGTTCACAAACGCTCTCCATCCAACCTCACTGAGCCCGAGCTGTTTTGCAAGGAGGAATGGGCAAAAATTTCAGTCTCTCGATGTGCAAAACTGATAGAGACATACCCCAAGCGACTTACAGCTGTAATCGCAGCAAAAGGTGGCGCTACAAAGTATTAACTTAAGGGGGCTGAATAATTTTGCACGCCCAATTTTTCTGTTTTTTATTTGTTAAAAAAGTTTGAAATATCCAATAAATTTCCTTCCACTTCATGATTGTGTCCCACTTGTTGTTGATTCTTCACAAAAAATTACAGTTTTATATCTTTATGTTTGAAGCCTGAAAAGTGGCAAAAGGTCGCACAGTTCAAGGGGGCCAAATACTTTCGCAAGGCACTGTATACACATATATATATATATATATATATATTTGTTTAACTTTTTTTTTTTTTTTTCTGTCATAGATCTCATGGCAGATTTGGGACTAGATGATGCAGATGATATTGAAGGTAATGTTCTTGTAGTATAACGTGTATATGTATAAAATTGGCTACTACAGTCAGGTCCATAAATATTGGGACATGGACACAATTCTAATCTTTTTGGCTCTATACACCACCACAATGGATTTGAAATGAAAAGATGTGCTTTAACTGCAGACTTTCAGCTTTAATTTGAGGGTATTTACATCCAAATCAGGTGAACGGTGTAGGAATTAAAATATTTTGTATATGTGCCTCCCACTTTTTAAGGGACCAAAAGTAATGGGACAGTTGGCTGCTCAGCTTTTCCATGGCCAGGTGTGTGTTATTCCTCATTACCCCATTTACAAGGAGCAGATAAAAGGTCCAGAGTTCACTTCAAGTGTGCTATTTGCATTTGGAATATGTTGCTGTCAACTCTCAATATGAGATACGAGGAACATTTACCCCATTACTCCTTATTGTGTGTGGACCGGTACCTTTTCGACTCGTCGGTTGACAGGGTAATGAAAACCAGGGAATTTTTCACCCTCCGTGTATATGTTTTATAAAATTAAGGATGTGGCAAGTGGACTAAACCTACATTTATGGGAGTTTAATTTCGACTTTCAGACGTCAATTTCGTGTAGAAAAGTAAAGTTTAGGTAACACCACCACATATCTCGGTTTTTCTAATCTTAACACAGGTACAGGGTTATAAATACCTGGACTGACATCATCGGTTAAAATATGTATATGTGCAATATGATGT
>BLSH010342424.1:322259-350431 GCA_018402905.1 Glandirana rugosa
AAGGTAATGTTCTTGTAGTATAACGTGTATATGTATAAAATTGGCTACTACAGTCAGGTCCATAAATATTGGGACATGGACACAATTCTAATCTTTTTGGCTCTATACACCACCACAATGGATTTGAAATGAAAAGATGTGCTTTAACTGCAGACTTTCAGCTTTAATTTGAGGGTATTTACATCCAAATCAGGTGAACGGTGTAGGAATTAAAATATTTTGTATATGTGCCTCCCACTTTTTAAGGGACCAAAAGTAATGGGACAGTTGGCTGCTCAGCTTTTCCATGGCCAGGTGTGTGTTATTCCTCATTACCCCATTTACAAGGAGCAGATAAAAGGTCCAGAGTTCACTTCAAGTGTGCTATTTGCATTTGGAATATGTTGCTGTCAACTCTCAATATGAGATTCAAAGAGCTGTCACTATCAGTGAAGCAAGCCATCATTAGGCTGAAAAAACAAAACAAACCCATCAGAGATGGCAAAAGCATTAGGTGTGGCCAAATCAACTGTTTGGAACATCCTTAAAAAGAAAGAACGCACCGGTGAGCTCAGCAACACCAAAAGACCCGGAAGACCACAGAAAACAACTGTGGGGGATGACCAAAGAATTCTTTCCCTGGTGAAGAAAACACCCTTCACAACAGTTGGCCAGATCAAGAACACTCTCCAGGAGGTAGGTGTATGTGTGTCAAAGTCAACAATCAAGAGAAGACTTCACGAGAGTGAATACAGAGGGTTCACCACAAGATGTAAACCATTGGTGAGCCTCAAAAACAGGAAGGCCAGATTAGAGTTTGCCAAACAACATCTAAAAAAGCCTTCACAGTTCTGGAACAACATCCTATGGACAGATGAGACCAAGATCAACTTGTACCAGAGTGATGGGAAGGGAAGAGTATGGAGAAGGAAAGGAACTGCTCATGTTCCAAAGCATACCACCTCAACAGTGAAGCATGGTGGTGGTAGTGTCATGGCGTGGGCATGTATGGCTGCCAATGGAACTGGTTCTCTTGTATTTATTGATGATGTGACTGCTGACAAAAGCAGCAGGATGAATTCTGAAGTGTTTCGGGCAATATTATCTGCTCATATTCAGCCAAATGCTTCAGAACTCATTGGACGGCGCTTCACAGTGCAGATGGACAATGACCCGAAGCATACTGCGAAAGCAACCAAAGAGTTTTTTAAGGGAAAGAAGTGGAATGTTATGCAATGGCCAAGTCAATCACCTGACCTGAATCCGATTGAGCATGCATTTCACTTGCTAAAGACAAAACTGAAGGGAAAATGCCCCAAGAACAAGCAGTAACTCAAGACAGTTGCAATAGAGGCCTGGCAGAGCATCACCAGGGATGAAACCCAACGTCTGGTGATGTCTATGCGTTCCAGACTTCAGGCTGTAATTGACTGCAAAGGATTTGAAACCAAGTATTAAAAAGTGAAAGTTTGATTTATGATTGTTAATCTGTCCCATTACTTTTGGTCCCTTAAAAGTGGGAGGCACATATACAAACTGTTGTAATTCCTACACCGTTCACCTGATTTGGATGTAAATACCCTCAAATTAAAGCTGAAAGTCTGCAGTTAAAGCACATCTTGTTCATTTTATTTATTAAATCCATTGTGGTGGTGTATAGAGCCAAAAAGATTAAAATTGTGTTGATGTCCCAATATTTATGGACCTGGCTGTATGTTTTCACCCAGCTGCAAGGGCCCAAATTTACATCTCTATGCTGTACTACAGATCTGACATCTTTCTTATTGTGTTTCTCTTGTGGGCAAATTCTACCCAAAACTATAAATCTCGTACTAGATCCCTCACTTAGGTGGCCATATCTTTAAGGCAGAGTTTTTTTCTGCTCTCCACTCGCTCAGAAATTAGTATTACCTTTTTGGATTTAGTGACGCATGCTACTTGAAACTGAACACCAAACTATGGCTCAGTAATCCGTTTCCTACACTGTATTTGGGAATTGTTTTGAAGGCTCTGAAAATTGTAGCCAAGCTCACCGTTTTAGGCTGGATTTATGCTGTATGTTCTGAATAGCTACCCAATGCACATATACAGTAGGCCTAACTCCTAATGCTATGTGCATTGTGGTGCAATAAGTTATTTAAAATAATGTAGACCCACTTTTTATTGTGCACTGTGGCACTTTGAGCACCCACGGATGGGCTGCCTTAATGTAACCTGCCTCTACACCCCCCAAATGCATGCATGCACACAAGGGTGTGAGTGGAGCTTAGTGTCTCTGTGAACAAAGCTGTAGACCTTTGAGTTGTGAAGTGTAGCCATTGTACTATAGTGTATTGGCATTTTAAGGATTAAAAAGAACCTCACTTCAAATGATCCCCGTGAAGCCCCTTGGAATCTAGGGCTTCATTTTTTTTTGAGATTAAGCACTATTCCCAACCTGCATTAGGCTTTGCTCTCTGTCCCTACTGCTTACTTACAGTATGCTATTCTACAGTTAAATGCTAGGTGGTTGGACTTAAAGTGGAACTACGCTGCATCTGAGCACTACAAACCAAAAACGCTATTTAATTCCTTTTTAATATTCAAAGCAAATGCACCCATCCATCCATGTCTCAATGGTTTATTTTGCTGAGAAATTACTCTGAAAAACACCCCCTGAACATTTCTGGCTGTGGCCATTTCGATTAAGGGCACTCATGATGATTATTCATGTAGCATGTACTTCCTGGAGTCCGTCTGCCTTTAGCTCAGGCAGGCAGGAGGGTGTGCTTAATGTAAACATTAAAATCGTTATTTGTAGGAAGCACAAGACATCTTAACTCTAGTGCTTTGTTACAAACTGCACTTTTTAGGCCAGATAAAATTCAATTTGAATGTAACTCCTGAAGCTTTTGGAAGACATTTTCACCATTCTGTTTTGTTTAGATGCATCTGATTGGGACTCTACAAGCCATTCTCTTAAATACTCATCTCATACTCCGAGAAGTGTGGCTCAATCCCATCATATGCTAAATGAAAGTACATCTCCACAAACCAAGCTTGACAGTGCTTCAGAAAAAGCTTCCCTGGCTGTGCTATTAAGTTCAGTACAAGAAGATGACAAAGAAGAGCATGTGCATCTGAAAAAGGACAGCGCACAGAGCATGTCCAAGGACATTTCAAAAGATTTAAGGAAAAAGGAAAATGGTAAGTTCATTTTTTTAAATTCTTATTAATTATTTGAGATTTAAAGCTAAAATTGAATTATATTTTGAACTTGTTAAGATCCATTTTAAAGTGTTGGCATTCTCTTTTATATTATTAAAGCGGAGTTCCACCCAGTTAAAAGTCAGCAGCTACCAAAAGTGTAGCTGCTGACTTTTAACAATCGGCCACTCACCTGTCCCCCGTTCCAGCTGTGTGGCCGCCCGAGGGCTTGCTCGTCTCCCCCTCCCCTCGGCAGCGCTGGCATCACAAGTGTGGGCACCCGCGCTGTGGCTTGTGAATGGCTTGGCACATCTTCTGGGACCTGTGACATGTCCCAGAAGACCGCCGGGTGAAAGGGAGGGAAGGTGAACTTCCTTCCGGCTCCTCGGCGCTAAGGGCAGGAAAACTCCGCTTTAATACATGTGCTGTAAGATAATTTCAAATTGAAGGAAATTCTAGGTTTCACAAGATACTTTGTAGTGTTCAACATCTGTTTTTTCTGTCAAGGATACTGTATGGTTTTTGGTGGTGGGTAACAGAAAAACAGACATTGAATACAGTTACACTGTATTTTATAATTTATTTTTTTAAACTAAATTTCAAACTTTGCAAGCAATCGATGGTTCTTGAAAGATTAGTAAATACGTTTTAATATACAGTGCAACCTTGGATTATGAGCATAATTCGTTCCAGGAGAATGCCTGTAATCCAAAGCACTTGTATATCAAAGCATGTTTCCCCATAGGAAACAATGGAAACTCCGTTAATTCGTTCCACAGTCACTGCTTGTCTGTGCAGTACTGTATGGGGCCACATGTCCGGGGCGCCTGGTGCTTGTGGCCAGAGGAATGGTAGCGCTGGTGAGCCTCTAAGATGTCGGTAATGCTCGGAAAGTGCTTACATTTTAGGTATTTCCGAGGAATTCGAGTATTTCCTGCCACCTCCGAAGTTCACCAGCGCCCCCACAACTCTGGCCACGTGCGGTATTGCATACACAATGCTAAATTCTGCTCGTTATGTGAGACAGCACTTGCAAACCGAGTCAGAATTGTTTAAATAAAACTGCCCGTATAGCGAAACGCCCGTTAACCGCGTTACTCGCAATCTGAGGTTTTACTGTATTCATTTTCAAAATAATTTTTTTCAGAGACCTAACAAACACCATGATTTTATTTGTTTATTTTTTTTTAGGTTTACCAAATGGAAAAACAATAATAAAGGATCAGAATTCCCTGAAGGTAAGTTATAATTATATCATCATTATAGGGACCTTGCAGAGATCTATATGTTCCCAACATACACTATATTGTTAAAAGTATTGGGACACCTACCTTTACACACACATGAACTTTAATGGCATCCCCGTCTTAGTCCATAGGGTTCAATATTGAGTTGGCCCACCCTTTGCAGCTATAACAGCTTCAGCTCTTCTGAGAAAGCTGTCCACAAGGTTTAGGAGTGTGTCTATGGGAATATTTGAACATTCTTCCAGAAGCGCATTTGTGAGGTCAGGCACTAATGTTTGACAAGAAGGCCTGGCTCGCAGTCTCCGCTCTAATTCATCCCAAAGGTGTTCTATTTGGTTGAGGTCAGGATTCTATGCAGGCCAGTCAAGTTCCTCCACCTCAAACTCACTCATCCATGTCTTTATGGACCTTGCTTTGTGCACTGGTGCGCAGTCTTGTTGGAACAGGAAGGGGCCATCCCCAAACTGTTCCCACAAAGTTGGAAGCATGAAATTGTCCAAAATGTCTTGGTATGCTGATGTCATAAGAGTTCTCTTCACTGGAACTAAGGGGCCAAGCCCAACACCTGATAACCCCACACCATAATCCCCCCTTCACCAAAGGATTTGGACCAGTACACAAAACAAGGTCCATAAAAACATGGATAAGCAAGTTTGGGGTGGAGAAACATGACTGGCCTGCACAGAGTCCTGACCTCAACCTGATAGAACACCTTTGGGATCAGTTAGAGCAGAGCCTGTGAGCCAGGTCTTTTTGTCCAACATCAGTGCCTGACCTCACAAATGGGCTTCTGGAAGAATGGTCAAACATTCCCATAAACACGCTCCTAAACCTTGTGGACAGGTCTCACAGAAGAGTTGAAGCTGTTATAGCTGCAAAGGGTGGGCCAACTCAATATTGAACCCTATGGACTAAGACTGGGATGCCATGTGCGTGTTAAGGCAGATGTCACAATACTTTTGACAGTATAGTGTATGTGCTGTGTTATCAAACACTGGAGAAACGCTAACCTGTCTGTGGATACCATGGATAAAGACCGATTAGGGAGAATCAAATTCTTTTTTATATGCTTGTGCCAGTCCAAAACCTTTTGTGTGATTAAAGGAGTGAGGGAGTACCTCTGCGCTGCCACTTGATAAACAGGTTTTTCTTCTAATTGTGGACAAAATGTTTGAGTGTAGACAGCTGCTGCTCTAACAAACTCAACGGCCATTAAGAAAAGCCTCAGTTACAGCATATGTAAAATTACCCTCTGACTGTTATGTCCACTTATAGGTGTGCAGCCTTGGAGCAGTAAACACGCAGCTCAACTGCCTGTTTTTACCACCTCTTGACCTATCACGTGAAAACCTTTTAGGGTTACCTGTAATTGTTAATTTCATGTTCATTGAGGAGCACAGGAATTTAGATACTATACTGCTGTCTACTGGAGAACTGAACACTGGCAAACAAAAAGCTGCAGGCCAGCCCAAGATAACCCCTCCTCTAGCTAGCATGCCCTAGGATTTGCTAGTGTTCTAGGAGAATGGATGACTTTCTATGTCTTTACCTTGCCCCTATGCTATGAAGTGTTGCCTGTCTAGCAGGCGGAAGCCCCAATTAAAAGAAATGTTTTTACGTCTGATATCTGATATTAAAGTCACAGCGGTCACCTAGCTCATACAGATGACCAGTTATCTTATGCCACCCTATTAACTATTGGTGAACACTCCAGATAAATTTAAAAAATAAACACTCTCTAATCTATATTAGACTATGTGTACACTAGTCTACCTTGGCAGCCGGAAAACGCGAAACGCTGCAAAAACATGGTTTGCATTTTTGCCGCGATTTGCATTTTCCCACGGCAGTTGGTCAAAAGCCCACGCCAGTCAGTCAAAAGGTTCCTATCCTGAACGAGATTCTTTCATGTTCAGGAGAGGGAGGTTTACTTGGACACATAGGCTTTTATGGAGTTGAGTTTAGGAGCTTTGGCAAAACTCAAGTGTAGGAGCTGGCAGGAGCTGCTAGTGTATATGAAGCCTTAAACATATTTTACTCCTATAATCCGTTCCTGAAATGTCTTAAATAGTTTTACAGGAGGAATCTGACATTATACATTATGAACCAGTCATTCCTTTTCATAATGTTTTCAAACCTGTGCAGTATATTTTCAGGTTTTGGAAGCTGACAGTGAGGGGAGCCCAAAGGAAACCTCAGCATTGAGGCTGAGGCTCCTTCTTGGCCTATTTACATGTGTGTTAATTTGAGGCATTTGGGAAGCATTGAAAACACTCAAGTTAGGTACACACGGGCCAAACTTTTGGGAGACATTTGCTTGTTCAAAAAAAACAGCCGACGTTCAGGCTGTATGTACATCGGTCTGTCCGTCAGAAGACTGCAGCTGACCGACTCCCGATCAGCACTCTCAGCCAATGGCAGAGAGCGCTGATCAGAGTGTTCTGGTGGGTGGGGGTGTCCCCCTGTCAGAACACAACAGCTCAGTGGGGGCAAATCGCTGTACTTACTTCGCATAGTGAGTACAGTGGCTCCAACCGGACCTGACAGTTTTTTTTTCTTTCAACCCACTGCGTTGAAAGGAAAAAAAATAGTGTTTACCAGGCTTTACCAAATGCATTGTTTAAGCTTACAAATGTAACTAAATGTGTTAGTGCACACTCAAATTCAAAAAAAAAAACAAGCCTTTGCATTGTTTCATGTTGTTGTGCTTCGATTTGGGTGTGGTAGACAATATGCATCAGCTGTTAAAATCTTGCAGTGGTTGTAAACCCTTACATATACCCATTGAAGGGTCTATCCTCAGGTGATACACCGAGATGAAACAAATCCTCCTACATAAGTTGTAGCCGTCTAGCTGCAGTCTTCTCTTCTCTACAGCGTTCAAAGTGGTGAATTCATAAGCTTGAGAGTTGAAGTTACACTCTGCAGAGCTCAGTAAGGACAGCTCTGAGAGATGATTGGAGGGAAGAGACACAACCCCTTCACACACCTCACAGGAACAGAGCTGAGGCTGTCAATCAGCTGAAAACCCTTCCCTGTCACCATTATTCTCTTGGTGTCAGGAAAACTTGTCAGAAGTGATTCATGCTGATCGCAGAGGAGCAAAGCAGTAGACAGAAAGTACACTTAGTTCTTTTTAATTGAGACAAGTACACCATATAGAGCAGCCTTTCTCAACCTTTTCAACACAGAGGAACCCTTGAAATAATTCTCCGGTCTCGGGGAACCCCTGATAAAAATGACTATATCTACAACTCGTGATACATTAGTGTGATGGTCAATGGGAAGGATGCTCCTTACACTTGTGGTCATTGGGAAGAATTACCTCCTTACACATTGCTAAAAAGATCAATGGTATCATTGGGAATTTATCTGAGAGGTAGAAATTGCTCATTGCTCCAGGTACCCCTAGCAACCTCTGGAGGTTTTCGCTGTCCAAACGGTTCGCTGCTCGTTATCCTTTTGAGGAAAGCTTTTTGAAAAAGTGGGAGTCGCCTGTGGTGGACCTGCCGATAGCTCGCCTTCATAAGGCGATGACCATTCCTCTGGAAGGGGCTCCTTCCTTCAAGGACCCCGCTGACAGAGAGAGGCGCTGTTGAAATCGCTCTTCCTGGTGGCAGGCTCTGCTCTGCGGCCAGCCCTGGCGGCGCAATATCTGTCTGAGCGTATGGCGGAGCTCCAGAATGATCTGGACTGAGGGCTGATTTTTTGCATCAAGGTTTCAAGTACCTTTGTAATGCGGCTGTGGATTTACTGCCTATGTTGTCCAGAATATCGTTTTTGCCGTTATCCTCAGACGGGTACTCTGGTTGCGTTCTTGGTCTGGTGACCATGCTTCCAAAAAAGGTCTCGCAGACCTTCCCTTTCAGGGTGGACGTCTATTTGGTCCACGGCTGGATGAGATCATTAAGAATTTCACAGGAGGTAAGAGCACTTTCCTCCCAGAGCCCAGGAGGCGTGAGTTTCGCCGTAGACAGGGGCCCCCTACCCGGGTCAGAAGAGTTTTTTTCACGCCCCGGGTGCAGCAGGAAAAGGGACCCGTCCCGGTAAGGTTGCTGCAGGGGCCGGAAAACGACAGTGGCAGCGCAAAACCGAAAAGGCAGGGGACAAGCCCTCCTCAGCCTGATGGGCTGCGAACCCGTCTTCTGGGGTTCGCAGACCGGTGGCTTGCTCACATTCCCGACCGTTGGGTCCGGGAAGTGGTGTCCACCGGGTACAGGATAGAGTTCAACACTCTACCCCCAGACAGGTTCTTCCCATCGAACTTGGGGCTCCCGCAGGCATGCCGTGAGGCCCTCTTCGGGGCTGTCCAGGCACTCTCGGACCAAGGGGCGATCGTGCCAGAGAGGTTTTGAGGTTTTTACTCAAACCTGTTCGTGGTCCCCAAAAAAGGGGGGGGGGGTCCGGCCAGTACGGGACCTGAAGGCCCTGAACCAATATGTGAAGGCACGGAAATTCCGGATGGAATCTATCCGCTCGGTTGTGGCCGCCCTCCATTAGGGGGAATTTCTGGCGTCCTATTTGTCCACGGCATCAGCGTTTCCTTCGCTTTGCAGTGGGGGACCTCCATTATCAATTTGTGGCACTCCCTTTCCGTCTGGCCTCAGCCCCTTGCGTTTTCACAAAACTGGTAGCTCCGGTACTGGCGTTACTGTGACAGAGAGGCATTGCGATAGTAGCCTACGTCGACGACCTACTCCTGCGAGCGGAGTCTGCCTCGGCTCTGGAGGAGAATGTGAGAATCACAATGACCGCGCTGCAGGACTTCGGCTGGTTGCTCAACCTGCAGAAGTCGACGGTGTCTCCATCCCGTCGCCTGGAGTACCTGGGCCTGATTCTGGACACAGAACAGGCGAAGGTGTTCCTTCCTCCGGCCAAGTTGCTGTCGCTGCAGTCGGCAGTGCGAACCCTCCTGTCACACCGACGGTCTTCATTACGATTCTTTATGCGGGTGCTGGGGCTCATGGTCTCGACTTTCGAGGCGATACCTTACGCCCAGAGTCACACTCTTCTTCTTCAGCGAGCAATTCTGGCTCGGTGGGACAGGTCCCCTCGGTCCTTGGACCTTCTGATCCGTCTGAACTCCCAGACCAGGGTGTCTCTGACCTGGTGGCTTCGGGACTTGGCGTTGACTCGGGGGAAGTCGTTCCTGCCCCTTCAGTGGGTTATCATCACCACGGATGCCAGCCTTTCAGGCTGGGGCGGGATCCTGGGACAACTGTCTGCCCAGGGCCGTTGGTCGGCATAGGAAGCTCGTCTCCCCATCAATGTGCTGGAACTGATAGCAATCAGATTATGCCTATCTCAGTGGACAGTGAGGTTGCAGTGTCGTCCGATTCGGATTCAGTCGGACAATGCCACGGCAGTGGCATATGTGAACCATCAGGGCAGCACGAGGAGTCCAGCGGCTGCGGCGGAGGCAGCTCTGATACTGCGTTGGGCGTTACGTCAGATTCCGGCAATCTCCGCCATTTACATTCCAGGTGTGGAAAACTGGCAGGCGGACTTTCTCAGTCGCCAGACACTGGACCAGGGAGAGTGGTCTCTCCATCCGGAGGTGTTCAACCAGATTTGCCACAGATGGGGGACGCCGGACGTGGATCTCATGGCATCTCAGTTCAATCACAAGGTGAAGACCTTTGTGTCCAGAACGAAGGATCCGTTGGCAGTGGCCACGGACGCTCTGGTGGCCCCCTGGGGCTGTTATCGCCTTCTGTACGCCTTCCCTCCGATAAAACTTCTACCGTGATTGATACGCAGGATAGTGGCGGAGGGAATACCAATAATCCTGGTGGCTCCAGATTGGCCTCGGCGCACGTGGTACGCCGACGTGGTGCAAATGGTGGCAGACGCTCCCTGGCGGCTCCCGCTGCGAGACGATCTACTGTCTCAGGGGCCCATCTTGCGCCCTGCTTTACCCTCGCTGGCTTTGACGGCCTGGCTATTGAGTCCCAGGTGCTGAGAGACGGGAGTCGCTGACTCCGTGATCCCTACCTTGTTGAAGGCTCGCAAGTGTACTTCTCGCAAGATTTACCACCGCACCTGGAAGGCTTACATAGCTTGGTGCGAGGCGGAGGGTCATAACCCTCGCTCTTATGTGGTGTCCAGGGTCCTGACTTTTTTTTGCAGCAAGGTCTGAACAAAAAACTGGCTTTAAGTACACTCAAGGGTCAGATCTCGGCTCTGGCGATTTCTCTTTCAGAGACCCTTGGCTTCGCACTCACTGATTGGTACCTTTTGTACAAGGTGTGCGACATGTGGCGCCTCGGGTGAAGGCCCCGATGGCCCCGTGGGATCTGAATTTGGTGCTTTCTGTACTTCAGAAACCGCCCTATGAAAAAATCAGGGAGATTTCCTTACAACTGCTGTCGCAGAAGGTGGCCTTTTTGGTAGCCATCACTTCCGCCAGACGGGTGTTTGAGTTGGCAGCGCTGTCGTGCAAGTCTCCCTACCTAGTTCTGCACAAAGACAAGGTGGTCTTGCGACCCTCTCCTTCGTTTCTTCCGAAGGTGGTTTCTTCTTTTCATATTAACAAAGATATTGTTCTTCCTTCATTGTGCCCACGTCCATCGCACCCTAAAGAAATTGGGTTGCATACCCTGGACATAGTGAGGGCCTTACGAGTGTATTTAGCTGCTACAGCTTCTTTTCGGAAGTCTGATACCCTATTTGTGCTGACAGAGGGCCCGTGCAAAGGTTTGGCGGCCTCGTCGGCTACTATCTCTCGTTGGATTAGACAGACCATGACTCGCGCATACTCTGTTCGGGGCAAGGTTCCCCCCGGCTCATTCTACCCGGGCTGTTAGCACTTCCTGGGCTTTCAGGCACCAGGCCTCGGTGTCACAGGTGTGCAAGGCGGCCACTTGGGCCTCGGTACACACTTTCACTAAGTTTTATAAAGTTGATGTGTTAGCATCTTCGGATGCTGCTTTTGGCCGCAAAATTTTGCAAGCGGCAGTGTAGGCGCGTTGGCGCCTCCTTCAGAGGTTCTGTCGGGTACAGTTGTTATTGTTTACCCACCCCTCTTTTTTGACACAGCTTTGGGACATCCCCACAAGTCAATGAAGAGCTGCGTCTGTCAGTGAACGTAGGAGAAAAAGGGATTTTATTAAAACTTACCGTAAAATCCTTTTCTCCGAGTTCACTGACAGACGCAGCACCCACCCCTCTGTGCTCTGTTTCGTTACGGCTTGTATACGAACTGCTGAGCTATGCTATGTGGAGGGTTTATGTGGGAAGAGAGGACAGCCCCATGGGAGGGGCCAGCTGTTCTTTTCCCTGCCTAGTTAACTCCTAGTGGAACAAGCATAAACCCACAAGTCAATGAAGAGCTGCGTCTGTCAGTGAACTCGGAGAAAAGGATTTTACGGTAAGTTTTAATAAAATCCCTTTTTTTCCATCGGTTTTGGCCCATTTATATTCTTCCTCATATTTTTGGTAAAAACAATCGCAATCGGCGTCTATTGATTGGTTTGCGCAAAAGTGGCCGCGTTTACGGATGATGAGAATTCATTTCTGGGGTTTTTATTTTTTATTTATTTTTTTTACTAGTAATGGCGGCGATCTGCGATTTTTAGCGGTACTGCAATATTGCAGCGGACATGTCGGACCATTTTGACACTTTTTTGGGACTATTGGCATTTATACAGCGATCAGTGCTATAAAAATGCACTGATTACTGTGTAAATGCCATTGGCAATGAAGGGGTTAACCTGCAGGGGGCACTCTAAGGGTTAACTGTGTTCCCTGGGCATGTTCTAACTGTGTGTGGGTTGCCCTGGCTGGGGAAAGGGATGATCATGGCTTCCATATACAGGAAGCCTGCGATCACCGCCCTTCCCCCTCTATGAGAACGGAGATCCGTGTTTACTTACACGGACCTCCGTTCTTTCACTGCGGGGGGGCATCGTGGGTAGCTGGCGGCGATCGAGTCCGCCCTACCCACTCCCTGGCCCCCCCCTAGACACAGTGAGCGCGCTCACAGTGAGAGATGTTGCAGCCGCCGTCATATGACGGCGGTTTGCGATATCGAGCCACTTTGCCGCCGTCAGACGCCGGTCGGCAGTCGGCAAGTGATTAAGACCTCTTCTCCCTCACTCCTCCAGCACTTCACTTACTTCAGATTCCTGGACCAGCTAGCACCACATGGTTAGGCCTGACACTAACTCAACCAGGCCCTTAGTAAATTGCCTTTTGCGGGCAGGGGCCCCTATGGTGTAGAAATAGTTCAGGTGCTGACTGTTCTTCACTACTAATCCCAGATAGCTCTCTTCAGGCCCTGCCAGCCCTCCTGGCTGCAATGACCTCTCTCCACTGCCCCATCTCAAACTGCAAACTCTCAGTTCTCTCAGGCGTGCCTCCCCGGTCCTCCCGACTATGCTTCACTCACCAGCCCTCCAGGCTGCAACCAGGTGTCCTTCCTGGAGTTCTTAGCAATATTCTATCCCGCTGTCCTCTCCTTGCTCTCTCAAGTGCCTCTGCACCAGGATCTCTGCTCTACTCCTGGATGCACCCGAGCCCAGGCCCAAGGTCACCCCCCACCCCAGACTGGGGAGTCCCCTGTATGCCTGACATCCTCCACACTCTCTCACTCCATCTCTTCCACCCAACAACTCCTCCCCAGCTGGGTGGACCCTGGGTATTTGAAGAGGCCTACCCCCTGCCAGTCCAAGTTGAGGATTGGTTTAGGGATCCTCAGAATACCCCAGGCAGCTTCACCTCTCCTCTCCTCCTCTCTTTCTAGCACCTTCTAGAAAGAAGAGGGAGGTGATGGTGATGCTACTTGTGAGTCACCCAGCCTTGCCCTGAACCACTCCCAGCCCAGAATGAAAACAAGCAGGCCTAGCCACCAGCTAAACCTGCCTAAATGTTCCTACTCTGCCAGAAAAAAATCTAACCCCTAGTACCTACCTACTTAGAGGGTGCTAAAAAGCTGTTTAGGTGGAGTTCCAAATAAAAAAATAATTATTGTAAATGCCAACTAGAAATAAAAGTATAAAAAAAAAAAAGTAATTACATTTGTGGGAGAACAAAAATTGCAGAAGTCACGTTCTCACTGGGGTATAGACCCTGCACCCATCCTTGGAAGATGGTGCAGTGCTCCCAATGTTTTGCTGTCTCACCTAGTATCAGTGTGGCCCTGTAACCTAGAAAGGCGAAATTGGGGGTACAGAGACCCCTCAACAAAGTGATTCCATAAAGGACCATGCAGCTTGAACAGGGAAAGTTTAAAGTTTATTGCACATAGGAAATTTCATCTCAATCACAAAAATTCAAAGCTGGGTAATAGTATACCCAAAACCAACACCTCGGCTATGGTTAAAAAAAGACTACGTTGTCTAGTGTACAGCAGCTGCATCACGCCTCACATCCCATGCATACTACAATCGCAGTATAAATCTGGAGATATCTCCATGCCATTAGTGAAGTGACAGGTCCATAAAGAAATTCCATGCAGTTCAAGACCGCAAGTCTAATAAAGTGCAGTGGGCCTGGGTCTGTTTAGTAACACGAAGGCAAATTACTCCAACAAGGTAGTTCTGTGAAATAGATACTAGCGCCATTTTGGAGAACTCTTAAACAGGCTGTGTAGTTATTTGATTATTTCATCATTGAAACACGCAGACCATCATTGTAATTCACTATTCCCAAGGACCCCTGTAAGTAATTGAGAGTCAATCAAACAAGGGCTTGCATTGATAAACATCACAGCACAGGTCAGGTTAAAGGATAAGATCCCTTCTCCATGTGATAGTTATTTGCTACACAGTTACTGAGATACAAGGCAATGTACACACACGCTCAGCCAAACCTCTGGCAGGCAGCTTCTCTGTGCTTCCTGCGTTCCACAGAGACCAGCTCTCATATACAGTCCCGCCTTGCTACCTCCTAACTGGACCTACAGTGACAGTCGCAGCCCGGAACCTCCTCCAACCAGCCCCCCCCATGTGAAAATCTTCATAGTTTGATCCGTGAGAAGCTGCCTGCCAGATGTTTGGGTAAGTGGACTGAGCAGTCCTGTGTGTACATTGCCTTGTATCTCAGTAACTATGTAACAACTACTTATCTCATGGAGCAGGTACCTTATTCTTTAACCTGACCTGTGCTGTGATGTTTATCTGGCTCAGCAATGCAAGCCCTGTTTGATTGACTCTCTATTACTTACAGGGGTCCTTGGGAATAGTGCAATACAATGATGGTCCGTGTGTGTCCATGATGAAATCATCAAATAACTACACAGTCTGTTTAAGAGTTCTCCATAGTGGCACTAGTATTTATTTCACAGAACTACCTTGTTGGAGGGATTTGCCTTACTGTTACTAAACAGACCCAGGTCCACTGCACTTTATTAGACTTGCTGTCCTTAACTGCATGGAATTTCCTTATGGACCTGTCACTCCACTAATGGCATGGAGATATCTCCAGAGTCATACTGTGATTGTAGTATGCATGGGATGTGAGGCGTGATGCAGCTGCTGTACATTAGACAACGTTGTCTTTTTTTTAACTATAGCCGAGGTGGTGGTGGTGGTGGGTATAATATTATCCAGCTTTGAATATTTGTGATTGAGATTAAATTTTCTATGTGCAATAAACTTTTAAACCATTTTCCCTGTTCAAGCCGCATGATCCTTTATGGAACCACTTTGTTGAGGGGTCTCAGTACCCCCCAATTTCTCCTTTTTTTGTGACATACATTTGTGGGAGAACTGAAGCTAATCCACTTAAGATGCTCTTTGGCATTCTGGCATCACAGCAATTTGCCATATACTTACCCACACATCAAAAACATGTCTTAAAAAGAGTACACAGTATTTTCTGTGCTTTTGCAGTCACCTTGTTTTCTATCATGGCCTCTGTGGCCTTCTGTCACTGAAAGTGATATCTTTAAATCTCATGTAATATGTAATTTTTAGTGATTTTGTTTCCATAAATGTATACAGCGTGTAACATTATGTTGTTGATTGTTTTGTATTTCTTTATGTAATGGAGAATGAGCATATATTAATGACGTCCAACTTTAAAGTGAATCCTGAGCCAATCAATCAGGAGGGGATTTCCCAACCGCCACTTGAAAATCTGCCTGTCATGCAAAACTTTGACGAAAAACAGGAGTCTTCCGACTCTGAACTTCCTTGGGAGGAAAAATATGAAAACATGTGGGTCGACAGTGAAAAAAAAGATGTGAAATCTCATTTTAAAGACATTACTGCAGAGCTAAAACAGAAATTTGGGGAATTATCTAAAATGAAGAAAAAAAGTCCTTTCAAGACTAGTAAAAGTCAAGAAGAGGAGAGCTCCCCTAGCTCTCAGGATCTTGAAAAATGTCCTGGACAAGGTGCTAAAACTTCAGGCAGCATTGTAATGTATCCAGTTAGTGTCGATAAGGATGATAAGAGTCTTGGAAACAGTGAGTTAACTGACTGGAGTGAAGACACAAAAAGCAAAATGCAGGAACGATTTTTGGTTACACCTAACCATTCTGAGAAAGGTTCAAACCACATAAATCTGCAAGAAAAAGAACCGCAACCTTTTACATTTGGAGTTTATAACTTTCCTATAAAGAAGAATGTAGGACATCTATCTGCATTATCAACCAAAGGTGTTGGGAAGAGTTTTCTCAATCCAGACTTTGAAAAATTAGGCAGTGCATCATTGCAAGCTAAAGATAAAGTTGGATTTGTGAATAGGAAGGAAAGTGATGTGCATTCATCTAAAGGTTACAGTCAGAAGGTGATAGACAGTCCTCATCAGCTGGAAGAACATCTGCTGCAGCCCTTCTCTTATGATACGCCTACTAAGCATATGGATAAGCAAATGGAGCAAGATATGAGAAAATTTAAGAATGAGGTAGGAGTGCTACAGTTGGAATTCCTGAATTTGACAAGAGAGCGATCACAACTGCAAAAAGAGGTAGAGGTGTGCATTCTTCGGGCCCTTTTTCTATGCTTTTCTCTGAACATTAAAAAAACATAATAATGTTCAGCTCTGTTGCCCTGTAAAAAAAAAAATCAAAGGATCCTGCTCTGTGGATATACTGGTTGTCCTCTTTACTTTACGTCCATCATCATTCCACTGTCCTTCTGCTGTGGTGTGTTCTTCAGTTACATTGTCTAAGCCTCATCTTCTTGAAGCTGTAATCTAATTGTGAATCATAATTATATTCATTTTCCTCTTGTTAACCAGGCTTTATTGTGTCCCGATAATTCTCATTAATTCAAAATAAATGCTCAAATCCATTGTCCCAATGTGTTTTGTGTGTGTGTGTGCTTCACTTTGCATTCATTTTAGTAGGTGCATGTGCATAATGAACTTCAAATGGTATTCGTCATTTCTTTAATTTGCCTTCTTTCAGGTTGAGCGAGAAAAGACTAATATAAACAGACAATTGGATGTAGAAAAATCGAAAAGAAGCGGTGACACGGAGTGTGATCTGCAAGCAAAATCACATATCCAACCAAAAATTACATCAGAACCCAGCTCTCATGAAGGGTAAGTGGGATATGTAGGAGGATCTTACCAAGGATCCCAGTCTTTTAGGGTTTTCAGTTCTATATTGTGTCCTACGTGTATATTTTTGATTGATCCAAAAGCTTGCAGTGTATATGTATGTCTGTGTTTGCTGATTAGCAGGATGTACCGTGCCTTGAAAAAAATATTCATACCCTTTGAAATTTTCCACTTTTTGTCATGTTGCAACCAAAAACGTAAATATATTTTATTGGGATTTTATGTGATAGACCAACACAATGTGGCACATAATTGTGAAGTTGAAGGAATATAAGTGGTTTTCAAAATTTTTTACAAATAAATATATGAAAAGTGTGGTGTGCATTTGTATTCAGCCCCCCTGAGTCAATACTTTGTAGAACTGCCTTTTGCTGCAATTACAGCTGCAAGTCTTTTGGGTATGTATCTACCAGCTTTGCACATCTAGAGAGAAATGTTTGCCCATTCTTTGCAAAATAGCTCAAGCTCTGTCAGATTGGATGGAGAGCATCTGTGAACAGCAGATTTTGAATCTTGCCACAGGTTCTCAATTGGATTTAGGTCTGGACTTTGACTGGGCCATTCGAACACATGAATATGCTTTGATCTAAACCATTCCATTGTAGCTCTGGCTGTATGTTTAGGGTCATTTTCCTGCTGGAAGGTGAACCTCAAGTCTTTTACAGACTCTTAACAGATTTTCTTCTAAGATTGCCCTGTATTTGGCTCCATTCACCTTCTCATCAACTCTGACCAGCTTCCCTGTCCTTGCTGAAGAAAAACATCCCCACAACATGATACTGCCACCACCATGATTCACGGTGGGGATGGTGTGTTCATGGTGAGTGTTAGTTTTCTGCCACACATAGCGTTTTGATTTTAGGCCAAAAAGTTAAATTTTGGTCTCATCTGACCAGAGCACCTTCTTCCACATGTTTGCAGTTTGCAAGAAGCCATGTAGGGACACATCAAACAGGACTTCTTATGGCTTTCTTTCAACAATTTCTTTCTTCTTGCCACTCTTCCATAAAGGCCAGATTTGTGGCGTGCATGACTAATAGTTGTCCTGTGGACAGATTCTCCCACCTGAGCTGTGGACCTCTGCAGCTCCTCCAGAGTTACCATGGGCCTCTTGGCTGCTTCCCTGATTAATGCTGTCCTTGCCTGGCCTGTCGTTTTAGGTGGACGGCCATGTCTTGCAGTTGTACCATACTCTTTCCATTTTTGGATGATGGATTTAAAGTGGTAGTCAATCCTTGACAACCATTTTAACCTACAGGTAAGCCTATATTCAGGCTTGCCTGTAGGTTCCCTGCATATCTCCTAAACCTGCACCGTTTAGGAGATATGCAGTGTACTCGCATGTACCCACGTCATCAGGCACATGTGCAGTGAAGAAATGGCGCGGGAGTGACGTCACGCGACTCCGGCCAGTCACAGAGTCGGAGTCCGCGGCCCTTGAAGGAAGAGGGACAGAAGATGGACGCAGCCTGGAGTGGGGACATCGCAGGCTTCCAATGCAGGTAAGTGCCACATAATGGGCTAATATGCGATGCATACTAGCCTATTATGCTTTTACATTTCAGGGTAATAAAGAGGAAGTAAAACCCATCAGTGTTTACCTCCTCTTGAACAGTGCTCCGTGAGATGTTAAAAGCTTGGGATTTTTTTTATAACCTAACCCTGCTTTTAAACTTCTCCACAACTTTAACCCTGACCTGTCTGGTGTGTTCCTTGGCCTTCATGATGCTGTTCTCTAACAAACCTCTGAGGGCTTCACAGAGCAGCGTATTTATACTCAGATTAAATTACACACAGGTGGACTCTATATACCAATTAGGTGACTTCTGAAGGCAATTGGTTCCACTAGATTTTAGTTAGGGTTATCAGAGTAAAGGGGGCTGAATACAAATGCACGCCACACTTTTCAGATATTTGTAAAAAAATTTGAAAACCATTTATCATTTTCCTTCTACTTCACAATTATGTGTCACTTTGTGTTGGTCTATCACATAAAACTCCAATAAAATACATTTACATTTTTGGTTGTAACATTACAAAATGTGGAGCAATTTAAGGGGTGTAAATACTTTTTCAAGGCACTGTATTTTAGCTAGGATGCTGGGTTTTCCACTGAAATACAAGAAACTTGCTAATTCTGTTTTGTTAGGTTTGCTCTTTGTAGACTTTAAGGCTGGGTTCACACTGGAACCCGCAACGGCTGCCAGCAGGGGTCCGGCGCATGCTGGTTCACAGTTTCAGGTCCGATTTCAGCCCGAATTTTGGGCTGAATTCAGACCTGAAATGGTCCAAAAGATGCACAGCATCTTTGTGCAAACCGCACTGGACCAGCTGCTGAAATATGTGAATCGGCACCATAGAGAGCCGTTCACAATCTCCTGCTATGCGAATTGCCGCATCCAATTCGCATAGGTGTGAACCCAACCTTATTAAAGCCTGTCTCAAACCAGGCTCTGCCTCCTATCATTTAGGAGTGGGGGAACCCTCCTGTGAACCTAAGTTTGTTTTGTTCCTTTTCCTGCGACTTTGGACATCAGAGTTTCATGACAAGCCATACCTTATGATTCCCAATGATAACCATTCATATTTGTGCGACTTCAAGTCGCACCGACTTCAAAGTAGTCCCTGTACTACTTTGGTCCGACTTTGATGCGAGTTTGGGTCCTTGGACCACAAGTCCACACAGGCATTCCCTGAAATCTTGTCAAAATTGCGTGACTTTCAAGTCGCGGCAGTGTGAAAGGGGCCTAAGTGGTTTGTGAAGGTAGAGTTTGCACACGGTGAATGAAGGCTTACAGGGGAAAGTACATAAGTGGAAAGCACACATGACTCTAAGACTCTTTTTCTTGTATAAGGTAGTTTTTTTGGGACCTTCACATTTTTGGGACTTTTTGTATTGGTTTGATGTTTCATATATAATGTGGTTTTATGTATAAACTAACCCTGTATATACAGTATAATTGTTTATGTATATCATTTTTTTTTTCTTCACTTTGCTTGGATTTTTTTATATTTTTGCTGAATATAGAGTGCTGTATTTATATAACTTGTAGATCTGTTGATTGTCCTCTTCATTTAACAGGCAAATCTGTGTAGAAAAGGTGGAGGTTGCAGAGGTTGGAACAAACCATGTAACCCTTCAGCGCTTTTAAAACAAAAAAAATGTTGCTGCAACTGTTTAAAACTGTTAGCTGGAGTTGTGCTTTCATTCTTGTGACTGTTACTTAAATGCCACACTGTGTATGTGCATCTAAACCTACTCTGTCCATAGAGTGATAATGCTGCTTCTTAATTTCACTACTTAACAAAAGACATTGTGACCCTGATAAACGACTTGATGGCAAATCTATTGGCATGATCAAAAGGTAATAAAACTCAGGCTGCATTCACACCTGAGCGTTTTGTAGCTTGAATCCTGAAGCTACAAAATGCTGGAGGGGAAAAAAAATCAATGATTGTCTATGGAGATGGTTCACATCTCCACTCCAAAACGCCTGAAGCCAAATGCCTGAAGCTCAAACACGTTCTGGAGATCATTTTTCAGGCCGATTTGGGCGTGAAAAAATCGTGGTAAAATCGCACGACTTTCTACCTGAAAACTACACACTCAGGTGTGAATGCAGCCTCAAGGTCCCAGGGACTCAGTTACCAAATTGACGACTAAAGCTGCACATTTAATTTCTCAAAAATTTTCCCAGTTCAGCAGGGGCCCGACGGGCATGTTGGAAAATGTTTCTCAGCTGCAGCCGCCGATATGTGTATTCTGACTGTAGCAGGTCCTGCCTTCTGCAGTGCTTCACATATATCTATAAGATATCCTCCCCTTTGTTGCCGTTTGTTTATAACAGTTTTTAGCACTACTTCCCACAACTCTTCTACTTGGTTTAGTAATTTTATTTTATTTTTAAGCTAGTTAAAATTACGATATCTCCACAAAATATCAGTTTGAATGCTTCACATACTTTGATTCTGTAGTCAACACCAGCATTCTGATCCTTTGCCACAAATGACTTCAATGACATATATTTGGCTGCAACCATCTTTAGATTTCCATAGTAATTTACCAAGCTCTTTTTGTCAGACCTTCGATCCAGTCTGGATCAAATCAAGATGATATAAAGAATTCTAAACTACAGAAGCAAACAGAAAATGGAAATGCTTTTAAAGGACTTGATGAGCGTACACTTAGTGAAACATCACACAAACCTGGCAAAAGGTAAAGGGGGATTTTCTATATGACTGAATTTATAAGACAGACCTTTGTTAGAGATTTAGCATCAGGTAATCTGTTGCAGCTTTTTTTTCAACATATTTGCTTCTCATTGTATACTGTTTTCAAGGGACACCAGTATCATGAGGAATGCATGTACTACTGCACTCAGAAACTTGTGTCCTCTGATTTAGGGAGCATAAATGAGAGCTGTTCAGCTTTGCTGAGCTGACAGTGACTAGAGAGAGACCGTTTCATCTGAGGCATCAGGTATTTTTTATTCTCTTGACAAGCAATATTTGAACTACAACAGGCTTGGTGACATTGTAGACTGTTTAGAATGAGTTTTATTGCAAATATATTGGCCAAGTTTGGTTATGGTCGCATCCATCGTTTTTGATGCTAGTGGGTTAATTTTGTATCTGTGTGGAAGGAGATGTGTGCCTTACAGCCACCAGTTTTTTGCAGCTTTCGTTCTGCAGGTGCAGGTAGAATTACATCTGGAATCTGAGTTTTATACTGCACACCAAGCCATTTTTTTATCACGGGTTGGAAGTGTTTGATTGCACTGCTGTCAGTATTTTAGAAAGAATTTGCAGTGGTTATTTCAGGTGCACCACATCCTAAAAGCGATTCATGAACTTGTGCTATGCATATCCCCTTTAGGGTCCTTTCACACGAGTGGAGCCCATTTCGACGGGCTCCGCTGCTCAGCGGGGATCCATCCGTTGATCCCTGCTGAGCTGGCGGATGACAGGACCGTCTCTGCACTGCGTGCAGAAACGGACCTGTCAGAGCTCCGCTCTCCTCTATGGGGGATTGGATGTACACGGACCGTCTGTCCTTGTTCATCCGATCCACCAGACGGATGGAAAATAGGGTTTCCATCCATCTGTGTTTAGCGGATCGGATGTCAGCGGACATGTCATCGCTGACATCCGTCGCTCCATAGAGGACAATGGAGCGTCCGTTAGGGTCCGCCTGAAAAACTGACAGGCGGACCTGAATGGTCCGTGCGTGTGAAAGGACCCTTAGTGTTTATCCACTGTTTAGAAGTAGATTCTGTTATTTTACAGCCTAGCTAAGTTATAGATGTGCAAGCTAAGATGTATTGCTAAGATGTATTTCTGCAATCATTTTTTTTTTCTTTACATTTTAGGGCAGCCATTAAATCTGTTGATGAAAAGTCTAAGGTATAATTACATTTTAATTTGAAATATGTTTTATTAAAAGTTTGTAAATTGATCGGAATCACCTCCTGGCTTCTTATACTGCTTTGAGTCTCCAATGGTTTGGTCACCTTGCCATAGTTCTGGCTTCGTCTATCTTGAGGTGTTTCCACTCTGGGTGCATTTACCACATTATAATAAAAAAAATCCAGCAGGGACAATGAGTCTTCCTTGTAGGTATAACATTTACTTAAGTAATGACAGATACAGATAACAAATGGAGTAATAATAGAAAATGTAACAAAAAATAATTGGCTATAGATGCCTTTTCACCAAGGAGTCCCGTCCACTTCTATTGTGGCTTGGCACAGATGATCAAAACCAGGCACATGCATTTAAGCAGCCCTGAGACAAGACTCCCTGTTACAAGTATATACAGGACTAGTGTGTGAGTAAATGACCAATCGTAATTGTTTAGAGAATGATATTACCTTTTCGGGAAGTTAGTGGGCTTGGCTATTTAGTCAGTTTACAATGACATTCCTATAGCACTAGGTCAGTTAAGATAAAGCCATACTTCTGTCCTTATATGGCGTCTTAACCAGGTTCTGGAGGCATTCTTATACATGAATGGGTCACAATTAAGGAAATAGTAATTTCTCCATCACCATGCTACCTTCCTAGTCTTCTCAGGTGATAAAATATGAAGCCCGATTGTCCTTTTTGGGTAATTGCAGTAAATTTTACACTATTTTTCATAAATGAGACCCAGAACAAGGGATGTTTAGCCCCAAAATACAAACACTTTGCAGCGAAGACAAAAATTAAATAAACCATGCTGGGGTTTGATTTTGCATGAGGGGATTATGGGTCACAGACAAGGCGGTGGTGTAAGGAAATCTAAATTAAAGTGATGTTAAACCCTATTTTTTTTTCTTTTTATTATAATTCCTCTTTTTAATAATGTCTCTATTTCTTCTCTGTCCTTTCCTCAAGCCATTTTTTTCTCCCCCGAACCCCAGTCTGTTTGTGGTGGTCTCAATAGCTGGCTGTCAATGAGACACCTGTGTTTGTGCGCACTCCCAAACGGTGCTGTGTGCGTCCATAGATGCACACAACGTGCCCAGCAAGGCACGCCCCTGTTCCCTCCTCCCAGGAGTTTGACTGACGGCAGCAGAAGCTTATCGCTGTGCTCCCTTCAGTACACTTCTCTGCAACTCAGAAGAACAGGGAAGTGGTGCAGATAATGGGGAAGTAGTGGTGGTGAGCAACAAAATGGCACTGCATTAAGAATGCATTAAGGTAAAATATGCCTATAATTTAGTATCATTTTACAGATAGAGGAAAGTATGATTTTTAATGTCAACATGCATAAAACGTGCCTTGTAAAAATGTAAAAAATGTAAGAAGTGGAGATACACAATCTAAATTTGTTTTTCTCTTTTTCAGGACAATGAGGATGAGGATATGGATGACTTTTCACAATCATCAGACTCAGTAACTGAAGAATATGAAGTCCCTACCTCTGCATTTAGAAATGCAATGCTGTTAATCGAGCAACTTAACCTCGAGGGCCAAGGTAATTAAAAAGTGACCTGTAGGCAATGTTGTAATTGTTTTAGAGAGCTGTACTTGTAGGAAATTTTCCTTAATTACACACAGCTCCTGCTGGCAAACCATTATGAATGTTCTAGACAGTGCATCCGGAGAGTATTCACAGCGCTTCACTTTTTCCACATTTTATTATGCTACAGCCTTATTCCAAAATTGATTCAATCCATTATTTTCCTCAAAATTCTACAAACCATACCCCATAATAACAATGTGAAAGAAGTTTGTTTGAAATCTTTGCAAAATTATTAAAAGTAAAAAACGAAAAAAATCACATGTACATAAGTATTCACAGCCTTTCCTCAATACTTTGTTGAAGCACCTTTGGCACCAATTACAGTCTCAAGTCTTTTTTGAGTATAATGCTACAAGCTTGGCACATGTTTTGGGCAGTTTCTCCCATTCTGCTTTGCAGGACCTCTCTCCAGAGTTCAATCTGGTTCAAGTCTGGGCTCTGGCTGGGCCACTCGAGGACATTCATAGGGTTGTCCCATAGCCACTCCTTTGTTATCTTGACTGTGTGCTTAGGGTCGTTTTCCTGTTGGACGATGAACCTTCGCTCCAGTCTAAGGTCCAGAGTGCTCTGAAGCAGGTTTTCATCAAGGATATCTCTGTACATTGCTGCATTCATCTTTCCCTCGATCCTGACTGGTCTCCCAGTTCCTGCTGCTGAAAAACATCCCTACAGCATGATGCTGCCACCACCATGCTTTACTGTAAGGATGTTATTGGCCAGGTGATGAGCAGTGCCTGGTTTCCTCCAGACATGGTGCTTGCCATTCAGGCCAAAGAGTTCAATCTTTGTTTCATCAAACCAGAGAATTTTGTTTCTCATAGTCTGAGATTCCTTCAGGTGCCTTTTAGCAAACTTCAGGCGGGCTGTCATGTGCCATTTACAGAAGAGTGGCTTCCATCGGGTCACTCTACCATACAGGCCTGATTGGTGGAGTGCTACAGAGATGGTTGTTCTTCTGGAAGGTTCTCTTTTATACACAGAGCAACGCTGGAGCTCTGTTAGAGTGACCAATCGAATTCTTGGTCACCTCCCTGACTAAGGCCTTTCTCTCCCAATCACTCTGTTTGGTCAGACGGCCTGCTCTAGGAAGAGTCCAGGTGGTTCCAAACGTCTTCCATGTATAGATGATGGAGGTCACTGTGCTCGTTGGGACCTTCAATGCTGCAGACATTTTTCTGTACCTTCACCAGATCTGTACCTCAATACACAATCTTGTCTCTGAGTTCTACAGATAATTCCTTGGACTTCATGGCTTGGTTTGTGCTCTGACATGCACTGTTAACTGTGGGGCCTTATATAGACAGGTGTGTGCCGTTACAAATCGTGTCCAATCAACTGAATCTACCACAAGTGGACTCCAATAAAGTTGGAGAAACATCTCAAGGTTAATCTGTGGAAACAGGATACACCTGAGCTCAATTTTGAGTGTCATGGCAAAGGCTGTGAAAAAGTAAAAAAGGATCTTGCATGCAACTGATGTTGTCTCTGTTTGTCCTAGCCAGGCAAGCAGCACTCTACACACTCCCACACCATGTGCAAAAACACAAACTATATACCGGTATAATGAAACTGTGCTCTGATCAATTAACCACATTATGTTAAAACTGCTAAAATTGTGATACATCAAAAAAGGCTGTAGAAGTACCTAACATAAAAAAATTCAACAATTACAACATAATATGATATATATAATAGCACACTGTTTCAAATTGGTTTACATGACTGTCACCCCAGAACAAAGCCTCTTCTAAACATGATGCACAAGAAAGCCCGCAAATAGTTTGCTGAAGACCAACAGACTAAGGACATGGATTACAGGAACCATGTCCTATGGTCTAATGAGACCAAGATAAACTTATTTGGTTCAGATGGTGTCAAGCGTGTGTGGCGGCAAAGTACAAAGACACGTGTGTCTAGCCTACAGTCAAGCATGGTGGTTGGACTGCATGAGTGCTGCTGGCACTGGAGAGCTACAGTTCATTGAGGGAACCATGAATGCCAACATGTATTGTGACATACTGAAGCAGAGCATGATCCCCTCCCTCTGGAGACTGGGCCGCAGGGCAGTATTCCAACATAACGACCCCAAACACACCTCCAAAACGACCACTGCCTTGCTAAAGAAGCTGACGGTAAAGGTGATGGACTGGCCAAGCATTTCTCCAGACCTAAACCCTATTGAGCATCTGTGAGGCATCCTCAAACGGAAAATAGAGGAGCGCAAGGTCTCTAACATCCACCAGCTCTGTGATGTCATCATGGAGGAGTAGAAGAGGACTCCACTGGCAACCTGTGAAGCTCTGGTGAACTCCATGCCCAAGGAGGTTAAGGCTGTGCTGGAAAATAATGGTGGGCACACAAAATATTGACACTTTGGGTCCAATTTGGACATTTTCACTTAGGGGTGTACTCACTTTTGTTGCCAGCGGTTTAGACATTAATGGCTGTGTATTGAGTTATTTTGAGGGGACAGTAAATTTACACTGTTATACAAGCTGTACACTCACTACTTTACATTATAGCAAAGTGTCATTTCTTCAGTGTTGACACATGAAAGGTAGAATAAAATATTTACAAAAATGTTAGAGGTGTACTGACTTTTGTGAGATATTGTACGATAAAATGTATATGGTTAAACTCAAATTTACTGTGACACTCACCTGCACATATTTGCACTTTATTTTATAACTGGAGCACTTTATTGGCATGAATATTATATATTATTATATATCATATCATGTTGTAATTGTTGAATGGTTATTTTAGGTACTTCTACAGCATTTTTTGATGTATCACAATTTTAGCAGCTTTTAACATTTTAAAATCAAATTGTGGATAACTGGTCAGAAAATGGCACATTATATATAGATGACAAAGGCTGTGAATACTTACGTACAAGGGATATTTTTATTTTTTTGTTTTTAGTTTTCTTTATGTTTAATACATTTTCAAAGATTTCAAACAAACTTCTTTCACATTGTCATTATGGGGTATTAATTAGAAATCACTGCGATGAGAGTCCAAAAACATCAATATAAGATTAGTACCGTGAATGCAGCTGCTTATTATCAACAATATATATACAAATGGTGAAAACCTATAGCTGGTGAGTTCCAATCAATTCACAGCAGTGCAATGAATAAATACACATAAACCTTCAGTGTATTTTCATATGTGCATAAACTCAAGAAGTATAAAGTGAATCTGTGCAAATAATGCAAAATCATATAAAAATATTGTTAAATGTGCATATCAAAAACATAGTCTATAAAAAAACGTCCATTAATGCATCACAGTCTCATATGTGAAGACGAGTGCTCATACTCCATACATGACACCCATATACTCCTCCACCAGTGTGCTTCAGTGATTCAATCACCCTAATGGACATAGGCTTACCAGACATCAGACGATAAACGGCATAAAATTACTGCTTATATGGCATATTACAATTGACTCCAAGATCAGTGCTCATATGTTGGATCCAAGCCACTCCACATGTGGGAACAAATCAGACGGGAAACCTCTGATAGTGTAAAACCTTCTTAAAAACTTTATTGCCTTAAAGTTTTTACATCTGTAAAGCCCAACTCTGGGCTCCATGCTCCCCCTGCATATTACTCCCCCTTGTGCCCCCCTCATTGACAGCATTTTTTGCTTTTTATGCTTTAAAGATGCACCAATACACTAGGTGCACACCCATAGACTTCCATAGATGGGACTTTCTGTAGATTCGGGGCACAGCTTCTTAGAAGTCTGTGGGTCTGTAATGTGCAGGCACGGCCAGGACGGGAAGACTTGTGGCTCTGGATGTAAACAAACACTAGAGGTCATGGCCCTTTAATTCTGGGATAGGAGATGTACAGAAGCTCTGGCTTCTGTCTTGGCCTACTCAGGAAGGTGGAAGAAAAGATTTTTTATAAACACTTATTTTGTGCAATTGAACAAATTAGTTAGCCTTAGTATACTACAGTCAGTTTTGTTCATTATGCTGCTCATAATGCTTGTCTTATGCTATTGTGTATATGTGCTTTAAATATTGCATTAAAAAAAAAAAAAACCTTAGTCTCTTAACATTCCAACAGATTCATGGTTTTTAAAATTCTGTTGCTTAAAGTGAAACTCCACTGCATCTGAGCACAACAAACCAAAAATGTTATAGAATTCATTGTTAATATTCAAAGCAAACTCACTCATCCATTCATGTCTCCGTGATTTATTTTGCTGAGAAATAATTTAAACCC
>BLSH010342424.1:350441-368709 GCA_018402905.1 Glandirana rugosa
AGTCAATGAAGGATCAAAGGTCCGGATCCGTTTACTAGAGTATGTAGGGTCTTACCTGCCCTTAGTTCAGGCATTTACTGAGCTGAGACCCCCCCCCCCCGAAGACTGCTGGGATGTATGAGATCATTTGCCTAGGCCTGGAAACTAGGAAGTAACTGAAGACATGTAAAAAAAAAAAGTTTAAAACAAGTAAATATCTACTTTCTTATAAATTTTTTAATGCTAGTTGCATAAGGATTAAAAATAGTCAATGTTAATTGAGAGAGTGAAGTTCAGCTTTAAGTATATTAAGAATAATGGATGGTAGATCAGTTGTCATTTTTTTTCAGATATTCCTCAGTGAATGAATAAACATTATTGTTTTTTTTTTTTTTTCTTTTTTATGGCTCAGATTCTGTGAATGTATTGAAAATTCAAAATATTATTCATGAATATGAACGTGTAATAGAGAGAGAAAACCAACGGCATGTATTACTGGCCCAAGAAGTTAAAAAACTGCGTGAGGAGCGAAAAGAAATGCAGCAAATGACAGAAAAAAACAGAGAGCTCAAGTCTTTGTTGGAATACAACAAAGTGGAATGGGACAGCGATGTAAGCAGCTTTAGGTGAGAACATCATTGGGTATCATTTTCTGAACCTTTATTGCAGGTGGAGGTGATGCTGTGCTGTCAACAGTATAGGTACATTTTACACCATATCCATGCCTGGCTCATGTGTACATAGGATGTGGACATTAACCCTTCCCAACCACTGACTACCAGACTATGACAGATTGAAGGGTTGCTGAGATATATCTGAGGGACCTGAATGTATGGATAGGGAAGGGGGATCATTCCCAAAGTTTGCTTTAAAAAAAAAAAAAAATAGTAGCCAAGATTAACCTGTTAGCTGAGGAATCGAGAAAAAAAAAAGACTAAAAAAACGAATGCATGTAACTGATGATTAGGTGTTCTTACTTGGCGAGACCAGAAGGCTGAAGGCTGAAGACCAGAAGGTGTTCTAAAGGGTCCCAGGCTGCAACTTTACTGTCTGAAGACACTATTTTATATTCTTTAGTTCCTATAAATAAGCCTCCTCATCGATATTGATTTTTATTAACCTTTTTTGTATGTCCTTTTTATTTACAATCAATATTTCTAGTTGCTTTCATCAGCTTATGTGATTTACCCTATGAACGATGTATTTTAATACCTGTATCCCCACACCTAGATACACAGACCTTGCTGCATGGTGTGTGTAAAATGTACTACATAATGTATTGTGCAGGAGCAAAGTCTAGCTCTTATTTTAGATAGATGGGGCAGAAAACAAACTATGGGTCTTATAAGAATTCTATTACAGTAATCATTCTTGCAAAGAAAAATTCCATTAAAGTATCTTACACCTATTGTGGTAGGTCTTGTCTCAAACAAGAAGAAGAAAAGAGAAAGAGTGCAGAAATGCTACATGACATGAGTAAAGAACAACTCAGAAGGAAGGAAGAACAGTGTCGCCACGAAATAGAAGAAAAGCAACAGCTGGAACTAACTTTAAGAAATCTAGAGCTTGAAATGAGAAGCCTCAGGAACAGCATGAAACAGGTACAAGTCCATGGGACAATTTTAATTTATCAAGACTGGAAACAGACAGAATCTGAAGCAGATATGCATGGCAACCAATCAGCTTCTAGCTTCCATTTTCAAAGCTTAGCTGAACAAGCTGAAAATAGAAGCTGACTGGTTCACATGCAAAGCTGCTCCAGTTTTGATCAATTACTGACAGATCAGAGATATGACTAAACAGTCACATTTACTATATATTTCATGCATGTTTACATAGTATTCAGAAATGTCCATGCATTCCTTTTAGACATATTGTCTTGTCTACAGCTGTCATTGAAAAGTTCTCCTAAAAGCAACAGTCTATTGATGATAAGAAAGATTTGATTTTTACATTTATTTAGGGCTGCAATTAACAATTATTTTCATAATCGATTAGTTGGCCGATTATGGTTTCGATTAATCGGATAATAGCCTTAAAAAAGTGTAGTGCATAATTTATTCGATATATGAAGTTTAAATAAAGGCAATTTATTTGTCTAAACAATTAAATCTATTTTTAGATCCTATTCTAAACAATAAAATCAAATTTTAGATCCTTGATCTATTTTTAGATCCTGTTCTAAACAATGAAATCTATTTTTAGATCCTGTTCTAAACAATTAAAATCTATTTTTAGATCTGATCTAAACTATGAAATCTATTTTTAGATCCTGGTCTAAACTATGAAATCTATTTTTAGATCCTGGTCTAAACTATGAAATCTAGCAAAGTAAAAATCCTTTTGCCTTTAGAATCACTCACTTCCTGTCCAGAGCTACATGTCCCATGAGGCATTGCTCCTCACATATTCACGTTCAAGTTCTCAGGCATTTACTGACATGTATGGCTGATGTACTGAGCTGTATGTATGCTGCACTGTGTCTTCTAACATGTATGGACGGTTTACTGAGCTGTATGTGTGTTGCACTTCATTTCCTGACATCCAAACACATAATGCATTCTGTATGCAGGCCAACTAATCGGCTGGTGATTAATCGATTTTCAAAATAGTTGACAACTATTTTGATCGATTGGTTGACGATTAATTGATTTGTTGTTTCGGCCCTACATTTATTATGCACTGTATATTGCACCGCAAACATATTTTGCATCATCCTGTGTCCCTTGCAGGATGTGCAGCCTTTTCACTTGGCTGTGGTGTTATACATGCAATACTCTCTAGTCCCTTCTCCCTTTTTGCATCCAGCCCTCCTCTAATCCCCACACCTGGGGCTGACCTTCCATACTGACCTTTTATGGGGCCCTACCCCCTTTCTCAAAAAGTGTCTTTCTGGCCCATATATATAAACCCTCCCTTACTGACCACTGTGCCAGTTATCAGCTTCCCACAAGCATTTGCCTTTTATATGTTTCTAGCATATTAAAGTCCACAGTAGCGCAAAACTTTTATCACCAAACCAAGCCAGTAATAAAAAAAGTTATTAATTAATAGTGCAAATAAAGTCCTCTAAAAGTGATTCCATGCAGGCATATGGACCCCAGTGATGTCCTACTGAAAATAAGTCACCAAGAATTCCACCACCGCCGTGTGTCACATCACATCCACTCCCATCAGTCAGCAACTCGCCAAATCGTCTTGCCCCCCATTCTCAGTTGTTGCTAATTTCCTTAGTAAGCCATTCCACTTCTCCACCCCTCTTGTTGTATGGATTCACATCAGTGGGTATATAAAAGCGAAAGGAAGGGCTCCACTAGTGTGATATTGTCAATACTCAATCTGTTATTGAAAAATGATTCACAATTCACTCACATGTTCAGCATCTTGCATCAGGCATTGTACATAGTATTTGTATGTTAGCATAACGTAGCGGTCCCTACTTGTCTCACCAACTCCACGCAGGCTACCAGGGAGACGCCACTCACTCTCGCAATGTCGATGAGACCCTTCTGGCTGCCGTACAGTCAAGCCCCGGCGCGTTTCATCACAGGGGGAGACTGCACGGCAACCAGGCTTATCAATACTCTGCCTCCGATATGTTAACCCTTTCCAAGGTCACTGACTTCTAATTATGGCTGGGCTGTTACCAAAGCTGCCTACTAATTAGAAAGCTCCACTCAATCCACTGCGCATTTAACCTCCCTTTGTGCAGTTAACCCCTCATATCCCTCATAGCACCCTTCTTTTCTGCCGGAAATTCCCTGCACAATAAAGGCAATCATAGCGGTTGGTGCGAGCCTCTGATGAATTAATTGGCCGACAGATGGTCCCTGGGCATTGATATTACTTTTGGAGGCCGAGCACAATGTTTTGACGTTTATTTTTTTTATCTCAGGCTTTCTAGCCTAAAGGTGAGATCTGGGGACTTATAGACCCCAGATCTTGCTGTACAGAGCACCTGTCTTGCCATTTTCCTATTATAAGGGATGTTTACATTCCTTGTAATAGGAATAAAAGTGATCACAAAAAAAGAAATTTAAAGGGAAAATGTAAAAATCAAAAAGTAAAATAAAATGAACAATTAAAAAAAAAAAAAATGAAAGTGCCCCCATCCATGCAGAGGCAAACGCATATGTAGGTCACGTCCGCATATGTAAACAACGTTCAAACCATGCATGTGAGGTATCGCTGCAAACGTTGGCTCGAGAGCAATAATTCTAAAGCAAGACTCTGCCGGGCCGCGAAGGCTGCACTGCCTGACATGCGGTGCCGGGCGAGCAGAGAGTTGCGATTATCTCTGACCACCCGCCCGGATCACCGCTCTTCCGCCCACACAGCGGAGCCACTACACTCCAGTGAGGCGGGGGAGCAGAGAGATGAAATCCTCTCTCATCGCCCGCCCAAATCACCGCACTTCCTCCCGCACAGTGGAGCCGCTACACTGCAGTGCGGTGGGGGAGCAGAGAGATGAGATAATCTCTCACCGCCGCCTGGATCCCCACTCTTCTGCCCACACATCGGGGCCGCTGCACTGCTGGAAGTGACAAACCGCATCTGACAGGTGATGAGAAACCACAACTAGCGGCAGATGGCAATCCACATCTGGTGGCAGGTGAGAAACCGCACCTGGTGGCAGATGGCAATCCACATCTGGTGGCAATCCACATCTGGTGGCCGGTGGCAAACTACATCTGGTGGCAATCCCCATCTGGTGGCAGGTGGCACGGCCAGTGACAAATCCACATCTGGTGGCAGGCGACCTGGCAAGCCACAATCCACATCTGGTGGCAAGTGACATTCTGCATCATGGTGAATTGAACTATTTCATTTTATATTGCAATGTAATGACAGAAATAATATGCTTCAATCATCTTGACACCATATCAGGCATGATGCCGTGAAGATTGAAGCACTAACACCAGCCATTTCCCTGACAAATTGCCAGCGAAAAGCCTCACCCCCCCCCCCCCCCGGCATTGGCTCTATTTCATTCCACAACACTGGTCCCCCTTGCCAAAAACGTTGGGGACCACTGCTCTAGAGGATCCTTTTGATGGTAGCGTCTGAAATGTTCAGATACACTGTGGTATTTGTATCCCTTTATGATGTTTTGTATATGCTCACCTACGCTCTCTTTTAGGGTACATTTGGGCCGCCCTATATACATCAAACCCTGTGGAGGCTGCTCATAAGGGACGCCCCCCCCCCTTATCCATGCGCCTGGCCCCTAATCTCCATGCAGAGCGCCGGGCGAATTGATCTCAATGGGTTTTTTTTTATTTTGCAGCACATGATTAGAGCCTGAGGCTCTAATTGGCTTCAAAAAGGATGCCCCCTGGGTGCAGAGCACTGCTCCCCGAGCTCACTCACTTGTCTGACATTAGTGAATTAATATTCGCTAACGTCTTCCTGCTTCTCCTCCCGGGCATTCAGGATGTGGGACCTTGAGATCCAATTGGCCGGGAGTCCTAAGACCCAATTGGCCAGGAGAAGCGACCACCGGGACTCAGGAGGAGATGTAGGGGCGAAGCCGCAACCTGGATGGGATAAGTGCTTGGCTGGCGGGCTACAGGCAAGGGACGGAGTGGGGGGGGGGGGGAGTGAGGGGGCGAGGTTTGTTTGCTGCTCACCAAAAGTAATTGAGCACCAGCCGCCACTACTTTTGTATTTGTAACAACAAGTATCAGGCGCATCAACAGGTGCATAGAGTCCCCATCCCTATTGTTAACCATCAAAGTCCAGAACAAGGTACATAATAGTCCAATAATGTGAATAAAAAAAGAGAGAAGAAATCCGGTATATACACCCAGGGCTGCTCTTGTGTGAGGGAAAGCCAAAACCGCACCTCTAGACAAGAAACAAATAGGAGGCGCCTCTAAGTGTATACCAAAAGAAATTTTATTAAAAAGACAGCCAATTCACGAACGGACGGTTCCACGAACGGACGGCCCCACTGACTATCCCATCCACACGGATGACTAGCTGTTTACTAGGTCTCGGGGAACTGATGCCATACTCTTCACCGGTTGAGTATTCTCCTGGTTCCATGTGCCATACCCTTTTTTAGTCATGTGAGTAGCCAATTGGCTGATGTCTTTTTAATAACATTTCTTACGGTTTACACTTAGAGGCAGCTCCATCTCTTGTAGTTTGAATGTACATGTACTGTTACTTTGTTCATAAAGCTGTATCTGATACTCTGAGTCATTTAATACATGAATCAACATGTACTACTTTCAAAAGTTATATAAATAAATTTCATAATTAAAAAAAAAAAAATTAATGTGCCAACATAGTTGAACATTTTAATTTATGTTTTCTGTAACTCAAGAGATCCTTGGGTTTCTATAGTGTTTCTCTGCAAATTCTTAAAGTGGAATGCAAAATGGGAGGTTTGGCTTTCCTGCCTCACCCCCTCTCCCCCCCCCCCCATTCACCAACTTTTGTCACTGTATTTTTTCATTTTTTTTGTAGGGAGCGGGTACCTAGTTTTGACAGTTTTTACCTGTTTCCACATTTGCCTAGGCAATCGGAGCTGAAATTTGCCCCTCCCTGCAGCCTTCTGGGACTCCTCACAGGTTCCAGAACCCAGAAGGCTGCAGGACTATTCACAAAGTGCAGAGCAGCTTGCGGATGTACAGTTGGAATCCAGCTGTGAGTCACAGCCGGCTTCCCACGCTAAACATGCTGATGCTGGGGACTCAGACTGGTGAAGAACCGGCCCGTGTGAGGACAGCACTGGATCCTTGGACAGATGAGTGGCCTTTTATTAAAAGTCAGCAGCTACAGTATTTGTTCTTCCTATAGTGAAAATCCTCCTTAAAGTAGATAATAGCATCATCTGTATTCACTAGAAACCCTGCACTAGAACAAGCAAAAGTGATCTATTTTTATGTGATGAAAGTTTTTCAAGAGTCTCTAAAAACATCAGGAGGCAATGGGGTTCATTTACTACAACTGAAGAGTGCAAAATCTGGTGCAGCTGTGCATGGTAGTCAATCCGCTTCTAACTTCAGCTGGTTTAATTAAGCTTTGACACAAAAATACTGGATGCAGTGCTGCACCAGATTTTGCACTCCAGTTTTAGTAAATCAACCCTAATAGGTATGTCAATCTAAAGTTTTATATTTAATGTATTGTTCTACTGCTAATATACTGTACTGTATAGTGGTTATAATAATATTGTTTGCTCTATAGTTTTTTTAAGTATCCATGGTGCCTTATAGCTTTGTAAATACATTTGTGTCTGGGCAAGCAGAGCCAGTGGAATATCACTCTAAGAGTTTTACAAAGTTGGTAACTTCATCTGTCTTATGGAATCACATTTGTTAGGGAGTGAAGTTAGGTGGTGTTCTTAAATAAAAAAGGACTATTGCAAAACAACTGCCCCTGCTTATTTTGTCAGGTTGAAGAAGAACGCAATGAATCTCAAAGACTATACACACAAGAGCATAGTGCCAGATTACTTCAAGAAGAAGCTCTTAATAACTTGAGGAGGAGGAATGAAGAGGAGGAGAACAAAAAAAGGCTTGCTAAAAGTGTTGAGGTATGCAGCATAGACTGGTACTCACTAATTGCAATTGCATTTATATCTTAATTGTACAGTACAGGACACAAGAATTAATTAATAGACCATGGGTAATATGTCGCTACCTTCAGGTGATTGGACGCTGGCAGAAGCTCTGCTGGGAACCTCCTCTCTGTGTACCTATATTACTTTGTCCACTCCATTTTGCTAGTGTCCTTAGGTGATGAACCTCCTCCCCTGTTAAAGATTTTTTTTTCTTTATTTGCACTTGTTTTCCTTTCCTTCTTGACTGACACTTCTATCCAGATCTGACTGCTTTTTGCTTTATGGCTCACTAGCAGTTTCTGCATCGGTCACCCATTATTTGTAGCTGCTGACCTTTAATTTTTTTTCATACAGCCTGAAGATCATCTTTAAAGCCTGGTACACACAAGGAGATTATCTGGCGAATGATTGTCCCTTTTTTTTTTTTTTTTTTTTTGCATGCTAGTCTCATATCAAAAATTAATAGGTTACTAAAGTTACGAAAATTCTCGTACAACAGAATAAAAATTGGGAAGTGATGTAATTTATGTTTGTAATGTATTGTATTTTTGGAAGAAAACTGTATTGATTAAACGAAAATCGTATGATCTGGTATTGTACCAGAAAAATTTTCGTGTTTGTCCCTTCGGATAATTTTGGATGAAAGCTATGTACTAATAATCAGATTATCATACGATCGCTTAGAAAGTGGTACGTTTTGTATGATTTTTTGATAGTGTGTACGGGCCTTACATCCTGTACTGTACACGTTAATATTAGGAAGTGTGATATCTGTGAATTCCATATCTTCACGTACAGTTCAGTACACAGGTTCCTCCCCTCTTTCTTTGGTAATAATACTGCTTGCTAAAGATCAAGACCCTCAGGGCCAGTACACACCATAGAAACGCAGTCCAGATGCGTTCCAAATGATTTTCTGCAGTCTCGTTTTTGATGCAGTCCAGTGCTTTTTTCCCCCCTCTTTTTCTTAATCTTGAGGGCCAGTTCCGGTGCTTTTTTTATGCTTTCCGGTGCGTTTCTGGTACGTTCCGGTGCGTTTTTACACTTTCTGGTGCGTTTTTTGTATGAAAGCAAAAGGCGGCACTCCGAAATACTGCAGTTAATTTATTGGTGGTTGCAATGCAAAGGTATAAAAGACGCGTGTCGGCGGGCACAGCCGCCTTGGTCACAGCTTAAAAACATAATCAAAAGTACAAGTTTATATAGAATGAAGATAGCACCAAAATGAAACGCCCCTCCGCCCAAATCATTAGGTCCAATCCAAATTCATTCAACACATCTGTGTGATGGACCAATGACAGGATATTGGAGGATTTATAAATCCCTTATTGATAAGAAAGGAAAAAAGAAGGTAAAAATAGAACCCGCGCTGATGAAAATATGTGACCACATACAAGACTGCATATTAAATAATAACCATGAACCAAAACATAAAAATTTAGGACGAATCAATAAAGTCCAATTGCACTTATACAAAAATCCAAACGGGGCATCTGTGAAAAAAGCATATAATAGAACATGCATATTAGCCAAACATTTCCATCTGTAACTGTCTTTAATAACTCCATAATCTAGCGTCCATTATAGCATGTACGTTAGGAGGGCAGTTTGCAAATTCAATAAGATGTATACTTCCTCTATATTTCACGTATGATCATGTTGGGATTCAGTGAACCCTAAGACGTAAAGATTGTGGAGTTATTAAAGACAGTTACAGATGGAAATGTTTGGCTAATATGCATGTTCTATTATATGATTTTTTTCACAGATGCCCCGTTTGGATTTTTGTATAAGTGCAATTGGACTTTATTGATTCGTCCTAAATTTTTATGTTTTGGTTCATGGTTATTATTTAATATGCAGTCTTGTATGTTGTCACATATTTTCATCTGCCCGGGTGCTATTTTTTCCTTCTTTTTCCCTTTCTTATCAAAAAGGGATTTATAAATCCTCCAATGTCCTGTCATTGGTCCATCACACAGATGTGTTGAATGAATTTGGATTGGACCTAATGATTGGGGCGGAGGGGTGTTTCATTTTGGTGCTATCTTCCTTCTATATAAACTTGTACTTTTGATTATGTTTTTAAGCTGTGACCAAGGCGGCTGTGCCTGCCGAAACACGTCTGCTTTTATACCTTTGCATTGCAACCACCAATAAATTAACTGCAGTATTTCGGAGTGCCACCTTTTGCTCTCATATCTATTTTGGATGCAGTGGCAAGGACACCCAGGCTGAGCACCTGTACAAGTGGATTCAGACTTTATGGGAATACCAGCAGCACAAGGCAATCAGGACACCTCCGTTGAGCGCTGCACACCTGTACTATATTGCGTTTTTTGTATGTTCCAGTGCATTTTTGATACCTTCCGGTGCGTTCCAGTACAGTTCAGTGCAGAAAAAATGCAGCATGTTCTACTTTTTTTTTTCTGGAACTGGAACCCACTGAAACTGACCGCACTGGTGTGAACTATGCCATTGAAAACCATATAACCTACTTTCCATGTGTTTTTGATACATAAAAAAATGCACTGGACCGCATGTGGTGTGAACTGACCCTAAATGTTATGTTGTGCCTGTTATACATGCGGTAACCGTAAAACAAATTACAGTGATCACATTACAAGAATATTGCATTTTGGATGGGAATTCCATCTTCAGATCCAATCTCCTACATTATCTTCCTGCCATTTGCATTGCTTTAAGGGCAGTCACTGCTGATAAATTGCAAACAAAACAATTGCATCTATTTCCTGGCTTGCAGGACATAAAATCTGATTAGCTAACCTAATTGTCATTTATTAGCAGGTACGAGGAGAACCCTCTGAGACTAATGTAAAGGTGAAAGACTTAGCCCAGAAAAACATAACACTAGAAGAGGAAATCCGTGTGCTTAAACAAGAGCTGGAGCAAGTACGATCCCGGTATCAAGAAGAAGAAAGTAGATATTTGGATGAAAATGAAGGCTTAAAGGAAAAGATTGATGATCTAAGGAAAGATCTTAAAGTAAACGAGGAAACGTTAACCCAAACTGTAATCCAATGCAATGGACAGCTAAATGCACTAAAGACCGAGACAAACCTACTATGTTCAAAGTTAGAGCATGAAAAGCAGGGCAAAGAAAGACTGGAAACTGAACTAGAGTCAATCCGTTCCCGGCTGAACTCTGCCCTACAGGATCTAGAAAGAAGCCAGATTTCAAAAACCGATGCAGAACGCACCTTGCAAAGAGAGCGTGATGACTGGTTACGATCCAAAGACAAACTCAATCATGATCTCTCAAGCCTGCGTGAAAGCCACAACAACTTGTCCCAGCAGCTTAGCAGAGCTGAGGCTAAATCAAACGCTCTTGAAAATGACCTTCATAGAACTGGCTTATCTCTACAAGAGAAAACTGTCCTTTTTGAGAGTTCTCAGAGGGACCTGAAAGAATCGCAGAGCAGAATAAAAGACCTTGAGCAATCAGTTCAAGTGGAAAAAGACCAGACCAACAAAAGCAGTATAAAACAAGAGACCATGCAGGAGAGACTGGCCCAGATTACTAGTGAGAATATGCAGCTCCGCCAACAGCTAGAGGAAGCACAGAACAAAGGCATTATCAAGGAAAAAGCTGTCTGCGATGTACAAGACAGATTTACAGATATATTCAGCAAGCTGCGAACTGACACTGAAAGACAAGTTCAGATAGTTGAAGAGAGAAACAAGGACTTGATCAATAAGTCTAATGAGCTTAGAGAACAAGTTTATAAGCTGGAGACTGAAAAAGTTGAGCGGGAGGTAGGCATTTATTAAATAATATTTATGTATGCTTTGACTGTATTCATTCAAAAGAAGCCATCAGCATGGATAGTTGTGTTGAATTTATAGTTTATACTTTATTATGTATTTAGCTTAAAGCTGAATGTCAGGCAAAAATGGCTATATACATGGTTGAAACACACATCGGTGCTGCTTACCTGCAAAATGGTTAGTATTTCTGTCCACCCAGTCCTGATGTTTACACAGCCCTGCCAGACAGCAGAGCCAAGCTTGTAACCTGACTTTTTACTACTGCCAAATACCAAAATACGGCCTGGTCACCTCACCAACCCAGTCTCTACTGGACTGTTAAGGAGACTAATGAGGTCATCTCTCTGCTCTCTCCTCTTGTCAGTATGTTCCTTATCAACAGATGTAAATGCATTGTAAAAATTAGAAATCCCCACCGTTATGCTTGTTCCAGGTCAGTGACCTAAAGTAAGTGAAGTGATCGCATTAGCATGAGAGCCAGGCAACTAACATTTTAAAAGGAGTGTTTAACAATGGCTGCCTACATATTTCTCTTAATAAAGATACTATGTAATGTAAGAATTTTGAATCCCTATAAAGATACAACACACCGAAGATCAAACAGCACTTAATCTATGTTCCCTTGTTGTACATCCCAGGACACAGGGTATTTTCATCTGCATTATCATAGGGTTTTGCTGCCACCTTCAGGTGATTGGACACTGGCAAAAAAGCCAGCAAGCCCCCTTCCGGGGATACTTCCCACCTTATTAGTCAAGATTCGTTTTTTTTTTCTAGCCACTTAGGTGATGGTCTTTTCGGTGCAGTTCTCTGCATGACAACATAACTAGCTTCTCTGGCTTCAAGCCCAAAACCTAATACCACTTTGAGTTTTGTAGCATACATCATTTATCAATTGGAGAATTGGCAGGCAGATTTCCTCAGCCATCAACCACTGTCTCCGGGGAAGTGGGCTCTTCACCCGGAGGTGTTTGAGGAGTTCTGCCGATGGCAGGAAAACCTGTATGTGGATCTTCTGGTGTCAAGGTTCAATGCAAATCTGGAGAGGTTTGTCTCCAGCATCAGGGATTTTTGAGCGCTTGCGGTTGTTGCTCTGGTGACACAGGGGGACCAGTTCTCTCTAATATATGCCTTCCCACCGTTAGAGCTTCTACCTCGTCTGCTTTGCAGAAATCGAGTGAAAGGAGTTCTGGTAATTTTGATTGCCCTGGCCTGGCACAGAAGAACTTGGTACACGCCGACATTGTAAACATGTCAATGGATGACCCTTGCACTATTCCGGTGTGACCTGACCTACTGTGGCAAGGTCCAGTTTTCCAGACTTCTGTACAGTCGCTGGCTTCACAGCATGGCTGTTGAAGCCAGGGTCCTAAAGGAGTCACTGATTCACATATTCCTACTCTGCTGAAGCTAGGAATGTGAGGAGAGTTCACAACAAGACTTGGCAGTCTGATTTTGCCTGGTGTGAGACTCATGGTTTTTACCCTTTCAAATATGTGGTCGACTGCATCCTGGTGTCATCTCCAGTCTGACTTTGGGACTAGCCTTAAAGCCAAACTCATTTGGACCAAACTGTCCTAAACAAGGTATTTCCTTCACTAATGTATGCAGCGGCTGTCAGTGTTGCCGGGGACTTCCCGTTCCACTCCCAGAACAAAATAAAGTGGGGCAGAGCACTGGAAGCACAGGAAAGATTGTATTTTCTGAATGAATTCAAAGCTTCTGTCACATCATCCATCTACTCTGTTCCTTCAGGGGATTACAGATACAGCTTATATGATTCATGACTAAATAGCTATTCCTGTTATCCCCTGAGGCTTTGTTGGCTGGTTTTGGGGGTTCGTGTGTGCATCCTCTTGGGCACACATCACATATATGTTTTTATTTGGCTGGTTTACCCTTGATGTTATATTGCATACTAGACATATCCTGTTAATCTCCTGAGGAAGTGGCATAGGTAGTTCATGGAATGTGTCAAGAAGGAATCCTTCCCCTCCCTAACTGCTGATATGGCAAATTTGGGGATGTTCATGTTGCATGTCTGAAATCTATAGTTCAGTGTAGGAGGGGAAAATAGATAAAAGGAATGCAATAAACCCAAGTTATTTGATTACGATGCCTGTGCCAGCTCTAATATTTTAATGCATAATATTATTTTACGAGATATTAAACAACTTACATTTTATTATTATAATGATTGGTTCTTTAAAACTCCCCCGTTGGTTTATCGTTGTTGGAATTCATTCTAGGGATGTTGGTGCCTTCCCTATAAGAATATGATACCATTCTAAGGTTTTTAGCTTTCACTATATGTACAGAAAAGAATTACTACTTTGCATTCCAAAATTATTGGGAATGTACAGATCACCAGATTGAATTTCTCATGTCATTGTTTTTCTTTCATTTAGGAAATTGTGATGGATGAAAATCATCCTCTGTAAACCTACTGTGCACAGAAATTTGATTATACCAGTGTTTCTCAACATTTTTTTCAGTCAAGACATCCTAAAATTATGAACAATCTCGAGGCACCTCATTCTACAATGTAAAAAAAGTTAATAGTATACTATAACGCAGACACATAGGATACCCAACATTAGAGGGGATTCTTTCTTCCAAAGCAAACACACCTTTACACAATGGTACTGACTAGTATTCCAGTTTCTCTCCTTCACTTCACTCCCAGTGCTGACAGAGACTGTCAGGGAAGGTATAAATAAGGATGCCGTGCAGGCGCCCGGGGTCCCCCTTAACCATTGAAGTCATTGGCTGTTAGGATGCCGGCTTCTGAAAAGTTGTAATGGCACATAATGAAAATGTGGTGTTGTGTAGCTAAAAGGCAAGCTTCACCCACTCTCTGGCTCTCGTACAATTTTTGGGCAGCTTTTAGGCACCCCTGAAGAAAGGCTGATCAATACCAAGGAAGAAAGAAAGTAAAAGAAATCAATTGTTTAAAATGGGCCAATTATATTAAGTACACACGTCTTTGAAGATTCTATAACTAGCAGCACCAAGCTTCTTCCTCGGTGACATTCATGTATTCTGTTATATTGGACTTCACTGATTTCCCATGTATGTGACAAGGTTTGTTATTGAATGCATGCTGTTAGTATAATCTGGAGATTTTTTTTTCTCATTTTCAGAGTTCTATAAGACAGCTACAACAGGAGCTTGCTGATGCTTTTAAGAAGCTATCAATGTCTGAGGCATCACTTGAAGTTATTACACGTTATAGGAATGACTTAGAAGAAGAGAAACAGCACCTTCACAAAGAACTTGAAAAGTTCAGGACAAAGGTATATAAATACTCAATTGTGTTCTGATCGGACAAAGATAACATGGATGTATGGATTTCATGATCTTTTTAGTCCTTAGGCATGGTTGAATTTATTGTGTGTTTATTTATGTAGATACAGGATCTAGAAGAACAGTTTCTTCAGTCAGAGAGACGTAACCATCAGTTGAAAAATTTATTAGATGATAAGGAGAGGGAAGTGATTGCAGCATTCCAAAAAGTGCAGGAGCTTTCATCCGCAACAGCTGGCAGTGAGAAGTCAGTTAAACAACTAGAGGAACACATACAGAAGTAAGCTTTCCCATTTTACTTTCATTACTTATTTTATAATGTTCTAGTCAGTTGCAATGTATTATTAAAGTATGTATGCAAAGACTAAAGCTGACCATATGCTTATTTTTTATTTTTTTTATTTTATTTTACAAACAAGGTGGATGGAGGAATCCCCGCCAGGACATTGTAATTCTGACGGCAGCAGAATACACTGATCAGTGGCAGCAGCAGACTGGCTGCAGCCACTGATTAAAAAAATGTTTCCAACATGTCCCATAAACAGAAATTAATCAAACGATAGATATATGTTGAGCAAGGATGGCCACACGGTGATCGAAATTAGTCTGGTCCCTTGCTGAACCTGCTAAGTTGTGATCAGTGTATAACCAGCTTTAGCACCTCTGCCTGTGTGACAGTTGAGGAGATTGCTCTTTAGATCCTGACATGGCGATATGACAGGAAGTTAGGAAAATTTCCAAAAAATTGTAAGAAATGCACATTTGACAATTTTTCTCTGGAACGAGTGTTCGCCTGTGAAGGATATGTCCGCCAATAGTAACAATTTTCTATTTACAAAGTACCCTTTTAGGATGTTTTCCAAAATTGTCTTTGACAGCAATCTTGCTTTCTCCTTACGTTCACTGACAGACGCAGCTCTTCATGACTTTGTGAGTTTTATGTTCGTCCTACTAGGAGTTAACTAGGCTGGGAAAAGAATCAGCTGGCCCCTCCCTTGGGGGCCGTCCTCTCTTCCTACATCAAACCCCCTCACAGAATAGCTCTTCAGTTTCAATGCCTAGTTCGCAAGGAGTTGACCTGGCTTCCCTATAGGGACCTGCGGTCCTATTGTGACCATTTTTCTTTTTTATTTTCTTTTCTTTTTTTGCTGCAATCAAGATGATCTGCTATCAAGAAGCCGGTCGGGGCATCGAGAGTCCTGGTGCTCTGAACTTTCCCCGACCTGGCCAACATGATGCGAAGCCGGCCCCAACACAGGGACCCGCCGCATCTTACCCGTTCCGTGCGGGTGGCCCGGGACGAGATCCCCCACATTGGTCCCCTTCCCGATTCGTTCGGCAGGGCGACTCTGGGCCGGCAGCATACCCCCCCGTCAAGGGCGGAAAGTCTGCATTCGGTGGCTACCGTGGCATCGGACGGGTAAGTGAGCGCCCTGCCTTCCTCCCCACCCGGGGAGTGAAGTGGGCCCGACGTCCGCAAATGCGTTTTTTCCACTGCTCCAATAGCTTGTCCGGGGTAGCCACTGGTGGGGATCAGCCTTTCATCTTGCCCCCTGCCACACCTCGCCCCCTGCCCCAGCGCTGTCCGTTCGTTCGGCCTTCTCGTCCAGCATCACCATGCGGTCCTTCGGCCGCCATTTTGCGGCGGACCGCCGCCATTTTGCCGTAGCCGCGGACATTTCCAGCCTATGGGGCTTTCCCTCTAGCGCTCAGAGCGGCCATATTCGGTACTGCACGTTGCCTGAGAGGTGTGTTTCAGCCTCTAGTTCTTCCTGGCGGCCATCTTCACTGCATGCTCTGCATTCTACACGTGGCTGCAGCTTCTCCCATCAGAAAATGGACGGTGACAGGCAGTTTTTCCTGAATGATCGGCGCTAACGAACAGCAAAAACGCAAGTATAGCTGAGCTCCCTCTGGGTGCTGGTGGCGATGGGGTGCTGTCCTCTGATCCTGTGGGGGTGTGTGGCTGTGTGCGGGGCGTCCATCCATCCATCCATCCATCCCTGACAAGGCTGATCTCCCTGCTGAACCTGCTGAGAGGGCATCAGCAGCCACGCAGTCTGCCCAAGGGGCTTTTCTCACCTAGCTGCGGGATGTTCTCGCTGACTTTCTTCCACGTGGGGACGCCGCTCCGCGGGTCCCCAGGAAGCGCCCCCCCCTTATCCTCAGGGGAAGATTCTGAGTCTGAGGTGGCTTCAGGGGTCTTAGAGACCCCGGGGGACTTGTCTGATGAGGACACGGGTGACATGGTAACTGAGGAGGACCAAGAGCCAGTGGCTGACCAGGACAATGTGCTGGTCGCCACCATTATCGCTGACATTCGCACCAAGTTGCAGCTGAATCAAGCGGGCGAATCGCGATCTGCCTATGTGTGCGGGTCTTCTAGGCCCCCCCAAGGCCCCCAAGTCCTATCCTTACAATTCATTTTTTGACCATTTCCTATATCGTGAATGGCAGCACCCCGGCGTTCCTCCTCACTGACTGGCCGTTTTACGGAATGCTATCCTGTTGAGGAGAGTTTCATAAAGAAATGGGAATCTCCTGTGGTGGATCCGCCTATTGCACGCCTTACCAAGGCGACTACCATTCCTATGGAGGGGACCCCTTCTTTCAAGGATCCTGCTGATAGAAGAACAGAGGCACTTTTGAAGTCCTTGTTCTTGAACGCGGGCGCCGCAGTGCGACCTGCTTGGCTGCGGCCATGGCAGCGCAGTACCTCTCTGAGTGCATGGAGGAACTTAAGTCGGGCCTGATGGGGGCACCGCAGAAGGCTGAGTTTTTACTCCCGGGGATTAAATACCTCTGTGCTGCGGCAGTGGATGTTCTGCCCTTGCTGTCTAGAATATCGATATCGGCCATTAGACTTCGCAGAACTCTTTGGCTGCGATCCTGGTCGGGTGACCACGCTTCCAAACTAGGTTTGGCTTTTTCAGGGTGGGCGCCTATTGGGCTCGTGCCTTGATGAAATCATTAAGGATTTCACAGGAGGCAAGAGTACTTTCCTTCCGGAGCCCCGCAGGCGTGAGTTCCACCGTAGACAGGTGCCTGCTACGTCGTGTCAGAAGAAGCTTTTTCGTGCATCTGGCACGGCAAGCAAGGGAACCTGTTCCAGTAAGGTTGCTGCAGGGGCCGAACGCCGGCAGTGGCAGCGCAAACCAGGAAAGACGGAAGACAAGTCTTCCTCAGCCTGATGGGGTGTCGGGTGGGGGGACGTCTTCGGGGATTCGCAGATCGGTGGCTGGCTCGCTTTTCCGACCGCTGGGTCTGCAAGGTAGTGTCCACCGGGGGATAGAGTTCATCACTCTAGGGACCTTTCCCGGTCGGACACGAGGTCGCCCTCCAAATTTAAACTACCCTTCTTGGACAGACCCCCATCTCACTACTTGAGATAGGGGGCCACCTGTGATGGAACGTCTGGGTCGCCAGCCTTTTCGCTCGGTCGGTGGCTAGACGCTTAGGGGCTTCTGCAGGGGGGTGGGCTGTGGGGTAGTCCGACTCCTTCTGAACAGAAGGCAGAAAGGACCAAACGCGACGGTGACGGCCGCAAGCCGGGGACGTCGTTGGAATGACCTTGTCCAAGGGAACGAACGGCACGGTCTACGTGCTTTTTCGAAGAAGACT
>BLSH010342424.1:376579-402110 GCA_018402905.1 Glandirana rugosa
ACCAGGGTCGATTCCGCCGCCTACCGACCACATACAGACGAGGCGAATACGTCTCACCTGTATCTGTGTCGGGTGAGAGGAGACCCACCAGCCTACATTTGCCTGGTGGACAGACAAATGTAGGTTGACGGTACGTTAGACGATCCACCTACCCCTTGTCTAGGGGTAGGCAAAAATCGTCTAACCTACAGCCACCCACATTTGCCTGTGTGCAGCCAATTGGAAGTAATGAGGTATCTCTTGTCACCTCCCAGACTAGCCCTGGTGGACTTTTTGACTGTCCTATATCCCATCCAAGTGGGTTTTAAATCTAAAGTCCAATGCGGTCTGTACATGAAAATGTGTTGTTATCGTAACCGTCTAGTTATATATAGTCGTAGGACATTAGGAGACCCGTCCTTGTGAAGCTGACTCTTACCTTCACCTTCATCTTTGAGACTCATCAGTCCGAGGAGACGTAAAAGACCACTCGCAGGGAAACCCTCTACAGGGAAGTGAAAGACAGGGTCTCTGTGTCGTGTCTCATTGTCCTCAAGAGACCTTTTTTCCTAATTGGGGAGCGTCTGTCGACAGTAACCTCGTCCAAAGGGACGACCTTCTAAGGAGGACTGTTGTCTTTTGTGACCTAAAGGTTAGTGAAAGAAATGGTCTCTCTTTACCAGGTTACTTGGTGATCGTTTCACCTACACGTCCTAGACCGAGACGACAAACTGTGTTGAGAAACATCTTCAGAAAACCCTCCCCCCACGTACCACCGCCCCATTCTTCTCCTCTCCACAGTAACATTCATATGATTACGACGTTCCCTCACATGTCTTGAGGATCCCAAAGATATCATTTAAACTCTTTACCTCCGGGGTGATAAAAGTATGTCGTCGCGGACACATCACCTGGAAAATTGAAGTTTGAATTGACCTACGTGTTCAGATAGGTGGTCCGTTTACATCCGACCACCCAGAGGAGAGTGGGCTGTGTCTATGTCCACTCTGCATAAGCGGAGCAGACATACACCAGCCATCCGCCGCCTTAGCTGGGACCAAGGACAGAGTCTCTGCTGAGCAGGCAGACTCCTGGCGGAGTTCACCCCGTGTGTTTTTTTGTTTTTTTGGATTTGAGCTTTGAAACTTTTGTTATGACTAAAGCCATTCACAGCTGCTAAAGGTGGAGCTATAATGCAAAGCTGGGATAAGTATATATGTCCAAAAAGGAATAATGTCACAGAGGGTCTGGCTATGCTTTGCAGAAGCACAGGGTCACATGGGGGCCCACTCGGAAGACTGTTTGCTGTTAAGGGTACTTCATACTGTTTTATTACATTGTTTGATTTTTTTTTTTTTTTTATCTGGCTATTTATATACACCTTGAAATTCTTTGCCCCATTAGACTGAAAAAACATTTAAAGTCTATGAAGAAAAAATTGAAGGAGTTTGAAAATGGTGAAAAACAGCCAATTAATATGAAGGAAGGGCCCTACAGAGGTGGCCATGAAACAGACAGCGAAGTCCTCAAACTTAAGCAAAAGGTAATGTTCTCAGTCACTAATGCATTCAGGCACCTGTGATTTGCACCTTTTCATCTCAAACACCAGGCTTGAATGGGTTCTCTTTTGCTGGACACTAAGCCCTGGTTCATATTCATGCGGTATGGGGAAAAGCAGGGATTCATGTGCTTTCCCCGCACCACATAGCAATTGCACTGTGCTCATTCAATCTGCTGTACATGTCATTTAAAAGTTAACGACACCCCAAAAGTGTGCCACAAAATGCAGTGCGTTTGCCTGAACTGGGGTAAACACCCATGCGATCCAGTTCCAGTGTAAACAAGAAAAAGAAAACTGCCCGCACCTTTTTCATCTGTGCATGCAGTGCGATTTGAGCCGTTCAAAATGAATAGCCACAAATTGCACCTCACAGAATTGCATGGGAATGTTGTGCAATTCCTGTGCGAATCACAAGTGCTGTGCAGTGGGAACCAGGGCTAAATCACACTGAGCTAGTGCTCATGTCTTGCCTAGCCAATAAAATCAGTGGATATCTAACTGAGAGAGAACCATGCCAACATAACCTCTCATTTCATAAGACATATTGTGAAAGAAGGTAAGAAACGGTTATAGTTTTCTTTTCACTAAATGTCTTTTATTCTCCCTCTAATTTCAGCAGTTAGCCTCCTTGTATTTATATAGTTTTTTATTCTTATACTTTGCTCAGATTGAAGAACTTTCCTCACATTTGGAAAGAGAATCCCGCAAATACATTCAATTTGAGGCTTCAAATCGTGACTTACATGAACAGTTATCTTCAATGAAGGCTTTGCACAAGAATCATGATCGATTAGAGAGAAGCAAGAGGCAACTGGAAGAAGAAGTGGCTGAGCTCAGAAGACACATTGGTTCAAGCAAGATGGATCAAAGTTACATGGAGCAATATAAAAGAGAAATTGATGAGAGAAGCAGGCAAGAATTACGCCAAAAGCTGGAGGAGGTCAATATGTTCCTACAGGTATACATGTTAGAACCGCTTACACAGATTGTAGCAATTTATAGTTGGATGAAATTGTAATAATTTGTTTCCAATAAATCATTATTAAACCCAAAAGCAAACCTTTGTTATATTGCAGCTTACCAATTCTTAGATGTGATGGGTGCATTATTTTACTTTTTTAGGCTTTCTTTCTTTTATTTTCATTTGGTGATCCAGCCAGTAAGTCTGTTGGTTTTCAACAGAATAGCTCTCTTGCAGTTACAGAGATGAGACAGTGGCTTAACACTGGCGTGGGTGCTTACAATGATCAGCTTTTATATATTCATGTGAAACCTTTATCCCAAAAGGAAAAAAAACTGTTTGCTGTAACTGATTATAAAGTATTAGGCCTCATACACACGGGCGTATCTTAAAAAATAAGGAAAACGTCGGGCCCGACGTCAGGGGAAAAAAAATCAGCGTTTTTCGACCTTATGCATCGGCGTTGGTGAACGTCAGTGTCAATAGGCGTCTTTAAAAAAAAAAAAAAAATCCTCTGCTATTTTTCAACCTAAAAACGTCGGCGTCGTTAACGTCGGTACAGCGTTAGTAAGCGCTTTGCGGCGTCGAAAAACGCCAAAACGTTACAGCCTCAGAAGGCACTGCGCATGGGTTCTAGTTTCAGCTCACTAACGCCGACGCTCTCTACAGCTCAAAAACGTCAGCATTTTTATAGGGCCATTGACTAACATTGAGAGCTGCAAAAAACGACAGAAAACGTTGGCGTCAAAAAACGTCCGTGTGTATGAGGCCTTAGCTGGAGTTCAGCTTCACCAGCAGAAACCAGAGGGAAAAAACACTAATACTGCCAACACATCTAATGATTAGTAAGCTGCAATATATTACATTTTTGGTTTTGGGTTTTATACTTGGCTTAATATTAGGCTGTTGGTTTGTTTACTACAGAGGTACGCCAAGGGGTTGATTTACTAAAACTGGAGAGTGTAGATTCTGGTGCAGCTCTGCATAGAAACCAATCAGCTTCCGTTTTTTTTGTCAAAGCTTAATTGACAAGCTGAAGTTAGAAGCTGATTGGATACCATGCACAGCTGCACCAGGTTTTACACTCTCCAGTTTTAGTAAATGAACCCCTAAGTGTTTAGAAGTTTTCTGACACTGCCTACAATGTGCAGTTTTGTATAAACTCTGGGCGTTGAATCGCCTCATCTGTTGCTATAGGTAAAGCAGAACCCTGGTCAAGTTTTAGCTGCTCACATTGTTCAGGGGAATGAAAAACAGGTGGACGTATTTTCTTAATGGCTTTAATGAACTGGATCACCAGGGGGTCTTCAGCCCATCTCTTGTTGGTAGTAGCTGAGATCACTGCTACCTGGACTTTGAGCGTGCTTAATCCAAAGAATAAGTCCAGACCTGCTTGTAGAAATTTAAGGAGTTGGGAGGGAGTAGGTGAGTCTGAATCAAGAATTTTTCCGACCGAAAAAGATGTAAACTTTTTCCATACTTTATTATACATGCTATTTGTTGAAGGCTTTCTAACCTTGAGTAAGGTTGAGATGACTCTAGTCGAACATTCTAATGACTGGAACCTCTGCCTCTCAATATCCAGATGTGAAGGTTCAGTGTACATGGGTTGGGATGGCTGTGAGAGTCCTGTGACAGGAGGAGAGGTACCAGGGGTATTTTGACTGGCGGCTGGATACTCAGTGGCAGTGCAGTCAGAAACCAAGGGCATCTCGGCCAGTATGGGAGGACTGCGATTACCGTCACAACTTCTGTGATAAGTCTCATCAAGAATTTGGAGATGAGCGCTCGGGTGGGGGGTGCATATGCTAGATTGTATTCCCAAGGGCTGGACAGAGCATCCGCTGCCTCCGCCTGAGGGTGTGGTGTGCGCAAGATGAATCTCAGTACCTTCACATTGTGGGCTGTGATCCAATTGAAGATATTTGGATGCAGTGACCACTCGTTTGGGTCTACAAACTTTTGTGATAGATAATCGGCTTCCGTGTTCAGGTGCCCTGGTAGGTAAACTGCCCTCAGATCTCTGAGATTCCTTTCTGCCCACAGGATAATGGGTTCCACCTCCCTTAAGAGGGAGCTGCTGTGAGTTCCACCCAGGCTCTGAATATGCGATTCCGCTGCTCTTGTCCATTCGCAATAATATTGCTTTCCCCTTGACATATTGTGAAAGAGTCAACAGGGCAAGATAAGCTACCCGGATCTCTAGAATGTTGGACACTACACCTGTTGAGTTGAAGGCCCATCTGCCCTGTACTGCCATGTAATTGCAGTGTGTTCCCCAGCCTGCAGCGCTGGCGTCTGTGGTAAGTGTGGTCCAAGAGGTATAGCCTAAGGTTGAGATGTTAGCAGCATTTCTCTCTTTGTCCACCACAGTAGGCCCTTGAGCACCCTGGATGTCAGGCATATGCGTTGTTACAGGTATGACTTGTTCCATTGCTACAGGAAGTCCGATTGGAAATGTCTCAAGTGCCAATTGGCCCAAGGGACCATGGGGATGCAAGATGACATTGTCCCCAAAATGTTCAGGCAACTTGAGGCTGTCAGATTAGATTGTGATCTCACTCTCCTCGTTTTCTGCTTGGTAACAGTCGCTTTCTGAAGAGTTAAGGATACTGACCCCTTGACGGTATTGACGAGAGCACTGAGGTAGACCATCTTCTGAGTCGGCGTTAGATGACCCTTCGCCCCATTTATCAGCCAACCAAAGTCTGCCAGTGTTGACAGAAGAATCTCTCTGTGATTCAGCAACTGTACCGGATCTTCTGCTAATAGGAGAATGTCGTCTAGGTAATAGTAGACTCTGAGACCTAACTCTCAAAGTGGGGCCAGGATGGCAATTAGCACTTTTGTGAACACTCTGGGCGAGGTACATAGGCCGAAGGGAAGGCTCTGAAATTGCAGATGAGTTTTCCTTACTGCAAATCTGAGGTACTTCTGAAATGATGGCAGTATCGGTATGTGTAGATATGCGTCCAGCAAGTCCACCGATATCATTCAGTCCCTCGGGTGGCTGCACGAATCATAGGTTGTAAAGACTCCATCTTGAATCTTTCCTGGTTTATATGATGGTTCAATCTTTTGAGCTCTATTACGGGCCTGCAGTCTCCGTCCTTTTTTGGGTACGAGGAAGAGGGTGGAGTAAAAACCCGAAAATTTCTGAGATGGAGGTATTGGCACTACTGCCCTCTGCCCTTGCAGGGAGTGAAGGAACCGATGGAGAGCTTCTGACTTCTTTGGAGATCTTGGTATTCTTGAGGGAGCAAAGAAGTCTTTTGGTGGATGGTTTGAGAATGTCCAGAAATGCCCGAATCTGACCTTCGAGACAACCCAGGGATCCTGCCACCTCTTGAGCCAGACTTTGGAAAAGTGCTTGAGTCTGGCCCCTACTGGTATCCCCTGGGCTAATCTGGCGTCAAAAGGATATTGTGGAATGCTGAGGGGCGGGTGCTGCTACCTGCCTACATGATTTCAGGTAGGTGGCCCTTCCAGTTTTGCCTTAAGCCCCTTCCTTGTCTGGACTGTCTGAAGTCTCTGTTCTTGGAAATGCTGAAACTTAGATGTGAATGTTCTATTGTGCCTCAATCTCTTATCTTGTGGCAGCAAACCTGACTTTCCGCCTGTGACATGGGAGATGGCTTTTTCCAATCTCTCTCCAAAGAGGGCCTTACCATCAAATGTTATTTTGCACCAGTTTTGTTTGGACACGACGTCAGCTGCCCATGGTTTAAGTCATAGTGCGTGTTTTGCAATTTCGCTATGTAGCATCGATTATGCAGAGCATCTGATGGAATCAATTGCTGCTTCTCCTATGAAGTCTGCCGACAGCGTCAACTCATCCAAGGCCTTTATTATATCCTCCTTCGAGACACTCTGATGGAGCGCTGTTTTTATATTATCTGTCGAAACGTGAATAGCATTGGACACTGGTGTTAGCGATATGCTTTCCCCGCCATCTGGTAAGCCTTTTTTAGATCCAGGTCTATCCTTCTGGCCAAAAGATCCTTAAATGAAGCTGAGTCATACATTGGTAGTGTGATGTTTTTCACTAGACGTACCACCGCTGCGTCTATTGCAGGAGGACCATCTATTAGGGCTGAGTCTGAATCCGCCAGGGGATAATTTTGACATTCGATTCATCTGGAATCTCTTTTCTGTTTTACTCCACTCCTCCTCGATAACCTCCCTGATCTCCTCCATCAGGGGAAAAAAGGCGTTTTGCTTCTTCAAAAAAGCCACTTGGCCTCTTGGTCATCTGAGGACTCTGAGTGGTTATCTGCCTCTACATGCCTGGCGGACATGGCTGTTTGCAAGGTCTCGCTAGTTGATGGCCCCGGAAGAGAGATGTTCTCAGTCCCTTCCTGCATTGGCTCCATAGAGCGTTGTGGAATTGCGCCACTAATTCTGCTAGTGTCCTAGATGACCTTTTTAAGTATAACAGACACTTGACGTCCCTCGGCCTCTCTATCTGCTGTGTAGTCTCTGACGCAGTTCCTACATAGCAATTTGTCCAGCGGGGGGTGGAGCCACAATCCTGGCATCTTGTGGACCTGTGTCGTGGAGCATGCAAAGAGCGCTTCCTCTTAGAGGATGACTTACCTCTGCTTGAATGCTTAGATCTGGAAGTTCGGTCCAGACTAGGGCTTGAGTCCTCGTGCCGCCTTGAAGTCCCCTTGGACGTCTTCTAGCATACAGGGCTGTAATACATAAATGTACCAGCATAAACACTCTTTTTTTTTTCCCCATCTATGTTGGTCCCTACCTTTGTTGAAATGTAGGGTCTTGATCAGATGGCGTATGGCTCATTAAGTAGGACCGGTAGGAAGAAGCAGCTAAGGAATAGAAATGAGGATAATGAAGGGTTAACTTCCTTCCTATCATGCCTCCCCTTCCCCTTATATTTAATATATATCTCTTCTTTTGCCCACTCCTACCTTGTCTCTCTGTCCCCCTCCCCCCCCCTTCTTTTTTACTGAGCAGCAACCTATAGGTGTCTGTTGAGTTCTGCAAGACCAAGGATTCAAATGCAGTCAGCCGCCTTACTGAGGGAGGCTGCCCTCAGTAATTTATGGAGAAGATGGACAGACTCCAGGGGAAGGAACATGCTCCCCCACCCAACCCCCCGAAGGAATGGGAAAGCGAAACAGCTTTTCCCACTTCCAAAATGGCCACGGCGGCCGCCAGATCAAAGCGCGTATGCGCCAACTGGCTGTACTAGGACCCATACTGCAGGATAGGTCCCGGCTTCCCACCCTGACGGCCGCACGTGTGCAGACTGGGCCGGGGAGCCTGTAAAAGCCAGCGAGAGGCGTGCACCATCTCCAACAGTAGCAGAGAAAAGAGGAAGAAACCGAGCCAGAAGAGGGATAAGCACATGGGGAAGAGGGAGCAAAAGAGAAATGGAGAGAGAAGAAAAAAGACCTGGGGATACAGATATAGCTGCTGCTTCCGTCGGTACCCAAAAGCCCTTGCCCTAGTTGCAGAACAATATGATCCTAGTTAGGAGACCGCTGCATGTCCCAAAAGACCCACAGAAGGGACTCCCTTGCGGTTTAGCGCATTTAGTAGCCCGAGACAAGGGACCGCATCCGGCAGAGGCTGAACCCAAATGGAAGCTGCCGATTGCAGAGGTAAGGACGCTCGACCAATATTCATTGACCATAAGGTATGAGGAAAAAAAGGGAGAATGATGGGGGGGACACTAATCCTATTCTTTTATAATATTCACTAGTCCTGAGGGAGGAGCCAACACAGAGCTTGTCATAGGTATGCTGCTATGGAGGCACCAGGAAAGTTTTTTGCCCTTGGCGATATTTCCCTTCCTGTTGCATAGCCAGGAAGCGGGAGAATATCCCTCCAAAGTGAAGGAATTCGCTTTTTTTCACCAGAACTAGCTTCCACGTTGACATTTTTTACTTGTATTCCTGTTCTGGTGACAGCCCAAAATGTGGGACTTTCTTTCAGTGAGAACAGTAAACAGGCCAAATAGAGGGTGAATCTATCTAACAAGGGCACAGACAGCAATAAAAACCTGACAAATGTTCTAATCCATCTCTACTCTATCCAAAACCAATATAAAGGGTTCACTTTAGTTATAGTTCTATTTAAGTTAACTGTGTAGTGTGAGTAATCTTACAATTTCCATTTCATACTTTCTCATAATCAGTATCTTCCCACTGAGCATTTATTGGAAAAATTAGTAAATGGACCCAGATGGTAACTGGATTTTTTTTTCAGGCACAAGCTGTATCAAAAGACAAGTTAGAACAGTTGAGAGCTGAAAATGACACTACAGCCAAGAATCAGCTGGAACATAGAATTCAAGACCTTGAATCTGAGCTAAACAAAATTAAGAATGTACAGGAAGAAAATATGGGCCAGAAAGACTCCACTCTCACCGAGCTTAATAGGATCAAAGACATGTATGCTGAAGAGCAGAAGACTAGAAAATCATTGGCTTCAAAGCTAGAAAGGTGAGCAACTCTGGAGATATCAGTGAAGGAAATACATTCTTTATTGCTATTATAGAACAGAAATTTCCAACATAATGAGACCAAATGTAAGAATCCACTTATACTCTTATACGTATCAGTTTATAATATCTTGATATGTCTTGCATCTGCAAACTGAATAATGTGCCTTGAACACTTTCAATAAGAAATGTATATTGTATCTGTTTAACAAATTTATGTAAGCTCACTGTGTAATTGTTCTCCTTGCTTGTAGGAAGGTGAGTAACATTTATTAGCTTCCATAACTAGAATTATAGAAGTTGTTTGACCACTTCTGCATAAAGCAATATAAAAAAAGTATAATTTAATATTTTTACAGAGCAAATGAAAGGCTTGCAGAAGTCAATGCCAAGCTACTTAATGAACGGCAAAGGAGCAAATCCTTATTGGCAAGCAGTTTTCTGAATGGAAGTCTAAATGGCAGCCCTCTTTTGGATACAAGTTCTCTTGGAGGTTATGGTAGTAATCCAGCTCTGAACCGAAGTCTGGGACTTGGAGGGGGTTTTCTCAACCCAGTCGGGAGTGGATTTAGCGCTAATGAAATGGGAGCTTACTTTGTAAAGGTTAGTTGTATTTATGGTTTTGTTACATTGCACTCGTCAGATTTACTGTTTTTATTTGAACCCAATTTGAAGTGATAACTGATGGCCATTTAGGTTGATATCAACCAAAAGCGGTATTAATGTTATCACATGACTGCACCAAACCTAAAGAAACAATCATAGGTGCACTCCAGAGCTCAAATGCAGAGCACAGAGGCAGTGACTAGGGGTGTACATATGCCATGGCCATCATGCTATGCCTCACAGCCGTGGCAGAAATTATAGAGCAAAGCATGTGAACAAGTCCTTAATTTTATTTTTATTTTTTTTTAGATGATATTTATGTATTTATTTATCTTCACATTTTTTTTAACTGCCCTGTTTGGGTGCTTTGGTGAAATATCAGGGGCCTCAACAGACCCCTGATGTCTTATATTTAAGACTGAGAAAATGGACCGAGGACATAGATTCATCAGTCCCTTTCTCTGCAGCTTCATCTGCACAGATGAATAAATAGGACATGCTCACAGTTTTCCTATTCATTCACAAACTGAATCATAGTAAACACAGTTTACTATGCTTCCGAAATGATTGTGCACAGGAGCGATCAGTACTGATCACTCACTTTGTTCACTCAGAAAAGGAATATGTAACTTACCGGCCCCTTCCCTCGTGGTCCATCCTGAAATATCCCCCTTTGTGCCCAGCGCTGCAGGGGAAAGGGGCACACGGGAGGGGGGGGCAGACACCAGGGGAATAAGGGCACAGATGCTAGAACTGATTCATCTGCAGCGCAGCCAGAGGGAGAGGAGGAGGACAGCGTTAAAACAAGAGGATTGGTGTCGGCAATAAAGCAGTACAGCTGGTCCCCCTGATCAACAGGTGCCCAGGCCCTTTTTTAGAACTGATAGGGCTCAGTACAGGAGGGCCAGCTGTACTGTCTGATCAACGGCCTTGGCGCACAATGTGATTAGGGTGTGCCCAGGCACATCTGGCACACCCCGTGCCCATGCCAGTGGAAAAGCACGCACAATTTAAATATAAATCCTGATATGTATAAATGGAATACAGCTCTGTACTTTCAGTTTTTCATCCAAGCTTAGCTGTAGTGCACTAGTTTATCCCATTGCCCTCTATTGGTTATCTAGAGGAAGTGAGAACCCATGCTTGTAATGGAAGATAGGAATTCCCATCACAGCCAGATTGGGTGATTATTTCCTGCCATCACTCATGAGGGTGAAGCAGAAAACTGTTGGCAGCCCTTTCTCTGGAGTTTGTCTACCACAAAGGTTGTCCTGATATGAGCTGTGCCAGCACCATCCCCCCGCCCCACACTCCTATTCCCAGTTCTCTCCTAACTCCATAGCCATAAACCGGAATGCTTGCCTCACAGAGGTGCCATATAGTGATCAGAATATGCTTGCATGCCTGTCCTTCCTCTTGTGTCCAAAGGCAACTTAATATCCCTATGGCTTTTCAGATAATGGCAGTTAACATTTGCTTCCCATTTGATTGCATTATTGGCATGCAATTTTTCAAAAAATCACAGTTCTTATCTAATATATAAAAGCAGGGTTTAGCTTTGACAAAAAAACAGAGCAATGGTAAATGATTACCCCAAAATGTGTTGTCTATTTCATTGATGAGATGTTCTAACCCATCCCTGTGCTACCAAAACCAAACAAAAAAACTAAAGAGATTTGGCAGGAGGTGGATCTGGAGCTTTACAGGCAGCAATGATGTTTGCAAAACCGATCCATAGGGTTATTAGGCAAATGTAAACCCCTTTTAACAAAACAGTGTAGTTGAACTGAACATTGTGCGGTAAATGGAAGCTTTGTGCTGTAGTTGTGTTCTATACAGTGTGCATTAGGTTGTTGATACTTCTCAGCAGTGCAAATATGTATTCCAGATGCAGCAGGAGCTGGAAAAGAATATCACTAAAGAACTGGATCAAGGTACGACCACCCATTTTTTGAAAACGGATTATTAGTTGCAACTGTATGTCGAAAATGTTTTTTAGATCCTTCATAAACATTTGAAGGCAGAGCATCACACACTACTAGGGCATGCTGATGAGATTGGTATCTTGTATTATAGCTAGGGTTGTCCCGATAACACTTTTTTGAGACAGAGTACAAGTACTGATACTCGCCGATACCTTTGTTTTTTTTTTTTGTCATGTGACAGTGGCACTAATATGCAGCACTGACGCGTGGAAGGTGTCAGTAGTTTTCTATTTTTAACTATTTTTTTTTTGTCTTTTTTTGTTGTTTTATTTTTTTTTTTTTAGCTTTCTTTTTTTGGGGGGGGTTATTATTATTTTTACAATTTAATCTTTTAGATATTTATTTATAGAAATTCTTTTATTTTTTTATTATATTTTAATTTATTTATTTATTTATTTTATCAGCCCTGTTGGGTGAGATATCAGGGGTTTTATCGGACCCCTGACATCTCCCTTTTGAGACAGGAAAAGGGACTGAACGCAGATTCCCCAGTCCCTTTCTCAGCAGCCTTAGCTGCACTGAAGATGAATGGACAGGAGACAAAGGCTCCTGTTCATTCATAAACTGAAGCATCGTAAACACAGCTCAGTGACCACTACGAATGGACAGAGTCAGTGATCATTGATTCTGTTCATTCAGAACAGTCCTGAACAATCAAGGACAGACTGACCGAGGAGCACGGAGGAGAGCAGAGGGGGATCAGAGGGGACCAAGGAGCACGGAGGAGAGCGGAGGGGGATCAGAGGGGACCGAGGAAAGCGGAGGGGGGTCAGAAGAGCACGGAGGAGGGACAGGAGAACGGAGGGGGATTGGAGGAGCACGGAGGGGGACTGGAGGAGGATACAGGGGACAGTCAGTGGACAATCTGTGTGGCGTGGAGGAGTTACAATCACTGATCTCCCTGTATACATTTCATTAAAGCAGGTGAAAGCCGCAGGAGGAGAAGCGGCTGTCAGCTTCTTTAATGAAATGTATACAGGGAGATCGGTGATTGTAACTACCCCCCCCCAGCACTGCATTGATCACCCCTGACTATTTTGTCTGAGTACAGGTACTCGGGCAAATGCTCGGTATCGGCACCGATATCGGGACAAACCTAATTATAGCTTAACAGGTTATGCTAGTTGCATACATTGGTAAATACATGAAGTATTAATTTTTATCATCCTATGAAATCCAGACATGTTTCAAACAATCAACCACATTACTCTTGGGATGGAATAATGTAGGGAGACTGGATATTGCAAGAAATCATTTTATTAAATCGTATTCAAAGAAAGTGGGCATATTGTTTATTTTACTTGCTGCTTAACATTGAAAAATGTATGTAGTGATATGATTGAAGGTCAATGTCTGAATATCTGACACTTATATTATAATGAAGACCATCTGCCTGGTGCGCTTCCATTGTGGGAGATGATCTCCTGCCTGGTCCATTTTTATTATGGCAGATGATCCCCATGCCTGGTCCGCTTCCAATATGGGAGATGATCCCCTGCCTGGATTACCTTCCATTGTGGGAGGTGATCCCCTGCCTGGTGAGCTTCCATTGTGGGAGATGATCCCCTGCCTGGATTACCTTCCATTGTGGGAGGTGATCCCTTGCCTGGTGAGCTTCCATTGTGGGAAATGATCCCCTGCCTGGTGAGCTTCCATTGTGGGAGATGATCCCCTGCCTGGTGTGCTTCCATTGTGGGAGATCCTATAGGGGTCAGTACAGTGAATACTTTTAAAGCTGCTGCTCTGATGACTTAGAACATAGAAAAAGATAAATCCGAAATTAGAATATTAAGGTTTGTACACTTGCCAATTCTTATTCTAAGTAGTATTTTCCCCAAAGAATGGAGATTTATTTTATTATTCTATTTGTATTTGAAGCAAATGCAGAGCTGGATACAGGATGTGCCAGAGTCTCTCCTGTGGGTTCAACAGGCGGTTCCATGAGAAACCTAAGCAATGACCAGGACCTTGTTTCCCAAGCAAGACAGCAGTATCTGGAGGTCTTAAAGAAAAATTACAAAATTTAAACACTACTAGAACAATCTAAACTTGAAATTGTTTACAGTAAAGATAAATCTTAATGTGAAAATGTTTTTATGCTGTCTTAGCCAGTCATCTGGTTTGCAAAGATGCACGATGCACTTGCACTCAAATCACATCACTTAAGGACTTAACAGAGCTGTGATGAATTGTTTTATATTATTTTTTATTTATGTATTTATTGTGTTTTACTATACTCCTTCTATTGAACCACTAATACCGACGAAGTGTCTACTCTGAATAGTGTTTCATAATGTGGTTGATGTTGTTCTAGGTTACAGCTACATTTGGGAAGCATCACTACATAGCTGATGAAAAATACATAATACATCCCAGTGGTTTTTTTAGGGTACCTATTCACTGTACAGTGAATAAACCTGACAACAAGCAGCATTTTTTGCACACTTACTGCAGGCTAAAAGAACTATATTGTTTTTCAATGATTTTTAGGTACACCTGTAAAAGAGATTCACTTGATGTAAATAATCTTGCCAGTATGTGTTTATCTTTGTAAAAACAAATCTTGATTCTATTCATAGTTTTTAATTGTCCGTAGGGAAGCAACCATATTTGCTATTGATATATGAAGACTCTGCTTCATGCCTCGCAATGATACACATGCTTGTGCTTTAAAGTAAACCTTTCTGAAGACAAATATGGGGCCGCCATTGACTTCCTTCTGAAAATATTAGTTGTCTGGCACCCATACTGACACCCACACTAGTTTCAGTATTTTCAGGCTCACCGATTTAGAACAAGTAAACCTATCCAGAAAGAAGTCCATACATGTTCCAGGTTAGTGACTAAAGCCATTGAAGAAAATGGTCAGCCTGGGAGCCAAGCATTGGCAGAATGGGAATCCTCCCTGCTTCTCTCATTAAAGTTTCCTTTAAAGCCCAAATACAACTAAAACTTTTTTGATTGACATTTGTGTCCTTGTTATGAAGTTTTTTTTCTCACTTTTTGTCCTGTCAGACAGAACAGGAAGTGAGGGGAAATAATAATGGGGGCACAGAATGCATTAGGAACCTGATACGGATTCTAACTTTTTCTAGTCTATCCAAAATTTAAAAACACATTTTATTTCTAATTGGACTTTAATGCTCATTTTCACAATGCAAGTCTGAGTGGTACAACTCATTGAAAAAGATGCACTCAAAGTGTGGCTAATATCTTCTCTTCAGCAACTCTGAGGTTGATTTATCAAACCCGGAGAGTACAAAATCTGGTGCAGCTTTGCATAGAAACCAATCCGTTTACAGGTTTTTTTGCCAAAGCTTAATTGAACAAGTTGAAGTTAGAAGCTGATTGGCTACCATGCACAGCTGCAACTTAGCCCCTCTGTCACAAAAATCAATCACAACATAAAAGCTGCCCCTTCAAAGAAGAAACAAACAATTTACTTCTCCCACTGCCCACACCACCATACACCACTACTAATGTGTCCCCTGAAGTCTCCTTGAGGGCCGGTTCACTCTGGTGCACTGCCCAAGATCGGATGTGATTCGCACCGCACTGCAGTGTAAATCACATGCAATCTCTGTGCGATGCGATTTCAGCCATACAGATAGTATGGCTAAAATCGCATTCGTACCAAACCCTCACAGGACCCTTTATTTTTTGCAGCAGTTCACACCCATTTGTTCTGATTTCTGTCTGAGTTTGCAGTTTGCATTGTGATATGCGAAATGATTTGGGGGTGTCATTAGCTTTCTATTGACACTCCCCGCAGTTCGCATATGGCTGTGTGAACTGCCTGCGAGTCGGGTGTGATGTGGGAACCCCCCCACAGTGGATTCGCAGGGTTCTCGGATCGCACCAGTGTGAACCGGCCCTTAAAACCAATACAACCAAAACAAGTGTTAGGCAGTATGGGCAGCAGTATTTCATATCATCTTTGCAGGGTCAACTCCTATTATGATGTTTCTTAAGCAAGTCACTTTAAGCAGTTAGGCAGTTGTCATAGCCCATCCTGCATTATTGCCTAATGTACAAATCATAACATTTAATACAATTACAAAATATATAAAAGTCACATCAGAAATTACTTTACACCACAGAAAAACTCCTAGAAAATGCATTTTACTTTCCTTTAAAATAGAACTGCAGAGAAATCGACCTAAAATTGTGACACGTTCTGGGGAATTACCTAAGCCTGAAATGGAAACTGCTGTATTCCCTTGCATACACTGCACTAGTTTTCCGTATAGAAAGCTGCCACAGATTCCTGTCAGGTACAACCTTGTCTAAAGCAGACAACTCACATCCCTCTCTCTGCTCATGCAGTGCTTACACTTCCCAAGCAGAGACTGCACAGGATTAACAACTTCCCTCATTCCTCCTCTCTGGACCAAGGAAGAGGGCCAGGGATGGCCAGAGAGATTGGGGGTAACTTTTTCTCTTGCAGTCACATCCAGGGAGGTTGGCAATGCTCCTATGGGCCTTAAAGTGGAGCTCCACTCAAAAGCGGAAGCTCTGCTTGTTTGCTTCCCCCTCCGCTGCCACATTTGGCACCTTCCAGGTGGAGCGGATACCTGTGAAAACCAGGTACCCGCTCCCACTTCTGGGTAAGATCGCCACATTCATTGTGAGGCGGTCTATGAAATTTCCAGCCCCTCCCTTATCATTTTCTCTCTTTTCAAACTTTGTTTGCTTTAGGCTGACATACCAAAGGCATGCATGTACACATGAGGCAATTGCTTTTATTTTATCACTCTTCAGGCCTCATACACATGGACGTTTTTTATCGCTGAGTTTTTTGCAGCTCTCCATGTTATTCAATGGCCCCATAAAAATGCTGACGTTTTTGAGCTGTAGATGGCGTCGGCGTTAGTGAGCTGAAAGCAGAACCCACGGCCAGCGCGTTCTGAAGCCACAGCGTTAGAGCGTTTTTGACGCTGAGCTGGCAAAACGCTCACTAACGTGCATTAACGCCGTAGCGACGTTAACCAGCGTTTTTAGCGCCGGTGGTTTCAGGTTAAAAAATAGCAGAGGAAAACGCCTATTGACACTCACTAACGCGTATTAACGCCGATGCAAAACGCAGACTAAATCACATTTTTGACGCCAATTTTTGCCTGAGGTTGGTCCCAACGTTTTGCTATTACGTCCGTGTGTATGAGGCTCTTGGGGGAATGAAAACTTTTTTCAATGAGTTGTAAGGGTTCCAACAAATTTTAGTTTTCCATGGCTGTAACTGGCGTTGGCAATCTCTGGCATTCTAAAGCATTGTGAAAAGTATCCTCAATACCAGAAAGGTGTGTATATAACCATTCTATCAGCCACCTCGGCTACATCAAAGTTGAAGACTTTTGTATTGTAACAAAATAAGTGTAAAATAATTTTTGTGGAAGAGATAGATAGAGATATATATATAAAATATGTATTACCTGCATAGGTAACCTGCAGACATCCATGGAATTCATATCTGGTACTGACTGTAAGGATACATCTATTTTATTACTCTTATGTAAATGACTGTATTTTCTTGAACCTTGATCTTCTACTGTTACATAAAGAAGACCCTGAACCCAAAGCATTAATTTCTGAGTTGAAGGAGAAAAAACAATGAACATTTATACTTTACTTTTGTAGAGCTGTTGATGTCTGACACCATGCGGCTCCGGTCAAATTGTTATCTGTAAAATATTAATATGTGGGCTATTGATTCCACCCCTCCTGTTTGGAAGTATATCTGTACTTTTTACTTTGTAAACTTTTTTTCTTTCCATTTTGGATAGAGTGGGGAAGGATTAGAACTCCTGGCAGGTTTTTCTGCAGTTGAAAGCTCTGTTGGCGAGGTTCCTTCATTTGCAACCTGGCAACAAAAGGTTTGTCCCCAGGACACAAAGTGAGTGGAAATTTAACAGTAACACAGGACTAAAAATGCTTTTTGAAATCTAAAGGCAAAACGTAGAATGGAGAGGGGATTAGAATCTCTGTCTGTTGCTACGGGTTCCTTGAACAATGAACAATTTCTGCTGCTCAGATTAATAACCACTGACACCAGTGATCTTTTTAGCTACACTACATTGTCAAAAGTATTGGGACACCTACCTTTTACACGCACATGAACTTTAATGGCACCCCAGTCTTAGTGCCGATTCGCAGCGCATTGCTGTTCACATCACATGCGGTGTCTATGTGACGCGATTTCAGCCATACAAATAGTATGGCTGAAATCGCATCACATTCAGACCAAACTCGCACAGGACCCTTTTTTGCACCAAACCAGAATCGGATCCCATGGGTGTTCACACTTATGCGATCCGATTCATGTCTGAACTGTCAGTTCGCAGTGCGATATGTGAGCTAAAATGGGCGTGTCGTTAACATTGTGTTGACACTCCCCGCAGTTCGCATATGGCTGTGTGAACGGCCGTGCGAGTCGGGTGCAATGCAGGAACTGCAGTGGATTCGCAGGGTTCTCGCATCGCACTACTGTGAACCAGGCCTTAGTCCGTAGGGTTCAATATTGAGTTGGCCCACCATTTGCAGCTATAACAGCTTCACCTCTTCTGGGAAGGCTGTCCACAAGGTTTAGGACTGTGTCTATGGACATATTTGACTATTTTTCCAGAAGCCCATTTGTGAGGTCAGGCACTGATGTTGGACGAGAAGGCCTGGCTCGCAGTCTCTGCTCTAATTCATCCCAAAGGTGTTCTATCGGGTTGATGTCAGGACTCTGTGCAGGCCAGTCAAGTTCCTCCACCCCAAACTCGCTCATCCATGTCTTTATGGACCTTGCTTTTGCCTTATAGCTGGGGTTCCCTGGAGCCAAAAAAGTTTTATATATCAAGGGCTCCTCCATGTTAAAAAGGTTGAGAAAGGCCGGATTAGGGAGATCTACTCTCTCTATTTGTCCTGTTTACCATTTATGGAAAGTAAAAGAAAATGCCAAATTTTGGGTTGACACCAAAATGGAAATAGAGGGGAAATCTCACAATAGGGACTCTAGTTCTGGTGCCATCCCAGGATTCCTCTCACTTCCTGTTTGGCTATAGGTCGGAAGTGAATGGAAATCTCCTTAATGGGACACAGATGGGGAAAAAAACCTGACAGGGGTTATAACCCTCCCTTGCTCTATCCAAATGGAAAGAATTGCTTTGCCTTTAGTTTTAAGGCAATGCTAGAACCTCAGCCAGCTTTATATTATTGTTTGTTTCCCAGTTGCAGATTTTCCCTTACTTCCTGTCTGGCAAAACATTGTCCCCAAAGCAGTAAAACCTGACAGGTTCCAGCCTTTCCCTGTTCCAAAAAAAAAACCGTAAAGGTTTTAGGTATAGATGCACTTGAAAGACAAGTGTAATTGTACAAACACGACTGTGGCCCTTTATGTAAACCAAACTATAGGTATATGATCTTTAATGTGCTTTATGTTCAGTGTGGTCCATTTTGTTTCCTTTCAACATATCAATGTATATACTGTATTTCTTGTATATTCCAATGTGTATCTAGCTCATCCTGTGTCAGTATTTACCCAAAGTGTTAGTGCCAAGAAAGATTTACTATGTATTTTTATAGAGCTAACTTTTATTCATAATACACTAGTGTGGATACGGTACCGTTTTGCTTTTGCCACTGCATATTTGGTACTGATAAGAATGTACTGTGTACCTTTGGTACAGTCTGCCTCATACTGTCTTAGTGTAGACTGCCTCAAATTTTATGGCAATTATGTGGTTTTAAGCAGTCCTATCGCCTACATTTAATACAGAGCAAATTATACACCGTTGCTAAAACATTCCACATTATTTTTTAATGTCCACTTTTCTATTCATTCATTTCAATAAAATGGGTACAAGACTTCAGTTTACACAGAACTCTTCTGTATTTACTGTGCAAAGAATACTATCGTAATGTCACAAAAAATATACCAAATAAAAGTTTTTTTTACAGATTTACTGGCTTTTTTGTCTTATTACTGAATTTTGTAAGCATATATTTTAATATGATTTAATTCATGAATAAATTGACAGACAAGTGCTCACCAAAATCATCTGTAAACCATAATGAATTGTTTTCTGTTAGTAGGGGAATGTTATCCTGTGTGGAATATGTAGGAGTTTACTACAGTTCCTTCAGAAAAAAAAAATATCCTGGAAGCTGAAGCTGCTTTTTGGTATGGGAGGTGGAGAATTGCTTGCTTTATTAAGAGTATGTTTCCTATTTAGTCCATGATCGCTTAATTGTTTGCTGTTTCTCACGAACCTTGGTGGTTTCCCATCCCTTTTCGGGTCTGGAGCAGATGGCACAGCGTTAAAGTTTTTGTTAACCCAAAAAAAAAAAAAAAAAAAAATGCTACTCCTGTCTCTTTAACCACTTCAGCCCCGGAAGGATTTCCCAGGTTAGGACCAGAGCACTTTTTGCGATTCGGCACAGCGTCGCTTTAACTGACAATTGTGCGGTCATGTGACGTTGTACCCAAACGAAATTTGCGTCCTTTTTTTTCCCCACAAATAGAGCTTTCTTTTGGTGGTATTTGATCACCTCTGCATCATTTCTGATCACCGCTATAAACAAAAGAAGAGCGACAATTTTGCAAAAAAAAACAAATTTCTTACTTTTTGCTAAAATACAAATCCCAAAAAAAAAAAATATAAAAACTTTTTTTTCTCAATCGCAATCGGCGCTTATTGATTGGTTTGCGCAAAAGTGGCCGCGTTTACGGATTATGAGAATTCATTTCTGGGGTTTTTATTTTTTTTTTGCCAGAGAAAACTGAGTACTGTCCGTGATACTTTTTTTATTTGCACTAACATAAAATTTTTCAGGACAAGCTTTCGGCGTATCTCCCCTTCTTCAAGGTCCAAGCAGTACATATATTTTTTTATTTTTTTACTAGTAATGGCGGCGATCTGCGATTTTTAGCGATATTGCAGCGGACATGTCGGACCATTTTGACATTTTTTTGGGACCAATGACATTTATAGCGATCAGAAATTTAAATGTCCACTGATTACTGTATAAATGTCATTGGCAGTGAAGGGATTAACCTGCAGGGGGAGATCTAGGGGTGAACTGTGTTCCCTAGGCGTGTTCTACCTGTGGGGGGGCTGGGCTTCCATGAGCATAAGAGATCTAACTGATCCCAGTGACAGGGATCAGTAGATCTCCTATGCCCCCACTAACAGAGCGGGGAACCGCCGTGTTTACATCGACGGTTCCCCGTTCTTTGGCTATCGCGGCTCGCCGGCCGACATTGGCCGGCCCGAGCCGCGGGCACACTCCTCAGGAGTATGGCGGGTGTGCGCGCGCCCCCTAGTGGCCATCCGCAGATCAACGCTTTTTTACGGCGATTCGCGCTAAGCTTCCACACTGCCGCCGTGAATATACGGTAGGTGGTGTGGAAGTGGTTAATGTGCATAGCGTGGGGCTTTTGCTTTTTAAATTATCCCTCTGTAGCCCCTAAAATATCTGTTTGAAAGGCCTCCGTGCCGTTTCTTCACCGAGATCGTGCCGTGACTGGCTGCTCCCGCGTGCATGCACAGGAGTGACGTTACGTGACTCCGGCCAGTCACAGAGCCAGAGTCGCGGCCCTGGAAGTACGAGGGGCAGAAGATGGACGCTGCCAGCACAGGGGATAGCGCTGGACGTCACAGGCTTCGTTTGCAGGTAAGTGACACATAATGGGCTACTGTACAGTGCATAGTAGCCCATTATGCATCTACTTTACAGGGGAATACAGAGGAAGTAAATCCCATTTGGGTTTACTTTCTCTTTAACCACTTCAGCCCCGGAAGGATTTCAAGCTTTAGGACCGGAGCCCTTTTTGCGATTCGGCGCTGCGTCGCTTTAACTGACAATTGCGCGGTCGTGCGACGTTGTACCCAAACGAAATTTGCGTCCTTTTTTTCCCACAAATAGAGCTTTCTTTTGGTGGTATTTGATCACCGCTGCGTCATTTCTGATCGCCGCTATAAACAAAAGAAGAGCGACAATTTTGCAAAAAAACCCAAATTTCTTATTTTTTCCTAAATTACAAATCCAACAAAAAATATAAAAAAACATTTTTTTTTCACCGTTTTTGGCCGATTTATATTCTTCCTCATATTTGCGATAAAAAAAATCGCAATCGGCGTTTATTGATTGGTTTGCGCAAAAGTGGTCGCGTTTACGGATGATGAGAATTCATTTTTGGGGTTTTTATTTTTTTTTTATTTTTTACTAGTAATGGCGGCGATCTGCGATTTTTAGCGGTACTGCGATATTTCAGCGGACATGTCGGAACATTTTGACACTTTTTTGGGACCATTGGCATTTATACAGCGATCAGTGCTATAAAAATGCACTGATTACTGTGTAAATGCCATTGGCAGTGAAGGTAGGGTTGCCACCTGTCCGGGATTCACCCGGACAGTTCGGGTTTGGAATCCTGTGTCCGGGTTTCAAACTGCCTGAAACCCGGACACATTAGTCAAACTGGACTATGGCTTCCCAGCAGGGTTGCTGGCTGCAGTTATCTAGGCTGAGAGTGTCTGTAACATTCTCTTCCACACTGCCCAAAGCCAGCACTAACAATCCCCCCATACACACACACAGATGGGAGAGGAGAGAGGGCTCGACCCCTCTGTGTCTGCCCACACTCCAATTCCCGGCACTGTGCCTCAGAAAAGGAAAGTGGTGGCCGAAAATTTGAAGTCCAGCAGCCTCAGATACATCTGGATGAGAGGTGCTGACTGCCAAGGGGTGAGTGAGTTCCCCATCCATCCCTGTCTGTGACTGAAGTCTCCCCCCTTCTCTATCCTGACTCTGAGTGAGTACACTAAGGTAAATCAGGGTTCTGAAAGCACCCCTTACATCAAAGTTCCCCTTTACACCCGATTCCACAGTGTCCCCCCTTACATTAGAGCCATCTCCGCACATCAGAGTTCTCAGTGTTCCCCTTAAATCAGGGTTCCCAGAGGATCCTTTATGTTAGAGCCCCCAGAGTTCTCCCTTACATCAGAGTCTGCAGATGCCCCCTACAGCGAAAGGGAGCTCTGCCAGTTAAGATGTAAAAGGGGAGCTCTGTGGACTCTGATGTAAAGGGGAACTCTTGTTATTAACTTCATATGATAAAATGTTATTTAATAAGCAAAATATATGCATAGTTAATACTAAAAAAAAAAAGAAGTGCTGTGCACCGCTAAAGTGTTTGGGTTTGACTTGAAGAAAAGGTGGCAACTCTAAGTGAAGGGGTTAACCTGCAGGGGCGCTCTAAGGGTTAACTATGTTCCCTGGGCGTATTCTAACTGTGGGGGGACTGCCCTAGCTGGGGAAGTGAAGTGGTCACAGCCTTCACGTACAGGAAGGCTGTGATCACAGCCCTTCCCCCTCACACAGAGCGGATGTCCGTGTTTACATACACGGACCTCCGCTCCTTCGCTCCGGGGGGGCCATCGCGGGTAGCCGGCGGCAATCGAAGCCGCCGTACCCGCTCCCTGGCCCTCCCCGAACACAGTGAGCGCGCGCGCACTAAACTCGTTCCCGCAGCCGCCGTCAGATGCCGATCGGCGGTCGGCAAGTGGTTAAAGTGGTTGTCAACTTGCCTATGATAAGTCTTACTTGTAGGTGCACTGCATATCTCCTAAACCTGTATGCCGTTCCTCCACTGCGACCGTGCCGTGACTGGCGGCTCCCGCGCGACTCCGGCCAGTCACAGCGCCGGAGTCGCAGCCCCGGAAGGAAGAGGGGCTGAAGATGGATGCGGCCAGGTGAGGGGACATCGCTGGACGCCGCAGGCTTCGTTTGCAGGTAAGTGGCACATAATGGGTTACTATGCGATGCATAGTAGCCCATTATGTTTCTACTTTACAGGGGCACATAGAGGAAGTAAATCACACCTGGGTTTACTTCCTCTTTAACCTCCTTAGCGGTAATCCCGAGTGTGGCTCGGGGTGGAATTTCAGTACCTAAAGCGGTAACCCCGAGCCACACTCGGGCTTGCATCGCTGGATCCAGGCAATGTTACTCACCTTGTCCCCTGGATCCAGCGATGTCCTCCCGCGGTGTCAGCGTGTCTGCGGGCTGTGTCCGCAGCTCCGATGCCTCTGTGTGCCTCGGGCTCCGTTCCCTGCGAGCGTCGCGTCGCACGGGGGCGGAGACCGGCGGGAAATTCAAAAAGTGAAACACACACAGTACATACAGTACACTGTAATCTTATAGATTACATTACTGTATGAAGTCATTTCACATCCCCTTTGTCCCTAGTGGTTTGCCCAGTGCCCTGCATGCACTTTTATATAATAAATGTCATTCTTTCTGCCTGGAAACATGAGAATGTCCATAGCAACCAAAAAGTGTCCCTTTGTGTCAAAAGTGGTTTTTGATTAGCTAGAAAACACCGATAGTAAATAAGAATCATTTACAGAATTGAGTGATACTGATTTTTGGGGAAATTTATCATCAGAAACTGAAAGTGACGACAGCGACAATTCTGCAACTGAGCAAATTTCTGCGTTTTTGGTTTGATTACATTATTGAATAAATGCAAAATAATTGTACCGCTTTCAGCACCAAAAATCAGACATAATCATACCGCCAGGGATACTAACCATTGCAGGCCTATAGTACATAACGCCATATCTCCATGCAGAAAACCATTACCGCTTTCAGCAATAAATTCCAGACTCAGTCATACCGCCAGGGAGGTTAAGCACACTGTTACTGCTCTATGTTGCATCTCCTGGTTCCCCCTGGAGCAGGCTCTGTGGCATTTGTCTATTGAGCTCAGTGCAGCTGTCAGCACAACCCAAAGACTTTTCTGAGAATGGGTGGGACGTGGTTTAAGTACATCAAAAAAATGTATGACTTCACAAACCCGTGCAAAGCACCTGGCTTGCATTCCAGCTACTTTCAGATCACATTTGTGTCTTTGGAGGAACCTGAATTGGACTGGCATAGTGGAGCAGGTGTCTGGGTAGGGTACCATGTGGCAAGTGGCTCACCCTTTTTTTAAGCAGCACAGGACAAGTCCACAATGGCAGCTTCATAGGTCCAGATGGCAGAGATGCAATGGCTGCAGAGGATGACTTTGGCCCAGTAAATGGGAATCCTACCTCAAAGTCTTTTTTTTTTTTTTTTCTTTGCTGGTTAGCTAGTTATTTTCCAGAAACCAAAGGAAAGAAAACCTGACCTGCATTAAAATCTAGCAGGAAGATGTGCTGTTTGTAGCATTAAGCTGTCAGATTCTTAAAAGAGAAGTTTTTGTGTGTAAATTGCACTTTAAGATTGTAAGCGAGGGAACCCTGTCTGTTACAATCTGTTATGGATTTTTGCAAAACAGAAAGTCAATCTTCCATGAAAGCATTTGTGGCTTCTTCTGCAATGCAGCTCCAGTAGATGCTATGTTTAACCCTTTCAGTCCATTGCCCAGATTTTTAACAGAGGGTTTTTTTTTTTTTTTTCTGGAGGATGAGACTGTACCAGATAGCTGAAGATAGAAACCATTTGCTTAAGACCCCTTTCACACTGAAGCGCTTTTCAGGTGCTTTCACGCTAAAAAAAGCGCCTGCTCACGAAAACCAATTTCCATTAGAATTCAATTAATGCTTTCACACTGGGGCAGTGAAAAAACTCCTGCAAGCAGCATCTTTGTAGCGCTAAAAAAAAAAAAAAGGGATTTTATTAAAACTTACCGTAAAATCCTTTTCTCCGAGTTCACTGACAGACGCAGCTCTTCATGACTTTGTGGGTTTTATGTTCGTCTTACCAACGTCCTCAAAAAAGTGACGGGGTCACACTTTCGTAATTAACTTAAGATTACCTTTAACCAAAAGCACTCGTCCGCGAAAAAAATCGCACTTTCGTGGACTTTTCGCGAAGTCACACTTTCCCCAGAATTCGTTTACCAAAGATAGAAGTCGATAGACCATGTCAGAGTAGGAGGTCTTTTTTTTTTTTTTTTGGGAGACAATTTTTAGACCCGTTACCTGACTTTCCCAATTTGT
>BLSH010342424.1:406369-418651 GCA_018402905.1 Glandirana rugosa
GGGTGGAGGTGGCGACTCGCGACATGGAGGCAAGTCGGAAGAGATTGAGGGAAGGGACGCCCCGCACACAGCCACACACCCACAGGACCCAGAGGACAGCACCCCACCACCACCAGTACCCAGAGGGAGCCCAGCTATACTTGCTGTTTTGCTGTCAAAATCGCTCAGAAGAACTGCCTCTGTCAGCCGCCGTTTTCAGAGAAGATGAAGCTGCAGCCACGTGTAGAATGCAGAGCATGCAGTGAAGATGGCCGCCAGGAAGCACTAGAGGGTGTGCACACCTCTCAGGCAACATGCAGTACCGATTCTGGCCGCTCCGAGCGCTAGAGGGAAAGCCCCATAGACTGAAAATGTCCGCGGCTACGGCAAAATGGCGGCGGTCCGCCGCAAAATGGCGGCCGAAGACCGCATGGCGATGCTGGACGAGAAGGCTGAACGGAGGTACAGCGCTCAGCGGTGGAGGTGGGGGCTGGCAGGGGGCAAGATGAAAGGCTGATTCCCACCCGGTGGCTACCCTGTGCAGCTACAAGAGCAGAGAAAAAATTGCATTAGCGGACGTCGGGCCCTCTCGCTCCCCATGTGGGGAGGGAGGCAGGGCGCTCACTTACCAGTCCGACGCCACGGTAGCCACCCGGATGCAGACTTTCCACCCTTGGCGGGGGATTGCTGCAGGCCCAGGGTCACCCTGCCGAACGAATCGGGAAGGGGACCAATATGGGGGATTTCGCCCCGGGCCCCCCGCACGGAACGGGTAAGATGCGGCGGGTCCCTGTGTTGGGGCCGGCTTCGCATCATGTTGGCCAGGTCGGGGAAAGTACAGAGCACGAAGACTCTCGATGCCCCGACCGGCTTCTTGATAGCAGATCATCTTGATTGCAGAAAAAGAAAAAAGAAAAGAAAAAAGAAAAAATGGTCACAATAGGACCGCAGTTCCCATAGGGAAGCCAGGTCAACTCCTTGCAAACTAGGCATTGAAACTGGAGAGCTCCTCTGTGAGGGGGGGTTTTAATGTAGGAAAGGAGGACGGCCCCCAGGGGAGGGGCCAGCTGAATTCTTTCCCTGCCTAGTTAACTCCTGGTAAGACGAACATAAAACCCACAAAGTCATGAAGAGCTGCGTCTGTCAGTGAACGTAGGAGAAAACCCTCTCTACATTGAAATGAATGGGAAGCACACGAAAAGCACTTCAAAATGGTTCTGAGTCATGTGATCTTCAAAAAAAAGTGCACCGCAAAAGTGCCTCAGTGTGAAAAGGGGTCTAAAGCTGAGGTGTGGAACAAAAACTTTATTGGGGCATAAGCTAGGTACCCCTGATGTGTTCCCCAAAGGTGGCTACTGCTTCTTTCTTTAAAAGTGCTACTTACATGCAGTCCGATGGTGATGTTAAATGGTATACAGTATATGGCGCATAAACGCTTAAAGTGGTAGTAAACCCTCCTATCATTTTCAGCCAAGGAAGCTGCCATCTTGGCCTCTGTTTAATCTACAACTGCCATGATGCTGCACATGTGATCAGCTATGACACCAGCCATTGGATGGTTTGACAGTTTGGTTTAGAGCACAGCCAATGGGAGTGTTACATTTCTGGCACATGCCGGAAATGTGACTGGTTTTTAACCTGTTAAATGCATGGGTTTTGTCATTGGACTTTTAGCTGTTTTGTACAATGTGGAGTCCAAGAGAAACTCTCTGTGGCTTGGTTCACACTAGCTGACTCCAAAGTTGCACTATTTCAGTACAACATTGGAGTTCGACTTTGAAAAACTTTTACACTCTGGCATTGAAGTTGTGTCAAAATTGTGCCGGAACCTTTTCTGCAGTTGCAGCAACTTCAGTAGTGTCAATTGGAATGGCTCTGAGATGCATGGCATTTCACATGTCCTGCGACACTGGGTCTCAAAGTCGAATCCAAAGTCGCAGGCGTGTGAACCGAACCTTAGGGTCTGCTTCAAATTTGTAGCTATCCAAGAGCTAGAAGTCAATTCTAAAAACGGGATGCAAGCAGAAAGACCAACAATTTTTATTAAGCTCATAAATTGGGAACTCACGTGTTAAAAACAGCAACTCATTTATCAAGAACAGGTAAACACCACTGTCATTCTGGTCCCAAGTTCCCAATCCAGTCCTCAAGGTGCCCCAACAGGTCATGATTTTAGGATTTCCCTCAGATGATATATCTGTGGTAATTACTAAGGCAGTTAAACTGATCAAATCACCTGTGCAAAATAATGGAGAGCCTAAAAAACTGACCTGTTTGGGTGCCTTGAAGACAGGAGTTGAGAAACACTGCTCTAGAGCAGTGGTTCTCAACCCTGTCCTCAAGTACCCCCAACAGGCCCATGTTATGGGAATTTCTCTTAAATAAAATAGCTGCCCAAAATACCAAGCCACTGACTCTGATTTAAAGCACCTGTGCAAACATGGCCTGTTGGGGGTACTTAAGGACAGGGTTGAGAACCACTGCTCTGTCTAGAGGACAAAAAGGGAAAAATATTTTCCGTACAGAACATAGAATCTATAACCTATGAAGAGTGTAAATTGTCTATGCCAAAGTCCTATAAACATAGATACCCATTTACTGAGGTTCCAGATATCGACCTCAGTCCTCAAGAACCCCCCAACAGGCCATGTTTTGGGAATTTCTCTTAGATAAAATAGCTTTCCAAAATACCAAGCCATTGACTCTGATTTAAAGCACCTGTGCAATATAAAGGAAAACCTGGCCTGTTGGGGGTACTGAGGTCAAGAACCACTGATCTGGAGTACAGTGCGCACATTGCTTGCTCTGTTCTCACCTTTTTTTTTTTTTTTATTATTAACCATCAGGTAGCTTCTCCTGACACTTTTCCTCTCTGCAAGTAACAGTTTTCACCCTGATTGTCCCTTGCTGCAGCCTACAGTGACCTGGTCATTAACCCTTCCCCTGTCAGCAACGCAAGGCTTATATCGGCATCAGGAGGGGTATTTACACACACTCCCGTCTTCTGCAGCAGTCAGTTTACATTTGTAAAGCCCACTCTCTGCTTTCTATTTTTTTTTTTTATATATTTTATTATATGAACGAAAAAAGTTTTCTTCTGTTACAAAATACATTACATTTCTTCATAAATTTAAGCCAAAATGCATTCTGCTACATTTATTTAGTAAAAACTAGAGCTGCACGATTCTGGCCAAAATGAGAATCACAATTTTTTTGCTCAGACTAAAGATCACCATTCTCGTGGCGTAACATCATCTTTCATATTATACAAAAAAATTGGGCTAACTTCACGGTTTAGTTTTTTTTTTTGAAAGTGTAATTTTTCCACAAAAATTGCGTTTGAAAGACCGTGACATAAAATATTGCAACAACCACCATTTTATTCTCTAGGGTCTCTGCTATATATAATGTTTGGGGTTCTAAGTAGTTATCTAGCAAAAAAAAAAAATGATTTTAACTTGAAATCAACAAGTGCCAGAAAAAGGTTTGATCTTTAAGTGGTTAAACTGACTTAATTTTACAGGCTTCCTTTGATCTAGAACAGAACATTGCAATGTTTATAGTTAACATTGAAGAAGGTTTTGAAACTTGGTAGAATGCCTAGAATGGCTCTGCACGTGTCACATAGAATCTAGGAAGTGTTGGGTTGAATCGAAATCTTGATCTTTTAACGATTAATCGTGCAGCTCTAATAAAAACCAAACTGCGTTTTTGGAGACAAATAGTTCTAATAAATAAGTAAGATACCGATCCATATAGACACTATACTAGTATTGGCGGTGATCAGTGACTTGTATAGTGTGGCGGCCGATCTAACGCTAACTGACACTAATAGTGATATTACTGTACACCAGGGATATGCAATTAGCGGACCTCCAGATGTTGCAGAACTACAAGTCTGATGAGGCATAGCAAGACTAACAGCCACAAGCATGACGGGACTTTAGTTTTGCAACAGCTGGAGGTCCGCTAATTGCTTATCCCTGCTGTACACTATCACTATACTAATGACACTTGCGATGCAACAGGGCAACCAAAGGGTTAAACATGCCTAACAAGTGTATATGTGCTGCTTGTACTCACACAGAATCTGACTGGCTTCTTTCCCTGAACAAAAAGAGCTCAGGGAGGAAGAAACTGGCCAGATTTGTGTTCCCTTTACAAAACACACAGAGGTCTGTGCTGTGATTGGCCACAGCTAGAATCATATACTAACCTGCTGACAGACTTGTGATGTGGCCAATCACAGCACAGGTCAATGCACCCAGAACCAAGTCACGACGTACAGGTACGTTGCCTAGCCTGCAGCTGCTCTCCATCTGCAGTATATGTACTTTGGGTGGGTGGCAAGTGGTTATAAGAAGAGGGGATGCTACACTGTGGTAAACATGTCTCTGTCCCAACTTTGAGATGCGTTGCTGCCATCAATTTCAAAATTAAACTGAGAAAATGTACTATAATGTTTTTTAAACATTTGATATATTTTCTATTGTGAATAAAATATGAGTTTATGAGATTTGCAAATCATTTTGTTTTTTTAACCAGAAGAGTAAAAGACAGAATAGGAATTACCAAGAGGGATTGTATGGTACTGACAGTTTAAAGAATCTACTGCAGAGGGAACGGCTATACAAAATTGATACGATATTGCAACCTGTGGTGATGTCTGAATTCCAGCTTTAAAAGTGAAAATAAGAAAATCCACTATAACAGCAGCGATCCAGTTGGTGCAAGAATATCAGCCTGGATTCCTTGCCCTTTTACTTCTTTATAATACAAAGCAAATCGCTTAAATACAGACAATAGTAGCATGAAGAAAAAGTCTAAAAATGTACAAACACTTTATTATACACAATAAACTAAACACAATAACAATAATACATATGATGTTTATCCAAACGCTTGTAAGAAAACATATATAGTGAATAAAATCATGTACAGCTCATTATTTACACAGGGATCAATTTACAACAGAGTTCAAAGGTTCTGCTCTGATGTTTCCCAAATCCAGTGCAGAGTCCGTCTCCTCGTCTATTTCTCCAATGACCGCTCTGTAATGAGTGATGGAAAGAGTTAACAAATCAGAAAATACTGATCAATATTCAATTATCTTCCTGTGAAATATGGTGGTGCTATAAACAACCAAAACAAGGGGCATTGTACTGCCCAGGGTGCTACCACGTTCCGTGCATCATGTACTAAGGTTACCAAATTTTCAAAATTAAATCTGGTGACACCCTACTGACCATGCCCACTACATCCACACACCTCCTTTGTAGCCACATCCACAAACCCCACCCCATTTCTAAAAAAAAAAACCCTGCAACAATTTGTCATGGAGTGTTGGAGCAAAAAGCAGACATGGAAGGCCTGAACATTAAAGGGCTCAGGCATTTTTAATAGAGAGATTATGTGGCATGTGCTATGCACAGGGTGGATAAAAATCAATTCTTAAAAAAAAAAAAATTGATTTTTTTGATTTTTAATCAAATTTATTTTAATAAAATAGTTTTCTATTTACGATGCATTAATGATTTAGTTTATTCAGCATGAAATGGAACTTGTGTAGCATGAGGCTGTATATTCTGCAATATTTACATTTTTGGTAAACTCATTCAATGAATGAAGATAACATGCACTCCATTCACACAATTTTACAGTAACCATGAGATAAAACAAAGTTCAGGAATATTCCTCTATGTACACTACAAACTGTATGATTGAATCGGTTCTGATATCGCTGTTTTAATAACCTGATAGCTTAATATTCTAAATAGAAAACCTTAATTTTGTTTGCAAATATTAATGTTTCTAACTACCAGCAAGAATAAGTCCTTACATTTAAAGAGCATCTGTCATTTTAGATCCTTCATGGCAGCGCCAGTTAGCGGGCATCCACTCGCCTGCTGCCACATCCCTCACCTTGTTGTGTCACTGCTGCATCACCAGCTGTCCTATTAAAGTGAATGGACAGTCGGTGAGACAACAGCGGATCAGAGGAGTCGCCGCTGCAGGAAGAAGACGACAGTTGCTCTTTAAAAATTATGATTTAAATTGAGTTGATTTAAATCAAGCCTTTTTACTAGTGATTTAAATCAAATCCACCCTGGCTATGCATGCCTTGGAGAATTGTGGGTAAGGCCAAATTGTGGTAACAGTGAGAGGGTCCTAAAGGGGCATGGTTAAATAAAACCTGAGCCTACTCTGTTATGGGTCTGGAGTATGTAAGGCACAGAAATGTGTAATGTACAGGTCAGTGTACACAGTATAGCAATAAATGACCCCCCTCCTCCCCTCCCAAATCCCCACAGTAAAGACTCCAAGGTCTCCCTCCCCTCCCAAATCATCCTCAGTAGAAACCTCTCACCAAATCCCCCTAACACAGATCTCTCCACACACCCCCCCCTCCCCCTACAAGTTTCTTCCTGCTCCTCCATCTTCCTCAGTGCAAATGCAGTGCATATGGCACTACAGTACCAAAGTTTAAAAGAAAAAATAAAATTAGTCCACCAATATTAAGTCCGGCGGTCACAGTGTCTGGATGCCCTGCAAGAGATACATGTGCACAGCACTAGCAATGAATTTGCACTGCACCATGTGATGCTCAGGGACAACTCCAGGCTGCCTGTTTCCCATAGACTAATGGAAAATAGATTATGCACTGCAAGTAATCAACATAGATTATGTGCGGTACATAAGGCTTTTTTTTTGGACCTAGGCTGGGTACACATGGGCAGAAAATCAGCCAGTTTAGCAGGAACCTGTGTGTACAGCTGTCTGTTCAAAAAAAGTTGGTCTTATGACCAGTTTCTGTAGAACAGTCATGTTGGAAAACCAGAATCCGATCAGTGCTGGCAGCCAATGGCTGTCCCCTGTCAGAACACAATAGCACAGTGGGGGAGATTACTGCACTAACATCTCTCAGTTAGTACAGTGATCTGTCAGTTTTTTTTTCCCTTCAGCCTGCTGGAAAAACTCATGTGTACTCTGCATTACAAACACCAGTTTCAAAGGTTGTATAGGTAAAACACATACAATACATGAACAATACAACATTTTAAAATCACAATACATACACGTTGTCTCCTCGTACAATGTATAGTCCCAGTACTACTTGTTCCACTCCTTGTGAAGAGCTGAATACTCGCTCATGACTCTCATCCAAAATTAGGTTTATTGTCTGATCAAAACCCTTGAGCGTTCCCTTGAGGGAAAAAAAAACACAGTGAAGTACTTGCATATAAATACACATTTCACATTTAAGGAATACATAGGCTGCCATTGGTTTGAGTTCCTTAAAAGAAACACGCAGCCAGTAAAATCAGAATTACCTGCATGCTGGTTCTAAGTCAGTGAAGAAAATCACAATAACAGCTAGGCAATACTTTTAATGTGATTTAACAATGTCATCCTACATACTTCTCTCAGATTGAGAAATGTACACTGATTTATGAAAGAAAAAAGTAACAATTGTTTACAGTGAACCTTTGAGTTCGGAAATATGGTGCTTATTAATTATCAACCTAGGCAGGACAAAGTACAAGTTTACTGTCAGTGATACATTACTCACCGGTCCTGGGTACAGCCTGCTATGTTAAATACTTACCTTTCTGTCCTTTGGATTGGAATGAATGGGCTGCAGCAAGTGTGCAAACTAAAAAGTCAGCAGGGATGTTTCTGGGAGAATGCAGGTGGGCAGGAAGGTGCAGTAAGGATTGCTGAAGCTGTGATAAAAGGTATTTAACATAGCAGGCTGCAGTTAGGACTAGGGCCCAATTAAATATAGCACAAGTTCAATTTATAAACGTTTAAAGGATAAGTTCACCTTTGGGAACAGGTTACATGTTCCCACTGCTGCAGCCGCTCCCCGCAGCTCTCTCACCCCATGACAGCGGTACAGGGAGAAGTTCACCATACTAGCTTCACTTTTTGAAAACAGCATGGCCATTTTTTGACACAGTCTGTGGGCCTCCTGGAGGTGCTGCCAGGTCCGCTCCGTTTCCAAGGGTTGGAGTTCCTGGTTTAGGTTCCTTTGTATTGATCTCGTGTAGCCTGAATGAATATTGCAGGTTTTTGAGGCACAGTGGAACCTCAGATTACGAGCATAATTTGTTCCAGCACTTGTATATCATAGCATGTTTCCCCATAGGAAACAATGGAAACTCAGATTCGTTCCACAACCACTGCTTGTCTATGCAGTACTGTATGTGGCCAGAGGTGCGGGAGCGCTGGTGAGGCCCGGAGACTGTTGACATTTTCGGGTGCTCCGAGTGTTTCCGAGCCTCACCAGCGCCCCTGCAATTCTGAACACATGCGGTATTGCATACATAGAGGCTTGAATCCTGCTTATCTTGGGAGACAGAGCTCACAAACAGAGTCAGGATTTTTAAAGGAAAAACAGCTCGTATTGCGAAACACTCAAACTGATATTCGCAATTCGAGGTTCCACTGTATTTTATATTCCCCCTCTCCTTTTTCTCTTTCCGGTTTCCCCTTTTTCCATGGGATAGGGGGTTTCACATAAATGTATATATTGATATATGTACTTACTGCTTTGTCTGTATTTATTGTATGTATTTGTTTGCTAATATTAGGTATTCAGTCAGATGAGAGACTGAATCCCTCTGAAGAAGAGGCCTTGACCATGCAGCGCGTAGGCAAACGCTACACACAGTGACTGTTATCCTAGCCTCGTTTTTACAAATAGGGGCTCTACAGTGCCCATGTGATGTCAAATGTCCATTTAAGAGTTTGTAATAAACTTATACAAAATATTTTTATATAAAAAGGGTCATATCTATTGATATTAGAGATATCAGGTGGTCATTGTTCAAAGCCCTTTTCCTTACTTTTCCCTGTTTTGGCACTTTTTTTAACCTGCAAAAAAAAAGTGCATATTTTATTATTATTTTTTTTTTTTTAAGTGAACTTCTCTCTTAACACACAATTTTCACCCAACCTTCACACATTTTTCCAATTGCATTCAATTAGAAAAATTTGTAAATCTTGTGTGCTCCCATTATTTCAATCCTCTATCATTCACTTTAACCACTTCTACACCGCGCGCAGTATATTTACTGCGGCGGTGTGGATGCGTCCATTGGCGTAAATAGGCGGCGATTCACGCAGGCACAGCTAGGGGGCGCTCTCTCGTGCCTGACAAACTCCGGAGGAGTGTGCCCGCGGCTTGGGCGGACCCGATGTCCGCCGGCGAGCCGTGATGAGCTGCCAGAGCCAAAGAGCGGGGAACCACCAATGTAAACAGCGGTTCCCCGCTCTGTCAATGGGGACACAAGAGATCTACTGATCCCTGTCACTGGGATCAGTTAGATCTCTTATGCCCATGGCAGCCCAGTGCCCCCACAGTTCGAACACGCCTAGGGAACACAGTTAACTTCTAGATCGCCCCCTGCAGGTTAACCCCTTCACTGCCAATGACATTTATACAGTATTCAGTGGACATTTAAATTTCTGATCGCTGTATAAATGTCATTGGTCCCAAAAAAGTGTCAAAAATGTCCAACATGTCTGCTGCAATATCGCAGTACCGCTAAAAATCGCAGATCGCCGCCATTACTAGTAAAAATAGATAAAAACCCCAGAAAGGAATCATCCGTAAATGTGGCAACATTTGCGCAAACCAATCAATAAACGCGGATTGCGATTTTTTTTACCAAAAATATGAGGAAGAATATAAATCTTTATTTTAGATTTTTTTGGATTTGAATTTTAGCAAAAAATAAGAAATATTGTTTTTTTTTTTTTTTTTGCAAAATTGTTGCTCTTTGTTTATAGCGGCGATCAGAAATGATGCAGCGGTGATCAAATACGACCAAAAGAAAGCTCTATTTGTGGGAAAAAAGGACGCAAATTTCGTTTGGGTATCACACCTATTTAGACATTTACAGACTCTTACGCTGGCAATTTTCAGACAACATCAACCATTTAAATCAGTTTCCAAATTTAAAAAAAGAGAGGTGATCAAATACTAACAAAGGAAAGCTCTATTTGTGGGGGAAAAAAAAAAAAGGACATCAATTTCGTTTGGGTACAACGTCGCACGACCGCGCAATTGTCAGTTAAAGCAACGCAGTGCCGAATTGCAAAAAGTGCTCTGGTCATTAAGGGGGTCCTTCCGGGGCTGAAGTGAAGTGAAGCATCGCATATTAACCCATTATGTTTTACTTACCAGCATTGGAAGCCCGCGATGTCCAGCGATGTCCCCGCTCTAGGCTGCGTCCATCTTCCGCCCTTCTTCCTTCGCAGGGCCACGATCTCTAGCTCTGTGACTGGCTGGAGTCTCGTGACGTCACTTCCGTGTATGCCGCCACTCGCAGCACGATCTCAGTGAAGAAACGACATGGAGGCCGTTTCTTCACTGCGCATGTGCCCAATGACGTCGGCACATGCAAGTACTCTGTATATCTCCTAAACCGTGCAGGTTTGGGAGATATGCAGGGAACCTACAGGTAAGCCTTATTATAGGCTTACCTGTAGGTTAAAGTGGTTGTCCAGGGTTGACAACCACTTTAAGGCCTCATGCACACCTGATGTTAAAAAATTGGCAGTAGAGTTTTGCAGTGTTTTTAGTAGTGGTTTTTGTAGCTGTAGTTTTTTCTCTTTTTTTTTTTTAGCAAAAGTATACTCACACAAAAGCTTACAGCTCAAAAATGCTGATAAATGCAGAATAACTGCATTTTTAGTGTTTTTAAGCTTTTATCAGTTAGTGCATTTTTAAAGCTGAAAAACTCCTCTTGGAACCCACTAGTTTGGGGGTTTTTTTTCCAGCCAGAAAACAGCTGATAACAGCCTATTGTGCATGGACACATAGGATAGGATAACATGCTGGGGAGTTTACTGACTGCAGAAAAAAAATGCTTGAAGCCAAAACCAGCAGCTGTACAAAACGTCCAGTGTGCATGAGGCCTAAAGAGGAATTCCAGGTATAGCAATTTTTGCAGTTAGATTGTTTCAGCATGGGCCAGTGTAAATATGTTGTGTGCCAAACCTGTGGGATCTCCATGGAAGCTGGAAATCAATGTAGTAGACCCCGTTAATTCAGTGATCTCCACAAGCTTCTAGGTGCCGTGCCACATGGCTGCATTGTGCACACAGGAGATTGCTTGCTTGGCACATACGCCATTCAATAAACTCGCTGCTTTTTCTCAGAATGCAAAGCGTTTTCTGATTGGATGAGGAGGGGTGGTGACATCACAGTCCCCACCTTATCCAAAGAACACTTTGCATTCATTGCAAAAACAGAAAAAAAGTGTTCTCTGAATGGAGTTTGTGACGAGTGGACGACCTCCTGTGTTCAGTAAGCATCAAGGCAGCGTTTGGCATGGGACCTGGGTGCAAGTGGAGATCACTACAGTGATTTCCAGCTTCCACAGGGGATCCCACAGCTATGGCACAGCTGATTAACTTACTCATTTTCCCAGAAGTCTGCATTAAGATACAAGTCAGATTTTAGGCATCCCCTGCATCAAAAATTTCATTTTTAGTGAGATTCTCCGAAGGGATGCATACACTGCAACTTCCCCCATAGAACACCGCAAACAGATCAATAATGAAAAAAGCAATCCCATTCAGATTGACTCTGTATGCTCAGGCAGCTTTTTATTTAGAGCAGACACAGGTAGGAATCTGCAAAAAAATGCAAAAATTTGCTAAAATATTTGCAATGTACATTGATTGGCCAGCGGGGATGGGATGGCTTTCTTTTCCTCAATAAAAATGAAGTTATACTTTATAGCATTAAAACCACAAATAAATGTACCCAAAGTAAAACCAAAATCCAAAGTGGTTCTAAAGTCAAATAGTTGTTTTACCTTAAAGTGTTACTAAACCCACCATAGTAAAAATCAGTCTGTATATACACAGCATAGCATGCTTGTTATACTCACTGTGGAACTTAATGGGTTAATCCTCTGCATGGTGTAAAAAGGCTGTTTTATCCTGTATGCATAGATCCTTCCCTCCTGCACTGTCTATCTAGGGAAGACCAGCTTAACACAGGCAGGGTAGCCAATCTGCAAATGCTCAGTTGTGTCTTATGCTGGAGAGAATATTTCCTTGTTCTCAGAGATAGCCAGGTCACATGATATTGACACACATGAAGGCGTGTATACACGCTATAGTGGAAATCTCCTCCTACCTGAACTCATAGTGCTGGAGAAACTCTGCAGGTTATCATGTGACCGTGGTATGCAAATCAGCAAAAAAAGTATATAGTGGCAGTTTTTTAATGTAAAAAGATTTATAACCTGTGGGCACCATGGGGGGGGGGGGGGGGCACGACGA